>JAOTQQ010000032.1:76279193-76299200 GCA_026546715.1 Gallinago undulata | reverse complement strand
GCCCCCTCCAACCTGCCCTTGAACCCCTCCAGGGATGGGGCAGCCACGGCTTCTCTGGCCAACCTGGGCCAGGCTCTCACCACCCTCACACCAAAGAATCTTAGAAACAAGGTGAAGAATCTTTCCTTTGTATTTTATGCTTTATACAAAGCCAATGAAATAAATTTCTCTAGAGCCAGCAGAGCCTTTCCCTCCTCTACTCTCCCCTCCTGCTCTCCCCAGCCCAAGTGCCTCTGCAGAAGGAGGTCAGAAGAATTTGTCTATAATGAACTATAAAAGGCATGAATAAAAAATTAACAGCATTCATTAAAAAAAAAAAAAAAAGCATTAAATTGATTTGATTGGGTAATCCTGCCTCCATAATTGAGGATACTGTTGGATATAGGGGGAAAAGGCAACAGTTACTATAGCAACCCCACTAGGGATGGAGCGTAATTTGCAAATCCCGTTGCCCTGTGTGCTGACAGAGCAGAGCATGGTGGCGTGCTTAAGTACACAATAAGAAACAGTAACAAAAAGATTTTGAAATTGTATTGTTTCCAAACTATTAATATTAAAAAGAGCGGGTTTGAAGTCCTATCTCGAGCGAATGACTGCAATTTACAATTAGTAGAAATGAAATCAAAATATTTGAAAACTGTTAATTCCCGAGAGTTGGCCAAAGTCTCTAATGACTGTTCTTCTAAACTTCAAATCATGACCAAATTAAATGCGATAGACTTTAAAAAATGCTTTTAAAGAAGGATATGATTCTTTTTTTGGCAACAGTACCATACTGTTCATTCTTTAAACAATATCCAAAAAGAAAAAAAATCAGAAAACCAGTTGTCACTGAAAGATTTCATTCCAGTATTTAACACATAATCATCCAATAATACTTTGTTTGACAGACTAATATAGCAAACATACTTATCCAACGTTATCTGAGTTCTATCTTTTTAACAGACTTTTAGTTCCACAGATCTGCTTTCTCAGGCCCTCAATAAAGAGATTATTTAAACACTATCACAAGCCCAGAGCTTTAAGAGCTGTAACTAGTGAATCCATGCCCCCCAGACACTATATTAATATTTGTCACTTACAGGAATAGAATTTCTAACAAATACATGGAAACGTGCTCCTTTTCATTTCTGAAAAGACATTCTTAAAAATTGCATCCTCTGATGTATTCTGGCCGTAGCCACAAGCTGACAGAAGGTAAGGACTAGACAAGATTTCGGGAGGTCACTTGGACCATCCTTTTGTCTTCAGGCAAGATGAAGTCAGCCTTTACCTTTTTGTAGCAAATATATTTATCTCACTAAAATAATAGTTTGTAATAATGAGATATTGACATTTAATACTGACATCCTGCGATGCTTCCTAAGACTCTGCTGGTGGATTTTTTTAAAATAACTATATAAAGGTCTTTTTCTTCAAAACCTTTATAGATTTCCTGGTCAGTTCAGGAAAGTACTTCAATTAGGAAGAGTGTACATTATCCTGGCAACCATAGAATGATTTTTTTTTTTGGTAATATTTTGGGGGGTTTTCCTCCAGAAAGTAACCTGATAGGGACATACATGGTGTTTAGAAGTAGCTAGAGAAAGCTAAGTACCAATTTAAGTCAAACTTTAAGATCAGCTTTGTAAAGACTTCTGATGGTTGGACTAGATGACCTTCAAGGTCTCTTCCAACCTAGACAATTCTATGATTCTATGATTTAGTTTTAAAACAGTTTATTACTTTAAGACAGGGATTGCAGGTTATTGAAATGGATATTTACAGAAGTGTTTGTCATACATTTATTTATCTGTCCTTTGCATTATGATATATTCCTTTTATTCACAGGCCAATGTCCTCTTACGGCCATTTACCTCTGGAAGAGCAGAACCTTTACTTCTGCTGTAGTCTCTGGGGACAAGGAAGGAGAGGGATGCAGTTAATGTCCCTGCCACTGAATATCTTCAACAGACATAAAAATAAGCTTGGTAACAGCAAATATATTTAAATAAGTATAGTCTTCTTCAATTGAAGATCAATCATGGGGTTTTTGCTGCAGTCAGTATCAACTACAACCCAAGTATAACATAGGGCCATATTTTACAAGAAATAGTAAAGCAGGTGAGAAAGTAGTAAACTGCCTCGGGAAAGTTTTAGAATTACAGGTCACTGGCTACAGATTATTTACAATTTAATACCAAAAAAAAACCTTTAAGAAGAGTAAATATAAATTAAAAATACACTTACTGAAATATTACACTGCATAGCAATTTATAGACGCTTTTCTTTTCCAATTAAATTTTATCAAATTGATATCTAATAACATTCATAGCTAATTCAATATTTTGGGGAGAATTTTCAACAAAGGTTTAGTAAAAAACTCTTTGTACCCAATCTATGACTTTTTTGATAGTTTACAATTTTTGGAAATTGCACTTCTGGAAGCATCGGGCAATAAGACTCAGAAAAATATGACTTATTCCTGATTATGCTAGGATTTTATGTTGACATCAGTGTCTTTAGAAGATCTCAGTTCACTCTACAGAATGTTGAAACCTCCAGTAGAGGGAGGCTCTTTTACTCAGAAAAAAAAAAATTAGACTGAAATTCACCTTCAAAATAAGATATAAAACTACCACATCTTAGACGCTATTCACCTCTTGGCAAAAGTTCCTATTTCAATAATGATCAGAATTTAGTTCAGAAAGAAACTATTCCACATGAGCTGAAAATGCAACCTTCATTAGACAATTCTCGCAGCCTTAGGCTCCTGGCATATTATCTAGAAATGATAATTTATTTATTTTTTTCACTTAGACGATGGTTTTCCCATAGATATAGAGATCCACCTACAATAAAAAACTGCAGCAGCAACGAAACTGTAAAATAAGAGAGGTGAAATTAAATTATATTGTTACCCAAGTGGCAAGGAAAGAAAAAAAAAACAGCGAGAATTACAAGTCTTAAACTGAAAAGGTAAAAGAACGAGGGACGAGGTGGAGATTTCTCTACACTGTGATGTCTTTATCAGAAAACATGTACATCATTGGCAAAAGAACTGTTATTACTGTTATTATTATCCATTGGCCAGTAATTACTTGTGGGAGGGAGGGAAATCCATAGAAAATGCTCCATTCAAAATAATCTTCAAACATATTAAAAAGAAAATTTCAAAGTTTAAAAAAACAAAACAAAACAAAAAAAAAAACAACCAACCAACAAGCTGAGTAACTGGCACTGGAAAACCTGTTAATTATCTTTAACGATAGGGTAGAAAATTGAACAAAGGGAAAAATAAGCATGAACACCGCCATAACACATTGAAAATTCAAAGGTAAAAAACAAAAAAAAAACCACACATAAACCATGAATAAAGATGCACTGAAACATACTAGAATTAGCCCCAAATTAAATCACATTAATTTTTTAAATTAATACAAATTAAAGTATACATTAATAACTATCAGAGAGTTCTGAAGCATTTTCTGAAGCTGGGTTTATTTGCCAAGGTTGAAATTTTCAAATTTTCATCAGAAATTTGCATTCATGGTAATGAGTTGAGGTTGCCCACAGGAATTAATCAGGGAAGCACAGAGCATTGTATCTTTGTACGTGAACACTTAGATTTCTGTCCAGGTTAGTTAATCATTTAAATTAAATTCAAATAAAATTTAAATTAATCATTTAAAAGCAATTTCGATTTGAGTTCAATTAAGCAGAAACACTTACAGAAAAAAAATCACAGTTTTCAGTCAAAACACATTTTGACTTGTTCTGAGGAAGCTGCTTGACTCTGGCCTCTCTGAAGAACAGCAAAATATGAGCAAGTTTTGCAATTTGTACTCCCAAACCAGAACCCAGAGCAGCACAGACACCTCCTGGTACCCCCCCAAGCAGTAAAATTCCATATCCATCCACTACTGGGTATTTCCAGGAACAATTTACATACTTAGAAGACATAAAAACTAATAAGATTTCTAATTCAAGAGAGGATAGTCAAGCTTCAATACAAGAATGAATAGATTCACTTGCAAAATTCAAATTTAGAATTATATAAAGCTAACCTTGAAAGCAACAAGAACTATTTTTTTTAAAAAAGATTACAGATTCAAAAAATTTTAAGGTTATATGTCAGTCTTGGAACAAAATCCCATAAATCTGGGTACCCTTGTGTGGACTTTGGGGCATCCACGTGTCTCTGTTCAAAGTACAAACATCCTTCTTTTATTCTCTGAAGGTTTTTTACTCTCTGTGGCCAAGTATTTAGCTGTCTCAAGTAATATAATGCAAGAAAATTCTATTTTTTTAAATTATCCACACCATACTGTTCAAGTTAATGTGCAAAAGAAGTGAGAAAATGATGTCATACATCTTTTTCCTGTAACT
Organism: Gallinago undulata; assembly: GCA_026546715.1. Classification (NCBI taxonomy): domain Eukaryota; kingdom Metazoa; phylum Chordata; class Aves; order Charadriiformes; family Scolopacidae; genus Gallinago; species Gallinago undulata. The sequence continues at coordinate 76,294,832 of JAOTQQ010000032.1, read as the reverse complement.
CACAAAAAGTAGGTATTTCTCATGACACTTGGCTTCCAAACAGTGAAGCAGCTCGTTGGGAACACAAAAGGAGGTGAATCTGGATGGGGATGGAAAAAAAAAAAAAAAAAGCACCAAAAGCGAGGCAGCACGATGTGGACTAACTAGCACAGCTCAGAAAATGAAAATTTGTATCCGTTCCAAAAAAAAAAAAAAAACAAACACCACCAAAAATCAGATGTGAGAAAAACATTTCTGCCCTGCCTTAATTTAGTTTGTGTATAAGTAATTTTGATACCGACGGTGGAAATATTCTGAGGATAGGCTTTAAAAATCTATATATTTAGACCTATGTTTTCCACACAGAGAGAATTAAATCTGGAGACAAGAACTTTACCATACACTTTATTCTGATCCCTCAGTTACCATTCCCACACCATCCAATCTCTCCTTTGCTAATCTAATATTTATTAAATCCTAGGATCACACGACAGCTGATTCTAGCAACCTGCTGCCAGGGAGTGCTGTATTTTTAAAGAAGTGACTCCTGGCTGACCAAAAATGTTATGTAAAACTTTTTTTTTTTTTTAATTTTTTAATGTGTCTGAAAGAGCTGTCCAAGCACACGACAAACTTCCAGGTCACCTTTATGGCTCTCAGAAGTACTGCTGTAAGGACTAAGGATATGAAGAGGTAGCTCTCAAAGAAGAAGCCATAAATGCAAATTGGTCTCGTCTTGAATGAGCCCCTGCCCACACGAAGCTGAAATATATGCAAAATAGTAGCTTTAAGATATGCTAATGCAGGTAGAACACCAGACATGCTCATGCAGACCAGGCTAGTGCTTGACTTTACAGTTCAAATTAAGTAGAGAGGACTTAAGGAGATTATATCACACATACTTTGTGCGCACAGAGTCCCTTCAAAATCTGCATAGTGTGAGGGCACTTTCATGGAAAGAGTATTCTGTTTTACGAGTAAGCCCCGAGAAGTTAATCCAGACAAATATAGTCAATAATTTATCATGCCAGGCATTTTGAATACCAACAGATTTAGCACGGGCTAAGCACCTCTGTGTTTCTTCTGAAGTTTTTAATAAGAGCAAAGCAGCAAACCTACAAATTCAACATGAAGGAGTGTGAAAGTGATAACTACATCACTGTATGCTGTAACTACTACATATACACTAAGTCACAACTCATGTGAAGATTTGATTATGAGATTAACATCCACAAAAGACCATCATCAAACGTTTCACAGTGCTGTGGTACCTAGAAGGTTGTTGTAGGAGGCAAACAGTCCCTAAAGGGGCTCCAGGAAAGCTGGGGAGGGATTCTTGATCAGGAATTGGAGCAATAGGAAGAGGGGAAAGGGTTTGACACTGGAAGAGAAGAGATTGAGATATTAAGAAGAACTTCCTTGGTGTGAGGGTGGTGAGAGCCTGGCCCAGGTTGCCCCGAGAAGCTGTGGCTGCCCCATCCCTGGAGGGGTTCAAGGGCAGGTTGGAGGGGTTTTGATCAATCTGGTCTAGTGGGAGGTGACCCTGTCCAGGAATACATGTATGATATGTGTATTCTTTGCCTTTCGTCATCAAATTATTTCCTCCAACTGATTTGTAGGACAAACATTTATCAAAATCTAGAGCTCAAAAATTAAATGGATTTTCTGGGGTTAAATTTACTTAGAAATTTAAGCATGTTTCATAAGGAGTGATGCTAATTTGTTAACCTATGAAGTAATTTTTCTCTCTTCCTGAAGGAAACCAAGTTGCCTCATTTTGTTGGCCAATTTGATTCAGCACAAATTTGTTACCAAGATAAACTCAACTGTTATATCCATAGAAACAAGAACGGAAGTGAAACTGTAAAAATTGTCCAAAACCTGAACTGTGTTGAAATGCAATGAAATGTTCCATATTTTATACCATGATTATTCATATAGTTCCATAATTTTCTTATGCTATCAATATTTAAATGTCCTGGTTAAGTTTGACATAGCAAGTTTTGAGATATTTCAATACAGATCTCAGTTACAAAAACATGACGATGAAAGTGAGATTAAATCTTCTGCAAATACATATTTATATCACAGAACAAAGGCAGATGCTCACACTAATGTCAGTGGCTTAAGAAACTTCAGTAAAATTTAACTAGTGAGGTTTTCACTGGAAATTAATTAATGGCCACAATCCCATAACAAGAGCAGTTTTGAACTTAGAAGGAATCACTAAGAGTTTAAATAATTGCATGGGCACGATGCAAAGTACATTAAATAATACTCTAAATGGAGAAGACTGTATCAACAGAAGGAGCAACTTAAACAACTGTATTTGATTGTTCCTCTGGAAGTACAAGTCAGCAGAGTCACCACCGCACGCATCAGATTTGTACTGGTATTAGTTGTCAAAAAGACAATCGAAACTTCCTAGAAAAAAAAAATAAATTCCAAACCTGGAGGTCAGTAGGACAACTCTCTATCAATTTGGATTCAAGACGTCTGTCACAGCTCTGTACTGAAAGCCCATTTGTAGAAAGTTAAATTAGATCATATACGACAATGAGAAGAACTGAATATCAAAGACTATATCCAACTGTATTGGTTTCCTCCTTTTCTAGGCTCAGTATGAGTTATTATGGATGTTCACTAAACCAATTTGCTTCCAGTCTCCCCGTCCCATTTAACACCAGTCCCTGGCAAAACACCACAAAGGGCTTTGGAATCCCACAGACGAGTGGTGAGACAGTGTCAGAACAGAGAAGAACAAGTGAAACTTTACAGAACTTTGTTACTTTTTCCCTTTCCATAGAATTATTCCAGCCTGTTTTTAAGAGTATTCCATTTACTAATGAAATATAAATAAAACAATTTCAAACACAGTAGATCTCAGAACAAAGCTCTTCACTGTTTCATTTGCTGTGTCTCACTCATTATATAAACTTTGTTTCCCACCCCAGCACATTTGTCACAAAATATCTGCCATTAACTACAATGAACTACTTTTTTTCTTTCATTCAAATATCTCAAAGGAAAAAAATATATATAAAATTTTAAAATGCCTAATATTTGCATGGGAAAGTGTCAGCTACGTACTTAATCGCTCATATTTCATTTACAACATTTAAGATTGAAGCTGTTTAGGCAAGAGGACGCATTATTATTTTTTTTTCATGTTTGGCTAGAACCTAATAGACTGTAAGTGCTTTAATAATATATGAACAAAGTACACGTTAAGATCTTGAATTCAGTGCCCCACATATCCTAATGCTATGGAAAAGACTAAGAAAATACTGTGCGTTAGTTTGGAACGTTTTTTGAAGATTTTAAAGGGCCACCAACCACAGAAGCTGAGCATCTGAGAGCATCAGCTGTGCTTCTAGAGGACCTTGCATTAATAATACCACTTTTTCCCCCTCAAAAAAAACCACCCCTCAGGACATCTTTATTGTGATACACAGTGGTTCTTATTCCTATGTTAAGATTGAAGTTTTGTTTGGGTTTTTTGTGGGTTGTTTTTTTTTTGTTGTTGTTTGGGTATTTAGACTTACACATGCTAAAATACAAGTCCAAACCGACCTTAGGACTTCCTCTCTTTTTCAGCACACAAAAGTTCTTTGTAAGATGCACATTTTCCCTACCCAGGGGCAAGGGCAAGAATTACATGCATCAGAAAGGAAACTGTGGCAGCCCAGCAGAGTAAGCAAACTTTCAAATTCCTATTTCAATAATTTATTTAACGACAGGTTATTTAAAATATGCATGCAGACACTAGGCTTCACCAGCACGCTCTCGTCCCTGGAAGAAATCTACAGTGGGAAGCTGAAAATATAGAGGTTCTGGACATCACAGCCTGCATGGAAGTGCTGCCATGGACTTCAGGATCCCTCCCTGCCACGTCAGACCCAACACAGAGTTGTGGGAGCCTTTCTGGGGACAAGCACCCAGGAATCCTTGGGGTACGGGGGAGATGAAAGAAGAAGTAGAGAAGAAGAAGAAAGAAGAAGAAAAAGAGAAGAAGAAGAAAGAAGAAGAAGAAGAGAAGAAGAAGAAAGAAGAAGAAAAAGAGAAGAAGAAGAAAGAAGAAGAAGAAGAAGAGAAGAAGAAACTCCCACAAATCAGCATGATGAGAAGCTTCTAGATCTTCTCATTGCTATTAGATAATTTGTACTCCCACACTTGCTTTTGCGAGTAGGGCTAACTTTTTGGGTTTTTTTTATTTTAAAACATATATAGGCTTTAAAATAAGCCTCTTTGGAAGTTCATGATGTAAAGACTTAATGCAAACCCCCAAGGAGGATTGTTGAATATTTTGTGGCAGAAAATGGCACATTTTGGAGCTAACAAACCCGCAGCTCAAGGTTGCACACATGTTGAAATTGAGCAAATGCATTTGTGTCTTCTTCTGCAGATGGACTCTGACAAAATTATGGTCAGCTCCCAACATTTTTTACTGAAGAAAGATTTCACAATAAGAAAAACTGCCTTTTCTCCCATTCCCTTCATATTTTTCAGCTTCGGCTTTTATTTTGCCTGCTACAGAAGATAAGGGGTGGAAAAAAAAAAGAGATATCTTTGAATTTCCATAGAACCTTTGAAATAAAAGACAACAGCAGGATATGTTACAATAATGCTCTGTCTGCTGTGCAAATTGGAAATGTGGAGAGAGATGCTACAGTGGCATTCCATTAACTCTGCAAGATCTTAAAACACAAAAAAAATATAAACAGTCTCTGTGATGTTTCACTCCATTAGGCTACGAGCTATTTCTCCAAGAACACAGCCAAAGTCATATCTGGCACTTTCAAAACCACCAATCAAAGGACATAGAAGAGGAAAAGACTCTGTAAGAAGCCCCCTACCTTGCCAAATCTCAAGGAAAAGAAAGACCATTGCCACATCTCTTTGCAGTACATCTTTTGCAGATGGTTGAGGCACCATCCCTGGAGGTGTTTAAAAGACAGGTTGACTGAGGGCTTAGTAACATGGTTTAGTGAGGTTTTTTTATCAGAGTGAGGTTGATGATTGGACTAGATGGTCTTAAAGGTCCCTTCCAACCTTGACAGTTCTAGGATTCTATGGTTCTACTATAAATATCTCTGGTTTATCTTCCACTTCTAGTGGGATATTCAAAAGACACAACAGCCAGGCCAGGAAAAACGTGCACCTTTCACCTTGACTCAAAGGTAAAATGCTTAATCAAAATAATTTCCATATGAAAAATGCATTTCTGCTCTTTCTGAAAAGCTAATATGCCGTTTTATTTAATTAGGCGGTAAATCACTTGTCAAAAATCAAAGGGGTAGGGATTTTTAGGCTTATTTGGTGTGAGCGACCTGGGCATTTCAGGTGTGGCAGAAAGCTGTTTTTCCTTAACCTCCTGAAGATGCCCTTATCCCTGACAGGCTTTGCTTATTGGGAGCTGGCACCAGTTTGGCGTGCGCTCACTGGGGTCCATCTGTTAACGCAGACATCCAGGGAGTATTTACGATGCGCCTTGGTACAGGTACTCGCTGCCTCAAGGAGGGAAGGCCATCACTGGAGGTGAACAAAATCAAATTATTCCCAAGCCTGTTGACTATCGAAAGTTCATTTTGGAAAATAAGCAACACGTATTGAAATTTCCAGTGCCACAAACAGGAAGGAAAAGCAGGGGAGGCTGTGAGATTTAAGACTCTGCCATATGTCCTCCACCGCCTTGCGCATCCACTTGGGAATAAACTCCTTAAGCTCTAGAAAGCCCAGTCCCTCCTGCCAAGGGCTGAGTCGGGGCCGAGCAGATTTACTGATCTACTTTACTCCCATTCTTTAACGTGTTCTGACAAAATACGATGTATTTATTCCTGGACCTGAAGAAATTTAAAGCAACTGCAGAGGCAGATAATTTAAGAGCTGACTGTCCAGGAGGGAAGTCTCTGCAGTTTTAGCATTAATTTCCATAAAAGCAGCGCTGAGCCCTTCACCACAAGGATGAGGGTTAGAACCACAGGATTACTGGGGTCAAACTGACCTGGCAGTATGTCCGGCTCTCTCAAACAGTGAGAAATTATTAAAGAAAAAGAACTTTGAGAAACTACATAACTTTATAAGGGAGAAAAAGACAATCCTTTTATAAAAATAGTAGTGGAAAGCTGAAAGAGTTTTTACACAAGGTTACTTCCAATTTATTCAAGGAACAAGTAAGTTTTCTAAAGCCATGGAGTTTCTCCAAACTTGAACCCAAAAATCACAGAATCACGGAATTGTCAGAGTTGGAAGGGACCTCTAGAGATCATCTAGTCCAACTTTGGTTTCCTCGTGAAAAACACCATGTCAGCATGATTGGCCAAACAGAGCCAGCTGCTGCTTCTGCAACCAGGTCAGAAAGCTTACGTCAGAAGGCTAGATGTGGGAATTCCTGCCTGAATACCTTTCATTTTAAAAAGCTTCGTAGCTCAGATATGCCCCTCAGCTCTGTGCAATGCTTTTATTTAACAAAAATAGATGTTTTCTCTGATGCCCATCAAGATAAGAGTTTAATCATTTCTCTTCCTGTCACCAGCCACTCGACTGAGGCCAAGGAACACGTAGCCCATGGAGCGGTATCACCACCAAAGCTTGGTTTCCTCCAGATGCAAGGTACTCGCTGATGCCTCGACTTTGTCAGGGGAAAGATTTTAATCTCTGTGAAATTATAAAAATTTGCTCCTTTTCCCTTCACAGCCTTTCTCTTGCAAAGTGTTTTAACAGTAACATTCAGGCTTCAGCGTCAATTGTAGAAATCAGTTAGATCAACAGCTGTAACTATGAGCTCGTGGAAGTTCTAATTCCAGTTTCCCCTGTGCACGGGCTACTTGTCGGAAACTGGTATCAATTTAATTGTTGCTGATGTCTTTGGAATGTTGGATGCCTGGTTTAAAGTAACGGACAGTAAAGATCAAGATAAAACAGCCAGAAAAATCCAGAGTAGAAGGAACTAGTAAGTCAAAACATTTAACTTAGAGTAACGATATAAATGCTAATAACTCTTGAATTCAAACGAATAAATAGAAAGTGCTAGCCATTTATACCTTTGTAGAAGGTTGGAAACTTCTACCCATTTGAGAAAAGCTACTACAATATTCATGGACAACTCTGCTAATTCCCATCATCTTTACTTACAAGTGGTTTCCTAATTTATCCCCCCACAGGCATCTGCACTATGCAGTAGAAAAGCATTTCCCCTAAATTTCCGTCTGTTTAAATCAGAACTGAATTTGTTCAAGAGCTTCTGACAATAATGACAAATCTCAAACTATGTTTGAAGCCTTCAATTACTGTCACAGGACTTTTTTTTTTTTCCCACAGTTAAATATGTTGGTGGGACAGAGCAGAACCCCCTTTCAATAAAACACAAAGGATTTTCTTTTTCCTTCTTGGAAGTTTTTTGTGGAGGCACAAACCCTGAGTTTAGTTCAGTGGAGTGAAAATCAGACATAGCTCCACTTGGTTTTAAGTTTACTGTTACTAATTATGTAGATATATAGAGTCCATTTTGCGGAGACTGTAAATCAATCTGGCTTTGCAGAGGTGGTTCTCACTTCACTGGAATTTTAGCTGCTCTCTGTAAGGACAGCAAGAATATCCCACTATAAACACTGAGGATGAGGCTTTAATCCCAGGGTATGACTCACTTCAGCTTTGGTTTGAAATACCGTTCCAACATCTGCATATATTGAAATAAATGAAGTTTTCAAGATACCTGCAGAGGATGTGTCTCCATCATGCCTTCTTGAGAACATACTGGAATATTACTAGAACATACTGGTATTACTAGTAGTGCTATTTCTAATATTGCCATTATTATACTGTTACTATCTCTATTTACCATCACCATACAGACTAGTACCCTATGCTATTCTGACACCTCCATCCACACTAAAGAAGTTTAAACCATCGAGACTAATTTAGTTTCAGTTACTTATTTTCTCATCAGTTCAAAACTCCAGGTTTAAAAAAGACTTTCAAGCCAACGAGGAGGCGATTTAATCTATGACAAAAACCATCCAGTAAAATGAGACCTCTGGAAATGAAATAAAAGATTCTTGAGAAATTCAATGACTGCTCAAGAGATTATATTCATCTTCTTCTATCGTGTGACTTGTCACAATCTACATCAGACAGAACAAAAAAGCAGAAGAATTTGCAGAATTTTTTTAGCTTAGAAAAATACTCTATTTTTTCCTCATCAGCATTTGGTAGGCTTCTAGAAAAAAGTATCTCCAAACTGCTTGCTTTAAACAACCCAAGGGAACAGGAAAACTCAGAATACATGATGGACAATGAAACTGAGAGTCTATGGATTTTATCCCCCTTTTTGCACCCCAAAAAATGACTTAAACAAAAAAACTAGTCAATGAACAGTGTCAACTAGTACCATACACAAGAATTCTGCTTATTTATGGATTGATGGAACATGGCACTTTACTAGTTCCCTCCCTATGGGGAAGTGTGGAGGAGGGAGGGAAGAGAACGGCAAATCAGAGCGAGATCTAAAGCAGCTATGAAATATTTATCCTTCTGCTGTCATATGTTAGGAACAACCAGATCCAACCGATGTATAATGCATTCAATCCCCCCCACTGCAACTAAAATAATAACCAAAGACTTAAGAACAAAGCCATAATACGTAGCATCATTGCTTCATTTTATGTGTAAGTTGGCACTTCTGCCCCCACCGTCGCTACTGAAAGACGATAAACGTTAAAAAAATGGGGAAGAATCAGCATCCGAGTGGTTTTTCCTGCCTGCCCTGCGCGTGGTTCCTGGACCAGTGCCGTTGCCTTGCCAACGGGGAGGGAGAACGCTGGCTTCCATCGGGCATTTCAATGCTCTGACCCAATTACCGTCTGTCAACAAACTCACCGGGACAATAGGAGTGTCACACATTACGGGGATTAAATCCCAGAGACTCGACGACAAAGATGTCTGGAACAAGATCTTAGTCCCTTTGAAAGGCCAGAATGCTATAAACAGAGTTAACCGTAATATGTGTTAAGCCTCCGCTGTATTTGTCACTTTAAAGGAATAATTTCTACCATAATAATCTGCCTTCCTTATTTGTGTATTTATTTATTTTTTTAACTGCCTTCACAAACCTAAATCAATATCGCTCTAGGAGTAACAAGAGTTAAATGTCTTTTGTCTATCGTGTTCTTGGCTAGAACTGGGCAGAATTAAGCCACAAAAATATTCTTCCAAGCTGTAAGAATATACTGGTTAATTTAGAAAACATTTGCTATTTTCGGGCCATCATAGGAGCAAAACATTAAGAAACCCAGTGATTGCTGCAAGACACTTACATCATAGGTTTATATTTAAAATTAAAGCATGTGCAGGATAGTTACAGGTTTCCCAGGCTGTTCTAGCCCTTCACAAATATATTATCACAGACACGTTCAAAAAGCTTTCCCCCCTCCATTTCCCAGCTTCCTTATGTTCCTTTCATGCTCTGCAAATAGATTATTCCAATAGAAATAATTTGCTTGAAGAGACTGCCAGCTATCAAGGTAAATAATTATACATAGTGGCATATTATCAAATAAAAAAAAAATTATTTAATATATTTTTACCTACATTCTTCAGTTTCTTAGCAATATTACCCTGTCGCTTTAAATGAAAGTCAACAATATTTTTTTTCAAAAGGCTTGTGTCACCAGTTACCAAATGGAATAATCCGAGGAGCCATGCAGAGAGCAAAAAATAGCTGCAGCCTTCTGCAGTATCTGGAGAACAGGCTATTTATTTTTTTTTAAACCACTGAGGGTTGATTTATATGTTTACTCCTGATATTTTGTGTATGTGTATTAGTTGCCTGGTTATAAATATCCATACTGCAGGGATTTGGTATTACCAAACTTCTGGGACTGGTTTTCCCCTGCTTGCCTCCTTTCTAACTAACGCCTACGAATGGGCATCACATATTCCACAAACTTGAAGGTGAAAACCTTATTCTAGAAAATTCAGCATCAGTAAGTGGTAAACATTGCAATTCTAAATTATACATAATATTCTTACAGTATTTGCCAATAGTTCAGCTAATTTATAGCAATAGTGAACCCCACACAACCCTTTCACTCCCAGCCCCCTTTCCCACCCACATTCTCTATATCCGACATTAGGAGCACTCGGTTCTTCCTCTGGGCTCCTCCAGCTTTGCTTCTTTTCCCCCAAATTAAATCCCAAATCTGTCATATCTTCAAAGTGTTCCCTGGGCCCATGAAGGAGTAACACCGGGGGCTCTCTTTTCTCTCACCTAGGAGGATTATCTTTGTTTATCATCTTGCCTCACTCCCTGCACATACATATTTTATCAACCCCATGCTCTCTCATTCTCCACAGATATAACACACCTGTGTTGATTTGCCATTTCCACTTTTTTTCCCCTCTTCCTTTCACTCAACTTCTCTCAGATGTAGGCACCTCCATCATTATGCCAATATTTTCCAATGCAAAATACTGCTTTTATTTACTCATTTTTCAAAATCAGTTATTAAGGCTGAACTTGGCTATGCACGGTGTCCCTCTGGGCTCCAATCTGTAAAGTTACAGCCAAAAAGCCTCCCGGTATTCCAAAGAGTGAAGTTAAAGGAAAACATACTGATTTGCCCTCCGGGGTGGGAAATCCAGCAAGCTTCTCTTTGAACAACTTCAGGATTTATTTCTTAAGGTTAAGGCTTTATGGGAAGGATTTGAAACTGGCAATGGCAGAGGTGCAATCTCAGAGATGTGCTCTTTGAAGCTTTCCTAAAAATTCTATGGACCGATTCCATCATGTGCAAAGTCTACGGTGAGGAAGGAATATCTGCTGCTTTACAAAATGCTCCTCATGATCTCCAAATCTTGCTAATTCTGTAAGAACTGGAATCATAGAATCTTTATGATCAGAAGGGAACTTTCAGATCATCAAGTCCAACCATCAACACAACACTGACAAACCCACCACTAACCCGTGTCCCTCAGAACCACCTCTGCTCGGCTTTTAAACACCTCCAGGGATGGTGGCTCCACCACTGCCCTGGGCAGCCTCCTCCAAGGCTTGACGACCCTGTCCAAGAAGAAATATTTCCTAATATCCATCCTAAACTTCCCCCAGAGCTACTTGAGGCTGTTTCCTTGTCCCATCACCTGTTCTTTGGGAGAAGAGACCGACCCCCCCAACTACCCCCTCCTTTCAGGGAGTTGGAGAGAGTGAGGAGGTCTCCCCTCAGCCTCCTTTTCTCCAGGCTGAACACCCCCAGCTCCCTCAGCCTCTCCTCAGGAGACTTGTGCTCCAGACCCCTCACGAGCTCCATTGCCCTTCTCTGGACACGCTCCACCCCCTCAGTGTCTTTCCTGTTGTGAGGGGCTCAAACCTGGATACAATGCTCAAGGTGGGGCTTCACCAGTGCCCAGTACAGTGGGACCATCACTGCCCCAGTCCTGCTGGCCATGCTGTTCCTGGTACAGACCAGGATGCTGATGGTCTCCTTGGCCACCTGGCTATTCTTCTGGCTCATATTGTGCCACTGTTGACCAACACCTCCAGTTCCTTTTCTGCTAGGCAGTTCCAGCCACTCTTCCCCCAGCCTGTAGAGTCCACAGGGTTGGTGTGACCCAAGAGCAGGACCCGGCACTTGGCCTTGTTGAACTTCACACCATTGGCCTGGGCCCCATTGGTCCAGCCTGTCCAGATCCCTCTGCACATCCCAGTTTGCTGTTCTTGATTGCAGGACACCAGAAACTTCCAGTTTTCCCCTCCCCATCTGCTTTCACCTGCCAGTGACTCAAAAGGTGCTTGGGCTCCTCCTCAACACATCCTTAAATGAGAATCACTGTGAGAACAACTTGGAATTTTTTTGCCTCTGTGGAAGTAGAGCTTTCCAAATACCATTGGCATCAATGTCCACAGCAGCACTTTGGAACAGAAGAAAGTACTACTTCAGCTTTTTTTCCACCTCTCAAACCACACCTAGAAAGAAACCAGACTCTACTGTCTCTTTCACTGCTTAGGAACCCTTTTCTCCTCTACACAAACCTGGCTTTTAGAATCATAAAATTGTCGAGGTTGGAAGGGACCTTCCAGATCATTGAGTCCAACCATCAACCCAACACTGACCAAAGCCATCACTAACCCATGTTCCTCAGCAACACATCCTCCTGGCTATTAAACACCTCCAGGAATGACAACTCCACCACTGCCCTGGGCAGCCTGTTCCAAGGCTTGACAACTCTTTGGGTGAAGAAATTTTTCCTAATATCCTTCCTAATTAGCAGCTTAGGGAAAAGTCCCAGCGTATCCCAGTTCAATGCCACCTACTCCCATGAGAAAATACTTTGCACAGCAAGAAACACTTCCTGCCACTGTGCTGCGTTTCCCAAAGCCAAAGACTGAGGGCAGTAAAAATGAGGTAATTCACTGTTTTCTACTAGAAGAACATGTTATGATTGACGGCGCATGTGGCACCCTGCTTTTTGGCAAGTATCACCAGGGGAACAGCTTTCGCTCTGGACTGTACTTAACAGAGTCACTGCTCAAAGCAATGTTTTTATAAAAATTAATGTGCACATCACCCTCCACAGCACGGTGAGTGATACGGGGCTGGGAGTTCATGGGGACTCTTCAGCTCGAAGGAGACGCAGCATTTTCTGTCTCTCTTCACTTGTTGCCTGGGGGAGACGCTGAAGTCCTCCAGGCTTCCTCCCTGGCTAAAGCCTTGATGCCAACACCGCCCCCGACACAGCTTTGCACAGATCCACCATAACTGCTACAGAAACGCCTTCTAGCTCAAAAACCAACCTGGTTTTCTTCTCTCAGATTCTTTCTTCCATAGCAAATAGCAGGAGTAAAATACATAAATTGGAGGCTGAGTGAGCTGGGGGGTTCAGCCTGGAGAAGAGAAGGCTCCGGGGAATCCTCAGAGCCCCTTCCAGCCTCATAAGCTGAGATGTGGGGAAGAACTTCTTTGGTGTGAGGGTGGTGAGAGCCTGGCCCAGTTTGCCCAGAGAAGTTGTGGCTGCCCCATCCCTGGAGGGGTTGAAGGGCAGGTTGGATGAGGCTTGGAGCAACCTGGACTGGTAGGAGGTGTCCCTGCCCAGGGCAGGGGGTGGCACTGGGGGGGCTTTAAAGGTCCCTTCCAACTATTCTATGATTCTATACGTAGATATCACATTGCATCTCCTAGACACAGAATAAACGATGGAGACTTTTCTGTCCTAACAACTCCCTTTCCACACTAAACACTCTCAATCTAGTTTTCCCTTTTGCCAGCCACTGCGAATTCCAGCCACGACCCACCCTCCCACTCCACGTACCACCCCACAGCCCTGACAGCCTCTGACTCATCAGATGTTCCTCTGCATCCAGCAAGAGGTCTGCAAGCAAAGGTCTTCACAGAACCAATATAATTACAGAATGGGTTGGGTTGGAAGGGACTTGAAAGACCATTCATTTCAACCCCCTGCCCTGTGCAGGGACACCTCCCACTTTACAAGGTTGCTCAAAGCCCCATCCAACCTGGTCTTGAACCCCTCCAGGGATGGGACATCCATAATGGCCTCACGTTACGCACTCAGTCTCTATCCACCTCTAAATACAGAGTCTCCAATTAGAATATTCTAAAAATTCTGTTCTTTTCTGCTTTAGGAGCCAGAAAATCCATGACTCAGGTGAAAAGAACAGCCAAAGGACAGCTCTCACCCAAGCAGCAGTGGGGTCATCGATCCTTGTTATCATAAAATAGTTGACTGTGTAATTGACTGTACATTAATTGCTACAATCGGTAAAGATGGGAAAATCAGGCCCCCATATGCCACCTCAAACACGTTTGGGGCTTTTTTTTTTTCATTTTGGGGTTATTTTATCAAAGGTCCTTGTATTCTTTCACTTGTTTTCTGAGCCTTCAGAATGCATCCACTTCACATTTTCAAGATGTTTCATACATGTATGACGTTAAGACAAATATTTTCATTTAACCCCTATTATTTAGTCCTTGGAAATTTTGAAAACTTAAGATGTCACACAACTCCAGGCAGCAGCCACTTTGCATACTGCATAGCTGCCTAAAATTCCCTCATGATGACAATTCTCCTCACTCCTGTTGTTCTTTTCTTCTCCAGTGGCAATGAATAATGGTAATTATTTATTTCTTCCAGACTAGTTCACCTCTAGATGTTGGCTCTGCTGAGCAGTGGAGCATGAGAAAGCTGCAATCAATCCCCATTTTCCTCCGAGTTTCACTTGGGGAGGAATATCAACACACAACCAGGCTGTTTATCACAGAAGGGTTTGGGTTGGAAGGGACCTTCAAGACCATCCAGTGCCACCCCCTGCCCTGGGCAGGGACACCTCCAACCACACCAGGTTGCTCCAAGCCCCCTCCAGCCTGGCCTTGAACCCCTCCAGGGATGGGACCTCATCATTTCCAGGACTTAGTTTGTTCCACAGAATAGAGAAAACCAAACTGTTCTGCAAAACATTCCACACGGCTGCTGTTCTGGCCATGACAGTGGTGTTCTATTCAGAAAGTAGGATGGTTTTTGCACAGTCAGGACAACCCACCAGGTCCTGTAGCCCAAGATTCCAAGCTCACGCGTTGCATTAATCTCCTGAACACCTTTCACTACTACTTCAGCTGGACTCAGAAAAGCACTTTTCATGACTCAACCAATCTGCCATATATTTACTGCCTCTTCCAGCAATACATCTGTCCCCCAGGAATAGCAGTGTTTATATATGGAGAAAGAGCTCTCTCTGCATGTCAAAATAGAAAGAAAGCACTACACTTATGTATGGAAAAAAAAAATACAAGAAAAAAAAAATATAAGACTTTCAGCCTTCTCAAAAAACTGCCATAAAGTTAGACAGAATTTTGAAAGGAATATTCTTTTTCCAAATTCTTTTAATAAATGCAGTTTCATAGGTTTGCATCAAGTTTGTACAAAATTAATGCAAAGCTTTCCCTAGACTATTTCTTGCTTGGGAAAAAAAAAAAATAAAAGTGGAAACAATTGAAAAGATATGATTTCTCCTTTCCTTCTTCCTCTCTCTACTCCCTTCACCTCCTTTGCCCCCCTCCATTTGTAGCAGAATCAAGTGCTCAGTTGTACAACGTTTCAGGATATTGACATTTAAATGCCATCGTAATCCATGAGTATAAAACCTCTTCTGGCTACTTGAAGGAAATGCTTATCTCTAAGATGTGGAATAAAAACAAAAATTCTGTCTTGCTAAAATACTACATTAGCTTTTAAGAGCTAAAGATTGTTTTGCAGGAAAACAGCCCCAATAAAGAGAAAAATCCTCAGAAATGTCAGTAAAAATGTCCTCTCTGTCTAGCAGATGTGACATGATATAACTGGTTGATGAACATCACTTTGTGACTGAAAGTCCTGATAACTTATATGTGGTTCTGCTGTTTATGGGCATTGAACCATTCCGTGTTCCCAGCAATGGCACCCTTTATTAACCTACCTTTGCGCCACAGCAACCGCTGAGCACTTTCTGGCAGGATTTTAATGGGCCTGATCCTTCTGGGCTCACCAAGGTACAGATTCAAATTGCTCATCATGAGCCTGGAAGAGGCTGCCCAGGGAGGTGGTGGAGTCTCCTTCTCTGGAGACATTCAAACCTCACCTGGACACGTTCCTGTGCAACCTGCTCTGGGTGGA
>JAOTQQ010000032.1:76256237-76279093 GCA_026546715.1 Gallinago undulata | reverse complement strand
TCCACAACTTCCCTGGGCAACCTGTTCCAGTGCCTCACCACCCTCACTGTAAAGAATTTCTTTCTGGTGTCTAATCTCAATCTCCCCTCTGCCAATTTAAAACTATTGCCCCTTGTCCTGTCACTGCACTTCCTGACAAAGAGTCTCTCTCTGGCTCTCCTGTAGCCCCTTCAGATATCGAAAGGCCACTATAAGGTCTCCCCGGAGTCTTCTCTTCTCCAGGCTGAAAAACCCCAGCCCTCTCAGCCTGTCATCACAGGAGAGGTACTCCATCCCTCTGATCATCTTCATGGCCTTCCTCTGGACCCATTCCAACAGGTCCATGTCCTTCCTGTGTTGAGGACAGGAAGCCCTCAGCACCACATCTGCCCAGCTTTTAAATACCTCCAGTGATGATGACTCCACCACTGCCCTGAGCACCTTCTTCCAAGGGCTGACAACACTTTCCAAGCGGAAATTGCAATTGCTATTGCAATTCTTGACGGGATATTGAAGATAAAGTTCCATCCGCTTCTCTTCAAGCCCCATACCAGACAGACAAACTCCAGAGACCTTTACGCCTTACACGTCACCTGCTTGTTTTTAAATAAATCCTTATTTCTTAATTTTTTTTATATCTAGGGAAGTTTCTAACAGTTTGACATTGCTTTCAGTCATTCTAATCTTGGCATTTGTTGTCTCTAGTCAGACCCCAAGGAGGGCAGAACTGCTCTTGGTTGTTATTCAGCACGTCCGCGACAAATGCCTGGCCCACCATCTGCTTTGACCCTAAAACTCAAATACCAAAGCCCGAGGGCTACTCTTATTTACCACAGAAGAAAAAAAAAAACCAACATTTCAAGTTATTTGGAAGTATGCAAATGAAAGTGAGGACAAGGCATATGCTGAAAGCATCATCTGCGCTGTCAGAGCCTCCATACAACCTGTATCTTATCGCTAGAATATGTTATCTATGCAATTTTAAGAATAACATTTCCTGTGAGGTCATGAAGAACCCGAAATTTGCTTTTGTAATGCAACTGCTGAGATATTTTTTTTTATTTGCCCATGATTTCAGGAACTGTTATTTAAGAAGACTCCAGACTTGCATGCCCCAGCAAAGGGAGGAGCACGCAGAAGGCAGCCTATTTCCCCAGTTCACCCCAGCACACATCTTGTTTGCAGGCAGCAGGGTTAAAGAAAGCTCCATAAACAACATTTAAACACGAGAGCTTCAGCAGCAAAAATAAATCTTGCTATAACAGAGCTCGCTGCAGTCTACTCTTTCCACCTAAGATACATGGGATGGTGCTTATAGTCCTGGGCTGAGACTGGATTCACTGGGACATGGTAGGACCACATCCCACGTACCACTGGGGAAGATACGCAGTCTCTGTTTGCATGGGCAGCACAACAAATGTCGTTAAAAAAAAAGAAAATATATTTAAGAAATAGTCTTTTGAGTATATTTCTATGAAGAGTTAGGTCTCTTAATCTCCTTCCACTCTTCAGACTGAAATTTTTTTGTATTTGGGTTATGTTCCATCACATGTTATTACTACAACGTCCATGTTTCCTGCTGCCAAAGACAGAACAAACATTTTCATCATTTCATGAGCTGAAAATGTTGCAGTCACCTTCCTACAGAAAAATAGCTATTCAGCTGAAGAAAATAAATTATTATTTTTTTAAAAGGAAGCAAACAGAGGCCAATTTGTCACTGTTGGGTATCACTTCTCTAAAATGAGTGAAAAGAGATATTTATCCTTAGTAGGATCTTATCTGTCTTGAACTTTTCAGATTGCACTTCTATTACCACTGAGAAACCCAGTTCTCCTGGAGGGGCTGAAGTTACCAGCTCTCTGCACTGTTCCTTCCCTTGGCACAGCAGGCAGACAGCCACCATATGTACGTCCCCGCGTCCCGCCTTTAGAGTACGGCACTGCTAAAAATCAAAGGTCTGGCACTCCTCCTTTTAACAACACAGATGCCGCGTGCATAATGACTGCAGCTCCTTTAGTTTTCCTCATTTAAATAAAATATTTGGTTAGAAATTAAAGCGGGACGGAGAAGATTCTTCAATTACCCTGTATTCCACCTTTAATAGCATAGGACACTTAATGGCTGCAGTTAAATTTATATATTTATTTACAAACAGTAAGTATTCCCTGGCATACTTCGTCTTCCTTTAGTATCTACAGCTGAGATGAGATTCCCATTGTAGAAATGGAAAGATTATGACCTACTAAAGCAAAAAATAACTCACAGAATGGGTGGAAGATATGAAAGCTTAAGTATGTCCCATAGGACTTTTCACAGGTGGGACACCAAGGCACAGTGAGTGACAGCAAGGATTTTGAAGAGCACACTACAAAATTGTAGCAGCTTCTGCAGGTCAAATCGAGAAATCTAAATTATACAGATAATCAGCTGCAGACCTTTCACATCTCGGTCCAGCATCTTAAATGATATACTCATAATTTTCAGAAGATATTATCCTTAAAGCAGTAACTTACGAATTACTGGTTGAAAGAAGAACTTACTTTTTAACCCAATATCATCAATTTCATACGTTCATTATTTCCTAACAATTTAATTCCTCAGAATTACCAAGCCTGATGGAAATTATTGTTGTGACACATTTCCTTTTTTTAGCTGTGGGCTCTTACTGAGAATTCATACACTGGACAGAGGTCCAACTTTTTTTACGTACTGAAGCTGCACTACTGAAACCTTGGGAAGTTCTGTGATGGGAATTATGTTTTGGTGTTTTTACCCTCTTTGTTGAATGGCAATTGCTGGTATTTGGTTTTCTTATTACAAAACAGCTGTTTTCACAAGTGTTCTGCCTCACAGAACCAGGGGTATGTTCACTAGGAAATTTAGTTCCTATCCCCTACAGCTTCTTTTTCACCCACATTAACGTTTTTATGCTTCTTTTGCAGGAGTTTCATAACTCAGTTTCACAAAAAGAAAACTATCATCTCGGTGCTGCCTTCTCTAGGTGGTAAAACAGATTAAGATGAGCAGGGAGAGCTCACTAATTTGAATATAATCTTATGAATTCTGGCTGCATATTCCATGTCTCATTTACACAAAGCGAAACGGTCTCCCAAGAATATAATGAATAGAAATGATGCAAATTCATACTTTTATTGAACATTATCACTACAGTTGCAAACATTCTGGCTATCTACCCACCTCATATGGAACAAATAACACTGTTCTGGAATACAGCTGAATGAGATTTTTCTTTTTTTTTTCCCTCCTCAATATCCCTTTGGAAAAGTCTTGAAAACACTTATAATCATGTGATTTTAGAATTTTGTTTTCCCTCAAATCCAATTAGAAAGCTCCAAAATAGCACAGTATTGGTGCTAGCACCATCAGCTGTAATTAAAGCTGTAAGACAGAAATTGGAAGATACTGCCAGAGGTTAGTTTTATTAATAGATACTGCAAAGATTGTGTACTTAATAAAATAATAATTACAATATATATAAAATTCCTGGTCTTCTCTGTCTTGGTAAGATCTTATGTCTTTGAACTGCACAAAATTAGACTCGTCATTTAGCTTTGACGGCAACAAATCACTCAGATGAACCAAAACCTCGGTGTACCAACTCTACCCAAAAGGTGGTCACTCTCAGGAAGACAAGTTGACTATAAACTAGGGAGAAGGGAATTAAGAGCAATTAAGCACATGGAATGATGCCCTGGGCTAGAAAAAACAAGATAATGGACCTTGAACCAATGGTAGGAGCTCAGGTCCTAGTGGGGTACATCACTGGTGTTGTGGCCCCTGGGATGCTTTTCTTCTCTAGTCTGGATTTCATTCATTTCCAAGCATGGAAACGAAGAATTTCCATGGAAACAGAAGAGTGGACCAGAGATAACAAGCCAAAAGACTGTATTTCACAAGCTGATAGCAACAAAATAAACAAGGCCTATGCTCCTGCACCACCCTGATATTCAGGAACCCATGAAATTTCATTTAAAGTTCTTTTTCCTTTACATTTGTCATTCTATAAGAATAGCCTAGAAACAGCAGAAAAAAACATCCTGAGATGTCATATTTTTCCAGTACGAAAACCAGCTCTGGATCTGTAGACTGTTAAAGAGGATTTCTTTAATAATATTATTAGTAGTACTTTGAATATTCATACCTATTTTTGGACTTCCCTGCACTGCTAATTAGCAAGACCCTCTGAACACATCTGCAAGCATCCGAGATACACAGCACTCTTTACATCATTGCTGTTGGGGATGTAAAAATACTTAATTGATGCCATCTCCAAATAGATGCTACATAACCAGCTCCATGAGCTGCCTTCAAAAATTCCTAAGATGTCAGACATTAGAGCAGATATTTATCCCCTACATATACATAAAACCCCAATTCTGCCTCTAGTGAATACCTTTGATTTACAATGGCTTTGTTGGAACGTACAAGAAAAATAGGGCTGGATAACAGAAATGGGGATATTTTATTAGCTACAGTCATAAAATTGTACTCCGACACGAGTATTTGTCAAGCATTATGTCATAGAGAAATCCAGTTTCAGTTTTAAAGCAAACGATCGCATGTTCTGAAACGAGAGCACCCTGAATTAGTCATTTCCATTAAAACTATGAAGTAGAATTGCCTAGCAACCAGGAAAATTAATTCAGAGATTAAAATAAACACCATGGCACTGACAGAGTAACAGCTATTCTCTCCCAACAGCCACAGAGACACTTAGAAAAGAGACCAGTGTTTCCTTAATTTTTCCTAACAAAGGAAAAACAAACAATTTCATAAAATGCATCATAGGGGAAAAGGATAAAACCAAACAGTCGAAGCGACTGCATAAAGCAAATGCAAATAATTGCTGTCTTTTTACATAACATCATTAAAATGAAAAATACAGAGTTTTCATATTCTGGCAATAAGGCACAAATAGCTGTGGAGGTTTCTAATGTGCTTTCCCACTTACAAAGAGCAAATTTGTTTCCTTACATTCGTTCTGTGCAACTATTCTATATTTTAGTACTTACTAGCTTAATTGATTACAGAATTTATGATCATGACTACCTGAAAAAACTCTGCGGCATGATTACCCACTACTGCCCCTCTTCAAATTATTCCCCGTCACATTTCTGTAGGGAAGCTTCTGAATTCTACAGTTTATCACACTGAGGTTGTTATGAAAAAAAAAAAAAAGAAAAGAAAAAGGTAACAGGTTAAGGACACTGAAGATGGCTGTGATAATTTAGTTTAATGCCTGCGACTCTTATATTGCTCGTTACATCTGGGACATTGTGTAATTCATTGTCCCTGAAAGGCTACACCACGTCGAGTAAAATTATCCCTTAAGAAATAAAACAAGCACATTCTGCAGCACCGCTGAAGTCTATGGCTTCGTCAGGATATTAGATTAGAGGGATGATTACAGATCACGGAACTCTAGGACAGGCAGTCCATCTTTCCAGCATAAGGTGCAGAGTTTGCTCGCACTCAAAATAAAGATGAGGAATTACGAGGGCTAAAACAACTGAAAGAGAGAAAAAAAAAATGAGATCCCAGAGGACATCACCAGATTTAGCCAGTGCAGCAGTTACATCAAACCTAGTCGAGGCTACATTAAAAGATAATAATAAAAATAAAGCAATATGAGAAATAAATCAAGACAGACAAGCAGGAATAACTGTGTGTTAGAGGGTAACTCCCCAGGCGTGCAGGTAACATTCTATTAGGAGAGAACAGTAGCTTTCAGCCCTTTGGTTGTGCATAGTATTCACAAAGCACACCCACAGCTGGCTACAGGTACTTGAAAGTCCAGAAACCTGCATAGAAAGGCAAGAGGTGCCTGAACTGAGCTGAAATATGCAATAAAGTACATCTTTTCATCTTCTGGAAGGGGATATGGTAGGTAGGAGTGGAAGGGTATCTGCTGGAAGCACAGACAATGCAGGTGACACGGGCAGGGGTAACAGACCTAAAGCAAGAAAATATCACCTGCAAAAGTCCCCCATGTGCAAACACATCCCTAAAGCTGATAAAAGCCCCCCAAATGTCCATAACTGTGTCTTAAATATTTAATGACTACCAGATGGGGACGGGGCTGGGGAGAAAAATATCTTGTCTGAAGCACCAGCATAAACACAGCTGACCTAAAAGACCTACTCACCCCTAGGATATAATTACTCCAGTAACTCACTAGTGAATAATGTTCATAAATCAAGAAGAATTCAGAAAGATGACATCTTTGAGAAATGGTAGCCTCCATATGCTCTATGATTCTATGATATGCATTGAACAGCTGAAATAAATTTATTTTTTTTATTTTCTGGCCTTTGTGCCACATGTTGAGGGGGTGTGGTTGTAGTACACGTGTTTTCTTAAACTCTTAGGACACTCATAGTGATAAACACCTTTTTTTTGGTGAATTTGATCTGTATGATAAACTGGTTTTAATGTACGACAGAAGATACTCCTGCAAACTCTACACATAGCTGACAATTGTATCTTTTTTCCCTTTAAGATTTTAAACAGCACAATTTATAGCGCAAAAAAATCTCAGAAAGAAATGGCCATTTTCTGTGTTCACTTTAGACATTGTCAGAGTCCAGAACCCTGTGATACCAGAAAGCCTTGTGATAGCCCCTGGGCGCAGAGGGATTAAATCTTCCCAACTCTACCCCACGAAACACAGGCAGCTCCCCAACACCCTGCTTCACACCTGCATCAAAAGCCCAAAAAATCTCACCTATAGTTGGTTAGAAGGGGATGGTGAGAAGGATAACACCACTACCAGCAGGAACTTAATGAAATTAATCTCCCAGATAATCTTAGAAAGCAGAGCATGACTGTGTTGCAGAGAAAAGGTAAAAAGAAGGTCACTGGTAGCCTGCCTTGGGGAAAAGTCCATCTGCACAGTAAATTCGACGATCGGCTTGGCTTCAGCGTGGGAACAAGACACACAAGCAAAGGGCTTCAATACCACGACGAGGTCCAGTATACCCTGCCCAGGAGTGAAGCCAAATTCTAGGAATTCAAAGGAAAAACTCAAACAAAAGGAAAACAGCCAAGAAGAAAAGAATAATAATTTCTTGGAACCTGCAGACAGCCACAGGAGACCGCAAAGCATATTAATGTACTGTAACTCCATGCAAAACAAACAGAAAATAAACCTCAGCTCATATAAAAACTCCATTCAACCTTCCTTCCACTCTCTTCTCGGAGCCTATTAAATTGCATCATCGTATCCTCTCTTCTCCCAGATTTCCTGCCAAAACCATGATGGCTACATGCAAATTACTCCATGGCATCGTTAGGTTTTCATCTTAAAGACTCTGCATGTGCTTCGTTTTTGCTTACCTGAGCAATTGGTGTAGAACCAATGGGATTACTCACTGTGGGTGAGATCAGATACGTACATATTGGCAGGATCACAACCTTGGTCATTGGTTTCCCAAATTTTGCTGTTTCTTATGTCTATAATTCTAGAAACTTATCTTAAACTGAAATCAAGGGTGATATATGCATTTACAAGCAAATCCGCCCCTGAATGAAAGTGGTCCTTAATACTCTAGTAGGACTATCAGTTTTCCAGCAAAAGGGAAGTATTATGTAGCAAATAGAGTCAAGACTAAATAGAAGAAAAGTTTTATGGCTCAAAGTAGATCTCAAGCTAATTATGAACACTTGGAAAAGAAGGCAACATTTCATTTCAATCTGGTTCTAGGTAAGTAACATGGTGAGGAGATGCTTTTGAATAGCATAAGAACCACAAAGAGGACCTGCAGGTGTTTCTAAGGAACTGCAACCTCCTGTTAAGAGAAAAGGCAGGGGAGCAGCATGGTTATGCTTATTTATAACATGAAAAGTTGGCCAGAAGTAGTGGCCAAGCACTCAGTAAGGAACTAGAAGGCTGAGAAAGTCCCTGAAGACAATTGTACTGCTATATTGAAGCACCACAACAAGCAGGAAAAGCATTTTCTACACCTAACAGACTATTTCATGAGACAATAAATCACTGCGTGTCATTCAGTAAGAAACGTAAATTCCTTTTCCATACAGGAGTGGTTTATCAACAAGTCCTGAACAACAGCAAACCAGTGGGAAGCATTTCACTCTAAAGCTACTCCGTTTAAAAATCAATAATACAGCATTCAGTAACAGAATTGAAAACCTTTATGAACAGCACAGTGGCCGGCAGTCAATGGCCCCTTTCTCAAGGCAATTTCAGCCGTTTACTTTCATCCTCAGTTATGCATATTGAGTAACTATTTACAGTCACTTACCAACATACTACCCCCACAAGCTCAAGTAAATGCTCTTTATTGGTGTATAACCACCTGTATGAAAAGCGCTGCCCTTTAAAAATTTATAAGTTCTTTTGTGCCATATGGAGAATGCAAAATGTTGTTGATTTTACTTTTATCACTATCAATAAAAATACAAATCTGTTCATAGATACGTGCTCAATTACAGTTTTTCCACAATGGACCAACAGCCAGAGGTGTGGAATTTGGGCTCACTGTACCTAGTAGCAGTTACCTCATCCCCTTTCTTCTACTGCAGCTACTGAGCTGTTTGATATTATACTCAGGTAGGGCACAGAAGCATTTCTCTGCTCCTTCTGCTCAGTTTTTCCCCACCTCCCCCGTTGAAAGGGGAGCATGTCGAATGGAAGCATCCCAGAGACCAGCTCCAGCCTCCAAATTGCACCATGAACACAGTAAAGAAGTTTTGCAGAAAAACATAGTTGGAAATATAATCTTCATCACAGAGGTCAGAGAACAGGCCAGTAATGAGCACAAAGCTGCTGACTATACATCACCATGACATTCACAAACCACAACGCCACATATAAATTGATGAGAGAGGACTCTACCAGTAGGAGATGTACAGACATCTTTGATAACAGGCCTAGAAGGCCATGAAATTCAAGGTGTTCCATAAATTTCCACATCATATTCTCAGGCCACTTGGGCTTTATGGCTTAAAACATATGACTTGACTTTTCCCAAAAGACCTAGGAGATGACTGGATAAAACTTAAAATATGAGAGGCTTACTAATCTCTGCAGTGGACTTCTATAAGCCAACAAAGAGACTGTCTACAAGTCATAATATCAGGCCACCATGGTATCTGGTGGTATCTGGTAGTCTGGGAATTTATTTTTTTTTTTCAGAAGATATCAGAAATAAAATCACCCACAGAACCTACCAGAGAATGAACTTCTGCATGTTAAGCTTGTTAAGTATTAAGAAGTCCCAAGGATTCAAGGTACTATTAATAACTTGCACTATATCACAGCAGAAGATCTTCAGAAGGTGGAGGGTTGTTAGAAGTGAGATGTGTAATAAAAGGGTAAAAGAAATGGGAAGGAACCAGTTTGGCAGATGGACGTAGGAGATGACAGGATGTATGTATTGGCTTTCTTCTGGAGAGGAGAGGACCAGACTCTGTGCCACTGAGATGAGTACCTGGCTTGGATAGGTTTCCTCAGCTGCCACGCTGAGATAGCAATCAAAACCATGACCCAGAAGATCAGGATCTACTCCTGTATAAAAATATGCAAGCCAAAGTCTTTCCCTATGGCCAAACAGGTCCTCGCTTAAGACCTGCAAAGAGACACCCCAAGCTCTTCCCATGGGTTGTTTCCTATAGAATTTTGAATCAATTTTAAATTACCTGAAGAAAGCCAAGCTGATTTACCAGTAGGAGGGGGTGCCGCTACAGTAGAGCCCTCCCACACCAGTTCCACCACCTTCCCAGGCAAGGGCACGTCCTTCACTGGAGAAACTGGCCAACAGCTCAACTGCCATCACTCTTTTCCAGGAACGTGACCTGATACACTTTTATTTTCCAATCAAGAGAAGCTTTTCTGTCTCATGGCTTTAAGATAAAACCAAACTTGCTCTCCTCTCCTTCCCTCTCCTGCGTAGAACTTCAAAATAGTTAAAAACTGCCCACATTTACAATATTACCATAGTAATATTACAATACTACCAGTACAGCTGTGAACTTTTACTTGAGGGAAGAAAAAAAGTGTTTAAATTACACATTCACTATTTTAAAAAGCTAATCTGAATTTATGCTTCGAATAATTTCTTATGTAAAACTTCCCAAATGTTTTATTTGCCAACATTAACCTGCAAATATTAATCTATGACTTCTCTGTTCGGATTACAAAGAAACTTCTAAAATTTCCATCAGGGCTCTCTAGTATTTTGTCTGGAAGACCAAACGTTAGAGTTAAAAGAACAGACGATACTAACATTGTTCCCCTCTATTTCCATATCAATTTCAAAATTCTGAATCCCTCTAAAGCTCTTCCAAGTTATATTTTTTAATTCCTTGCTTCTCTTCATTCTGTTGTCTCTCTTTAACCTCATCAGCACAATCATCTGTTCTTTTTCCCCCCATTGTGCCTGAATGCAAAGCAATGTTTACTCACTTACTGTGATTACCCGCTTAATTACTTCACTATACTACTATATTCTTCCTTCAAATTTCTCTTTAATGTCCAATTTTACCTGTAGAAAATCATCTTGCTGCAGATTGAGAGTAGGATGTGACCAGCTACAGCTTAATTAATAAACATACAGCACTTGACATCCTACATTACATGTTCCCAGAAGAAATTAAAAAACATTGTAGAATTTCATTTCCATGCCTACCAGAATTGCAGCAGATGCACTGCTCCCCTCACCACACTATTAAAAGAGAGATTTTTGTTACAATTTATAGTAAATTTATATTTATTTGTTGCACAATTGCATTGTTATCACTACTGAAAGAAAAAAGTGGCAATTCTCATGATGTGAACCAAATAAAAATCCTTCAGAAACTGTCCATGTGCGAATATAATAGGGTGTTAGAAATGTAAAGAGAAGAGTAATCCTTGCATTTAGTAGTAGTTTGTGATATTTTAGCAACTGTTACTTGGAACAACATTGTCCCAGATGGTTATGGTAGGAATTTTGGGAGGACTACTGAAGTCCTACATCATGACTAGTAAGAAGTAGGATAAAATAGTAGCGGGGGGGAAGAATATTTAACTTTCTTGAGACTAGTGTATTGTAGTATAAGAATTGGCAAGGACAAGTAACAGAATACTTCAGCTTTTTTTTTTTTTTTTTTTGTGCCAGATAAGATATCAGCAGGAATTCTGCATTTTAGTTGCAGGGGTTGGCTGAAAATTCTTCTGAAATGGAATCGTCTACCAGAATATTAACTGACAGAGTATTCAATCGAAGATCAATATTCACCTTCGCCTTTTTTACGTTCTGATTTTCAATGGCCATCAGGTGCTTTAGGGGTTTCATAAAATCATCCACAGTGTCTACAACCTGAAGCAGAACAGCCCAAAAATGTGTAATTTTGTTTTCCCCTATTTTCTACTTAATCCTCCATATAAAACTATTAGGGGGAAATAGCATGTTCTCACCTGTTTATAGAGGGACAATTAACAGTTCCAAACTCTATTGTATCAAGAAAGGAAACATTATCTGAGGCCAGCAGCATTCCATCCACTTTTCCCTCCGGAATTTTAGTGCAATTCAAACAGGTTAAAAATCAAATTGCCAAAGCTGTTTATGAAATTTATCGGGAATAAATGTGTAGTCACAATATAAAATGTATAATTTTCAGATATTAGATGTATCAATCCCCCAATTCTTCTCCATAAGGCGCCTAATCCCTAAACTGAATCAAATTTATTATTGCAATATCTGCAGTCCTGTTTTGTCATCCCTAAATGCTTATTTTTTCAGAGTATTAAAACCCAACATACCCCTTTCCCCCCAAAGTGAGCCTTGATTTTCACCAACTGTACAAAAAGCTTTTTATGAATTTATATTGCTGGTTTGAGACAGTATTTTTTCAAGAATTTGAATGAATTAATAGTTTTCCATACATTCAATGCTTTTTTCTAAGCATTTACATCTCTTTCTTTGAAAATATCTTATTTCTAAAATAGCTTATTTATGAAATTGACATACAAGTGTCAAAATTACCATGAAGACTTAAATTCTCACACATTGAATTGAGGATTCCATCTGCCTCAGGGCAGTTGGAACACTTTTTGCCCTGGAAGAATATATATAAAAGTATAATTAGGTCCTATTAATGCTGGATTTTCATGCCTATGACTAGTATGACGTTAAGCCTGTAAGAAATACAAAGTTTTCTACTCTTAATGGAGACGTTTCACTGTTAAAGATTAAATAAGCAAGCAAGACTGAATTTATTTATAACATTATCTGTGAATGAAAGCCTAATGTATTGAATAATAACATATTCAAATCACAGCTGTGGAACTCCCTGCAAGGATATTACGGTGGTCTGTACTCACTGCATAAAGGGGAATAACTTACAGTATTAGAACAATTAACTGCAGATTCATTTTTCTTTAATAAACCTCACTGATTAACTACCTGGAGTATTAAGCAGGAAATATAGTGAGATCTTTGCCAGATACTGAAATTTACCTCTCTATTTAACATTGATTGAGAAGGAAAATTATTAATTCTGTTGGTGGCTTTGTGATTGCCAAGTGAGGTTTTTATCTAACACTTACCACACACACACTTTTAAGAACAGGCAGCAATAAATATGACAAAAGTTAAGACTATTCTACACTGAAGGAAGCTGTAAAAATCCAATTTGAGCATGAACTGGAGAAATACGAGTGGAATTGAGAATATATTCCCAAGGGAAACGGAGATTGACCTCTGCCCATCATGTTTGCTTTCAGAATCAAGCAGCGCAAACCCAGGTTTTGTATGAAAAATATTAGCCAGCAAATGTCATCTCCTGCCTACTAATAAGGCCAAATTTAAAGTCTGCTTACAAATTACTCACAAAAGTGACTGTACCTCAAAAGTCTTGTAAGACTAACAACTTATAACAACATAAACAGGATCTAACTGAAGAGAGACGCACAGCTCACACTTACTGTGGCATTAAATAACAGAAATAACTCCTTGGATTTTTTTACAATAGCCACCCTACTAAACCAAAGTGCAAAAACATTGAGATTTGCTCATTTTTATTTTAACCGACATTCTAACCACAGTCAAATGAGAATCTGGACAACTGTTCTCTTTTAGAGATAAATTAATAAATTTAGAGGACTAACTTGTAGAGGATGCTAGCAAGGTTCTGACTATTTGGCTGTTGGCTTATTTATTAATATGAAATAAAAATGACCATTTTCACCTAGTCCAGATTATCCTATGAACCCAGGGTCTGGCATTTGCCAAAAAGGACTGGAGGAAGAAGCAGCAATTGAGCTTCTCCTGGCTGTGAGTTCATCCTACTGACAGCATCCTGCTTTCCTTAGGACTTCCTTCTAAAACTCTGATCAAAGCCATCATTTGCTGTGGAACAAATGTAAATGGTTTGATAATAGGCTGCAGATCCTCTTAAATCTCTAATGCAGACCAAATTATTAAAAAAAAAAAATCACTGATACAGACCTCATTACTTATTTTCTAGTATTCAACCATATTTCATCACAATAATATTACATTTTATTTTCTTTACCAGTGGGACCTTATCTAGGTTTATCTAGGTTTGTTAGATAAACTACAGCCAAGAGAGCTTAAGGAAAATTAGCTCTTCCTCAACGGTTGCTGCTGTACAAACACAGATGCTCCATCAGTTCCCAAGAGTTTATTTCATAAAGGAATTCAAACTAGAAAAGAAGGTTATGGATAAACCATTAAAAAAAAAGGCACATTTATCTTCAATTTTCACAATTTCAACATCTTTGCAGCCTCAGTAAAGGGGAGATGAGCTCTGCAGGAATGGAATCAGTGTTTATTTTCCAGCCAGCAGAGCCAAGAGTTTGACGTCATCGTCTTTCAATCGCCGGCAGTTGAGACCTGCCCCTGACACATGCAAATTTATGCATAAGGCTTTCAAAATTAGCATGCATCCCTAAAGGCAATCGGCAAAACTTCAGCTTCTAAGCGGAGCTGATCGGTTTTGAAAAATAAACTAGTCAAATAAATCACAGGCTTTAGCTATGCTGGGTTTCCCAAGCAGAACATTGGCCAAAGCTCTTAGCGTGCTACAGTTGGAGGCATGGACAGTGTCAGGATGATGGAAATTGTGAAGAAACTGATATTTCTGAGATGTTATGACTTTTTCCCTTTGAATATATTTTAGTGTTCCCACATAGCTGACATTTCAGCCAGACTTTCAGGTCTACACACAGCTGCAGCTCAAGGTGCAGCAAACTCCTTTGAAACCTCCTCCCGTGTGAAGGATCAAGGAAAAAAAAGTGGGAACAAACAAATCTTCTAATGCTTTAAAAGCAAAACTGAGTGGATATAATTATTCCTAGTGTCAACTTTTGCAGCTTTACATATGAAAACTACTGGACAACAGCATTATCTCGATTTCCCATATTAAGGGGAGCGATGCCAAGAAGAAACCACACTCAACAAGGCCAATAGAAAGAAAACAGTGGGGGGAGAAGGGAGGGGGGAAAGATGGGAGGAGGACGACACATCCATTTGTGTTTTCCAGGCATTGCTTTGAAGTACAGTTTCTCACAATTCATTATTTTCAGAAAACAGACGTAACGTATTTCCCTGATGACAATTTTCCAAGCTGCAGCCATAAAGAAATCCCAAGTGCCAAACCCCACGGAGATGGTATCAGGCAGAAGGTCATTTGGACCCACGAATTCTGTTGGCACTTCATGTCTTATTGCATGAAACTCTTTAAAATAAGAAAAGTTCCAAATCAGAAAGCCCTTAATTAGAGCTATCTCTGTCATATTTATGAAATGCAGAGACAGAAAGCTGCTCCCATCCATCATGGCTGCGAGGAAGACGTAATGTTGTTCTGTGGGAGGTTGGGAGCATCTGCTGGGAAGGGCTCAGGAGCTGATAAGAGGTGACAATTTACACTCCCATTGATTTTGCAGAAAGCAGGGGGGGACGACGGGGGAAGAAAGAAAAGGTTCCACTTAAGATGGATGGCAGGAGGACCAAAATTAAAATATATGAATTCTAATTAAAGTTGCTGGGACACTACAGTTAGAAAAAACTAGTGCAGATGACCTGGAACTGTACTATGGATGTCAATTAAGCAAATAATAGATAGATCATGCTAAATGAAAGCGAAAAAAACCCAGGAATTATGAAAGAGAAGTATGAAGTCATACTAGTAACAGTCAATATTCCTCAAACCTTGAAGAGATCCACGATTTCAAAATCATCCCTGTACTTCACTATCATGCCAACCACCAAAAAATTCAAAAATGAAAATATTTTTTTTTCCTTTTCCTCCCGCATTGCACATTTTCTTCAAACTCTAGACACGTTTGAGAAGTTGACGTAATCCCAAGTGGGAAGGGGGCAGTTGACAGACCAGCTGCGCAGGTCCGGGCACGGCAAGGGAGCAGCAGCCCCTTCCACACCGAGAAGGTAAAAATACGTGTAATTTTTGTGAGCTTTTAACATCCTCCTGCCCCTGTCTGTGATGACAGCTGGGGACCACTGAAGGAAAAAAAAAAAAAAGGCCGAACACATGGCATTGTCCATGGGGGTGGGGGGGAACAGCAGTAGCTGTTGTAATCACGCTATTAATCACACCGTTTGGAGTGGCTATGGGTCATTCAGCGGCGTATCATACGCACAACGAGGAGCCAGTTTATCAGTAATAACATGTTCTTTTCATATACAAAATGATTCACTTTTTTCTCTGATTCTTTTTCCTCTCCAATAAGAATTTAGGGATTTTGGTTTTCCACACTGTGTCTTCGGGTAATTTCACTCAGTAACAATGAAGGATTTTGATTCAGTGGCCAAACAGTTCAATCCACTTATTTTAAGTGGGGGAGAAGAAAAAAAAAAAAACCAACACATTTCAAACTTTATAAAAAGCACATCTTAAATTTCTAAATGTAAAGTACAATAAATAACCTGAAGCATAAAATAAAAGCATTGATTTTACCTTCAGCTAAAAAACCCAACCCTGAACTGTTTTGTACTTTCCCATTTTTCCTGCCATTTGCAAATAATAAAATTCAACTGAGGAAAGTGTTGAAATTACCGATCTAATATCTGTTTATGTATAGACATAAGTACGTACGTGCAGAGGGGGGCACATAAACCCTCCTTTCCTCTTCTCATGACTAGCTCCCCTGCATCTACAGCAAGTGGAGCTCATAAACAATTCCTGCCTAAATGGGTCACTTATAATGAGGAAGGGTGACATTTACATGGAGAAAAGCAGATTGATCAGGGAGCGGAAAAACAGAATACGGCATCATATTGGCAGGCACTTTGTAGCAAACCATTCAGCAAGTTCCTAAATCCTCTCCAAAAACGGGAGCGAATTCAAAAAGAAATGCAAAATGAAAAATATAGGTGGTTTAACGTGGTAAATATTCACTAAGATTATCCTTTGTGCTTGCAGTAAAATGGGAAAACCTTGGTTCCCTTCACTACTGTGATGTCGCTTGTACAGAATAACACTTCAGAAAAAAGCACCATGTTTCTCAGAGATCCTCAAATTAATTAACAGCCAGCAACAACGTTAAATTGCACCTTCAAGTGCCAGCACATCTCAACACCCCCAGTTATTTTCCACCTGAAGGGTGGAAGGGAACCGCTCTCCCCGTGCTGGGCACATCTTGCTCAAGCGGTTTCAGCTTCAACCTGCAAAATGCCTTTCAGCAAAAGGCAAAAAAAAAAAAAATAATAAATCTGTGCCGTGCAAAGAAGGGAAGCGCATCTGCTTCGACACATTGCAAAAACACCACTTGGGGGGGGGGGGAAAGGCAGAGGGAAATTTCCACCCCGCTTAAATATATACAAAATATCCCCCGTGTCTTTGTTCAGAGCCATTGGAGGTGTAGATACTGGTTGCATTGTTAAATAGCCCACTGAATATCGTGCAAGCAGCTCTCTCCTGGCTCACACCAGCCTCCCTTGACCCAGCTCGACAAGCGTGAAAACGCCAAATAAATGAAGGTTAAACAAAGACCGGTGTGGGAAACAGGCTGAATTACATTTAAAATGTCAATTGAAAATGTAAAATTTGCTGGTGGGGTCCTTTTAATACTAGATATCGGCTGACGGTCGCTGTATTAATGGTAGGTGCTGCTGCAGAGAGACAAATGGAGTAAATGGCATGAAAAAAACCTACAAATCTTTCCCCATCTGCCACATGAGGCTGGTCACGGACCTTACAGCATGTCATTAAGGCAAATAAGGAACAGCAAAATAATCATCTCCTTGCAAAGAGAAAGCGATTTTATCACTGTACCTTTCTGTGTTTGTCCCTCTTCCATATTCTCTTCCATGGCTACCTTTCTTCACTAGAAACAGCTACAGAGAATTAATCAAAAGCTTCAGGCAGATGTAGGAAAAAAAAAAAAAAAAGTGTGGATTTTTTTTTTCTTTCTTTATTATTTTTTTTTTTTCCCTGGGAAGCTCCAAGAGCAGAGGCTTAGGCAAGTCCTCCCAGCTTAGCCAAGGCTCCCTTCGCTCTCCTCGTTTGCTTGGAGACGGGCTGTCAAGTGTAATTTCATTCAAATTACTCTTCCGTGAAGATTATCAATTTTTCTTCTCCGAGCTGCCCATTGTGCCCCACTGTAAGCAGGTATTCAAAAAAACCAAGAGCTGGTGAATTTTTGGGGGGGGAGAAGGGGGGAAATTTGGTCTGAGCCCTTCTGGCAACGGCAGCGCTTCATAAGCCTCGCTTTGCATATAAAAAAAAAAAGAAAAAGAAAGAAAAAAAAATGGAGACAAGAAATTGAGGGTTGTATTGAAATCCGCGTTTTAAATGGGAAAGGGGCTGAGCTGAAAGCGGATGGAGGGCTGTCCTCCTAACGGGAAGCAGCCCACCAGCCCAGAATTCCCCCTTTTTCCTCCCAAAGTGGGAAAGCCCAGATGCCTGTGGGTCCTTTATGCTGAATTATTTGTCTCCCCCCACCCCTCCTTCCCCCTCCCTCCTGGATCAGCACATTTAAGAATAATATGACTCTCTGCTCCGCTCCTTCTCATATGTCTATATCATCTGGAAGTGACAAATACACATTATTACCCTTCTAATATTCGGGAAAACATCTTCAGAACAGTCCCATTTTGTCTGTTTGTACACACAAACAAGCACAATTTAATACATGATATCATTAATACATGACATTAATTGCTGCAAATTATACATGCCCTACATGTTATCTGTCAGTGTCACAGCAAACAGGAATTTGGGGGCAGTTCAGAGATTTAAAACAGTATTTGCATCAATTATTTTTTCCTGATTCCTTATATCCAAAAGCAGCCAAACACTTCCAATCCCTATATAAAAAAAAAAAAAAAAAACAAAAAAGGACTTTCTTAAAGTGGTGAAGCACCAAAAGGTGGGTAGGTACATGAGGGGGCAGGCAATGTTGTGAATTTACATATATTGATATAATTTACACAGGCTGGTATGAATTTTCCTAGGAAAAGCAGAGGTTAAATACACTCTGAGGGCACCTACTCATTTGGGGAGCTCTGCAGTCTGATTTGGAATGCTAATTGGGTGCTGCAGTCTACCAAGAAATTAGCATTTTTGTACCTTAGTCTACAGAGTAATGTAACATCATTGGAAGACTTTCATTATTTCACCAAAAGTGCAATCAGAACACAAGTCCAATTGTTCTTTACAGTTTTCACTTCTCATCCTTCTGGGGGAAAAAAAAAAAGTGACTAAAACTTCTGCACAAATGAAAACTGCTATGGCTGAAACTTCAGATTTACATATAAATGATAAATAGCTCATTTATTTACTTTATGCTCTCTAAATACATTGACCTAGTCCCAACTTTTTAAGCCCCCCCTAAAAAGTAAAGATTTTTGGAGGTCTTTTTGCTTGGTCGGCTGGAATTTTTTGGTTTGTGCCTTTTTTTTAAATTATTGTTTGGGGGGGATTTTGAGGGTTTTTTTTGGGGGGTGGTTGCTGTTTTTGGTTTGGGAGGGGGGTTAAACAGTTTGTATATAAATCTGTTCACATCTGGCTCGTACCAAAATAATTTCTATATATTAAGTTAATTTTTTCTATATAAATTAAATAATTGAGTGCATATCTATTTAGTTAACCAATGAATTTCCTACACCCTTCTTTTTTTCCCTTTTTAGTCCACCTCTCTAGGGCTCTGTTTTCTGGAATAATTGAGGAACAATAATGAGTTGTTTCGCTTCTCAGATCTAATGGATCATTTCAAAATCAGCACATTGGGAACTGTCTGTACACATGGAAGTGCTGGGCCATCACAGCATCTAAATGCCTTCTATATTTCTAGGAATTATTCCTTCAGTGACATTTTTATTAAAAAGGAGTATTTCCTTTAAAACAGAAGATCTCCTTTGTAAGTATTTTCTTACATATGTATCAATAAATCATATTTTACAAAGTATCTGGCTAATATTTTAACTTAGAGTGGCGACTGCTTTTAAGCTTGTTTTCTTGACAGCACCAAATATTTTCAATAACCAACCTCTTTAGCAGTGAGGTCTGCACCAAAGGGGTCTATAATTTGCTGATGAAACCAAGTGACTTTGTTCCTTGAAACAATCACACAAACTTCGTTTCAAATATAAAACTCCTCCCCCAAAAATGGCTGGGAAGAGATAACCTGGAGAGGACACACTAAAGACTGTACAATCAGGAGAAACCCAGAAAAGGGGAATAAGAAACTTGTCCAATAAAAGGAGTGGGCTGTGAAGAAAGTAGGGTCAGGAGAAGACAAGTTGAGCTGTGGAACTTGTTAGAGCAAGGTCTTGTGGAGGGGAAACAACAAAAGAGCAAGGAGAATCCAAAGATTCATAGATATGAAGATGCCCCTCTGGATCAGAAGATCCTTGAGCTGCAGTCATCAAAAAATAGAGGAATATTTTGGGGGAAAAAACCCACATTTCCATCTTTTTCTTATACTACTTCCAAGACAGTCTGCTTTTGGACACAAATATAGGAGACATTGGGCTGAGCGAGTGATCTAGTTTCCATTAGAGTCATTTCCATGTCAGATTCACACACACCTTAACATAATTTTTAACTTCCTAAAAACCTACGCTCACGTCAGAAATTAAGGGGAAATCACAGCTACTGGTGAAGCAAAGTATGGCATTGCCAAACCATGAAATAATCTGTTTTTCTGTGAGAACATTCTTATCATGAAGGCACCGACAGCTCCTCACGTTAAACATCAACTATACAAGTGTCCAAGCTCCTTCTCAAGAGGACTCTAATTAGTTTCAGGCGCTGTTAATTGGCCACCTGTTTGTGGCTTGTGAATGAGAGAACATGAAAGAGATTTTATGTCAGCTTCCTTCATATTTAGTTGCATTTTATTAACGTATTAATATTGAAAGAGAAATCTGCCTCCTAGATGGTTCTTTAAAAACTGTTTCAGGCACAGAAGAAAAATAGTCTTTAGTAGGAACTACAAATGATGGCCCAAAATTCCCCCTCAAAGCAAGAGGATATTATTGGTGAGAGCGGTGGCGGGACACCAATGCCAATTGTAAATGGCAAGGCAAGACAGAACAGCCAGCTGTATAATGAGGCTAAATAAACAGTTAATCAAGAGAATAATTGGAAGCTGATGGCATTAAGAGATCCCCTGATATCCATTATGATATTATGAAATGTAGTTTGAGCACTTACAGCTCTAAACAGTGCGACAAGACACCTGACTTTTACTCCTGGTTTCATATGGTCTCAAATGGGTTCACCACTCCATCCTTCAATCCCAATTGATTGCCAGCTGCATAATAATGATAATTTTGTGGTGGAACGGTGATGTGATTAACACATGGAAATGGAATTTAAAAGCACAATGTTATTTATATACTGCTACCTCAAACTGATCGCTCTTTAGGGGTTAGGGCAGCATAATGTCCACTCCTGGAGAGGAAGTTCTGGTTTCATGACATTGAAAACCAATTTGTGTTCTTAGAGAATATCCTAAAAACCAAAACAGAGCAGGTGGGGGAAACTGGGATATTCGGTTAAAAAGCTCACTCCTGAACTCACCAAAACATTAACGTAGATGCACATGTACTAATTATTTAATGAAAATTAGGCAGCAGGTTATGGAACACCGTGAAAGGCTCACTGAAAAATTAAAATTTGATGAATAAATTTGATAGAGTGATCCCCAGTTAATATTTAATTTTATATTGAAACTAGAAATATAACTATAAACTGATGGCACAAGATATTTCAGCTTCGGAACATCCCAACAGAGTAAGAGGAGAGTAAGCACTGAGAAGCTTTAACACTTCCAAAATGTGTCTAATTGCCTGTTCTGGGATGTGTATTTCTTATTTACAGCTCTGTGAGATACTTATCAAAATAAAATAAAAAAACCAGCTCATGATCCACCCCTGAGTTTAAGTCCTGTCAGACATTCACTCAAGTGTCCTGGGAAAGGAGAAAAGCTTAAAGACATGAAAAATTACCAGAATGAGTGGGAAAACAGAATTTAAGAGAGGAAGGAAGGAAGCAGAAGGTAAAATGTAACATCAGTAGAATACTGTTGCTCATCTTAGGAAGAGATTGCATATAATTCTATTAAAGCCCCCAAAATTATTTTTCTAAGGAAATTACATTCTTCTAGAAAAAATAAAGTACCAGTTTAAAACAGGCTGTTATGAAAGAAACAGCAGGACAGTCATATAACCTAAAGATATTTCAGATAAGGACTTCATCTGCTACGAGTGAGTCTATTACAACTTCAAAGAAATATTTGCATTCTGACTAATTATATCAAACATTGTTTGCTAAACAGAGAAGAAAGTGATATACAAACACAGACTATTAAAAAAGAGGTTTCAGAGGTTATTACAATCCTATTCGTGCTCAGGTCTGGATGCAACATTTGACAGAAATATAACGGACAGCCTTTCTTTAATGACCTTAATTTATTCTCATTTCTTTCTACATCCTTCTGTAATCTAACATTTGAACAACAGGGATTTTATCGAAGAGGAGAGCGTGAAGGGGACTTCCTCACATATAACCTCGTTATGTTCTATACCAATATCCACTGACATCATTATCACGTTCAGAAAATTAACCCCTCTGTGAAATTCCCATCTGATTAGAAAAATTTTTCAACTAAGAAAATCTGTCACCACGGTATGATTTCTAGCCTTGGAACACAACAGATAAGAATTTATTCCTCTCGGAACTCAAATATATATTTCATATACGCTGTATCAGCCAAGAGAAGAGAGATAATAAAAATCTGATTAATGGGACCTCTGATGCAGAATACCAATCTTAATATACTTCCAGACTATTATCTGTAGCTATTGTAAGTAATATCTATAACTTAACACCTACAGGCTGACTGGATATGTTTTATGATTATGATCAGTAAAGTTTTCTTTTTGAAAACAAGTAAAACTTTCCAGATTAAAAGGATTTAACACTGCCAATACCATCCCCCTAAAATTCTGAAGAACATGAATCATTTTTATAACTAAAAATAAGCAATTCATGCCTTTTTAATGAATCAACTGTGAATTAATACCTTTGGGACCAAAAGCAGTTGGCCACATTCCCAAAGGATACTGTTACTCATCCGGTAAAGGTTTAACTCTGGAAAGATACTGACAGTGGAGGGAATGACGGAGGACACTCAGTGGAACATGAATGCCTGACAGTAAAATTCAGGGAGATCCTCAATTCCACATTTGTACCTAAGGGATTCTAAATTGTATGGCATTAAAGACCGTCCAGTCCCAGTGCCACCCCCTGCCCTGGGCAGAGACACCTCCCACCAGACCAGGTTTCTCCAAGCCCCTTCCAACCTGCCCTTGAACCCCTCCAGGGATGGGGCAGCCACAGCTTCTTGGGGCAACCTAGGCCAG
>JAOTQQ010000032.1:76226359-76256137 GCA_026546715.1 Gallinago undulata | reverse complement strand
TGCCCTTGAACCCCTCCAGGGATGGGGCAGCCACAGCTTCTTGGGGCAACCTAGGCCAGGCTCTCACCACCCTCACAGCAAAGAGGTTCTTCCCCACATCTCATATCAACCTCCTCTCTTCCAGTATGAATGTATTTAAAGCACAATAGCAACTGCATTATCTCCAGGGGTCTTCTCCCACTCCAACCACATTGTCATCGTATCCTAAGATTTCCTACTGGTGTTACTATTATTGCAATATTCCATATAGTCTTTGATGGCATCACAGAAACCCAGAATCGCCTAGGTTGGAGAGTGCCTGGCAGAAAAGAACCTAGGGCTGTTGGTCAACTGTCAGCTGAAGACAAGCCAGCAGTGTGTCCAGGTGGTCAAGAAGGCCAACAGCATCCTGGCCTGTATCAGGAACAGTGTGATGTGTAGCATCCAAGAGGTGATCATCCTCCTGTACTGGGCACTGGTGATGCCTCGCCTCAAGTACTGTATCCAGTTTTGGGCCTCTCACCACAAGAAAGACATTGAGGTGCTGAAGCAAGTCCAGCGAAGGGCAATGAAGCTGGTGAGGGGTCTGGAGAATAAGTCTTATCAGGAGAGCCTGAGGGAGCTGGGGTTGTTCCATCTGGAGAAGAGGAGGCTGAGGGGAGATATTATCACGCTCTACAACTACCTGAAAGGAGGGTGTAGAGAGGTGGGGGTCGGTCTCTTCTCCCAAGTCATAGGTGATAGGACAAGAGGAAATGACCTCAAGTTGGGCCAGAGGAAAGTTCAGCTTGGATGTTAGGAAAAATTTCTTCATGGAAAGGGTTATGAAGCATTGGAATGGGCTGCCCAGGGAAGTGGTTGAGGCACCGTCCCTGGAGGTGTTCCAAAGACGAGTTGACATGGTGCTTGGGGATATGGATTAGTGTTGGGTGGTGGTGTGTGGGGGTGGTGTGGGGTGTTTTGCTTAGTGGTTTTTTTATGGTTGGACTAGATGATCTTAAAGAATGCGAAGATGCTGCTGAAAACTGGAGGTAATTAAAAAAAATGGCCAGAGACACAATTAAGGAAAATATCCTTTTCAAAAATCTCAAGTGATCAGTCTGGTAAATTTAACAGAAAAAAATATATTAAGCAGCATCTATATTACATCAAAGTATCTACAAGAAAAGAGATGTAATTGAAAGCTGTTCAAGTTAGTCAGTATTGCTGGAATTTGAAACCAGACAAGTTCAGAACAGAAATTACGTTCAAATTTTTCTTCAAAACATTAGAGAAATTTGGCAAGATTGGAATGTTGAACACACATGAAAAAATTAAATCTGATATTTTCCTAGTTATACTTTAATTAGGTCATAGGAATTCTCCTGATTAATTCCTGCATTATGCAGGAGTTTGGACTAGATGACCACACTAGTCCCTTCTGGTTTTTTAATCACTTTAATTAATTAAAGCTGTAATTATGTTTGCTGAGATATTTCATATCTTAATGTGCTCTGAGATTCCCTCGACTTCTGTGGTCTTTGTAAGTGCTGCGCTCAAATAGCTTCAAAATTTAGAAGTCTGATATAAGTAAGAATTAGTGACAGGAAAAACCTTTGCTTTTTGTTCCCTTCCCATCAACCTTTTGGAATTTGATGCTCACACACGGGGATTAGAGACAGTATTTGCCCTACATGCAACAGCAGCGTGTGTGTCTCCCTGTGTGCCTGTTCCACTGGGGGTGTCAGTCTACTAAAGCATTCAAGTGTCTCTTTGGCTCTGTAAAGTCTCTCTTGTTCAAAGTTTGAGATATTCCTGAAAGCACCTTCTGATTATTTCAAAGGCTGTACTTGGTCTAACCCTGGGTCTTGACAAGGGCTACGTTTACCTCTAAGTTAGGAGATGAGAAGGCAGCCGGGCACAGAGGAATATCCACCACACACCCACAGAATCAAAGAATGGTATGGGGTTGGAAGAGACCTCTGGAGATCATCCAGTCCGACCCCCTGCCAGAGCAGGGTCACCCAGAGCAGGCTGGACAGGAACCCATCCAGGTGGGTTTGAATATCTCCAGAGAAGGAGACTTCACACCCTCTCTGGGCAACCTCTTCCAGGGCTCTGCCATCCTCACAGGAAAGAAGTTCCTGCTCACGTTGAGATGGAATTTCCCATGTTCCAGTTTGTGACTTGTCCTGTCCTTTACCCCTTGTCCTGTCACTGGCCACCACTGAGAAGACTTTGACCCCATCCACCCTTTAGATATTGCTCAGCATTGATGGGCTCTTCTCCAGGCTGAACAGCCCCAAGTCTCTCAGCCTTTCCTCAGCAGAGAGATGCTCCAGTCCCTCATCATCTTCATAGCCCTCGTACCCCATACAATTACAGTAATAAGAACAAATAAACCAAAAGGAAGAGGCTGCCCAGGGCAGTGGTGGAGTCACCATCCCTGGAGGTATTTAAAAGCCGGGCAGGTGTAGTGCTGAGGGACATGGTTTAGTGGTGGACCTTGCAGTGTTGGGTTGATGGTTGGACTCAATGACCTGAAAGTTCCCTTCCAAAACCTAGACAATACTATGATTCTTTAAAACTTTTGGACATCACAAGAGATAAGAATAATAATCAGGACTTACTAAAGCTTGGCTTTCTACGTTATGAACTGAAGAGCAATGTGAAATAAAAAGAATGCAAAATATAACTGTATGGATGATATGTGCAAGATTTTAAACACAGAAGTCCATGGGAAAAATGCTAATGATCTTACATAGAGCTGAAGATGGTATTTACTCTCCATAGAAACTCAGAAAACACAGTTTAAACTTGTCAGAAACATAAAATTAATATATTACTATATACATTTAATAAGAAATAATACAATCATTTTCAAGACTAATTTGAATGTTAGGTAGAATATTATGGAAGATTCAGGTGAGTTTCATGGAAAATAAGTAGGAGAAATAAAAATCCTAGAACAAACAAGATGTCCAGCAACAGCAGTGAATATTTGGTTGCTAACGAGTTCTGATGCCCCAGCACGGGTTCTTTTCTCCAGGGTCTGGTTAGGGAGCTGCTACAGAAGAGCCTTTGTGTAGATGCCAGCTACAGTTTTGCTACCACTGGTCTTTTCTCCAACTACATCCAGTTCATCCAAGTTCTGAAGGGAATAAGTAAGGAAAAACAAGCCAAAAGAGGGAGATTAGCAGTACAGTAAAAAAAGAGAAATAAAGAAAGGGCTGCTGGGTGGGTCCTCCCACTGGCACAAGGAGTTCAAGGCTTGTGGGGAATTGAAGCTGACAAAATCATACATGTTTAAAGCTTATTTTGAGGTCAAGTTTAGTTGCCTGTGTTTATTAGTTAAAACTGGAGTGATCACAAATATTCAGCTTGTAAACTAACAATAGTTAAACTGTTCAGCAGCAAACATTTTAGTCCTCAGTATATCCCCTAATAAGCAATGCATCACTGTCTCTGATGCCTTACATGTGACAATGTCAGGAATCCAAAAGAGGCATCATTGTCATTCTCTTGGAGTAACTGTCATGACAAAAACAAACCCAAAACAATGTCTAAAAAAAACCTTGGGAAAAATAGCTTGCATACTTCTAACTCTGTTATAATCATAGTCATGGAATGGTTTGGGTGGGAAGGGACATTAAAGCCCATCCAGTGCCACCCCCTGCCCTCGGCAGGGACACCTCCCACCACACCAGGTTGCTCCGAGTCCCCTCCAACCTGCCCTTGAACCCCTCCAGGGATGGGGCAGCCACAGCTTCTCTGGGCAACCTGGGCCAGGCTCTCACCACCCTCACACCAAAGAACTTCTTCCCCACATCTCAGCTCCATCTTTGACTCTTTCAGTGTCAAACCCTTCCCCCTCATCCTATCACTCCAATTCCTGACCAAGAGTCCCTCCCCAGCTTTCCTGGAGCCCCTTGAGGGACTGGAAGGGGCTCTAAGGTCTCTGCAGAGCCTTCTCTTCTCCAGGCTGGAGAGAGAGAAGTTCTAGAGATGAAGTGAACCTACATATATATATATATATATACACACACATTTATGTATGTGTGTATGCATATATAGATATGTAGATGTATACATACAAAACATACACAGACACATATATTCTCCCATCCAGTTCTATTCAGTTGCAAAATATCCAACAAACAAGACCTTCCTGTAACGCTCCTGCCCACCAACACAAGTCAGGTAAATAGTGTAAATCATGTCCTTCCTGCCCGGCATCCCTCACCCACCCCCTGAGCATTCCTGGAAAACCAGAGAAAGAGATTTAGAGAGCAGAGCTGAAATCGACTGTTCAATTACAGGCCACAAAAGAACAGTTTATAAATATCTTCCACGAGCTCTGGTTTAATGATGCTGGTTCAGCAAACCCCCTGGATCCCATAATCCCTTTTTTAATCTCTGTTATATACTTAGTGTCTTTGAAAGGATCAGAAGAGCACACAATATCCTTACTACACAGCAACATTCTAACAGGACAGGTTGGGGGGAAAAAAAGATTAACAAAACTTCTTGGTTTTCATTTTCCCCCTCTTAAATGGCACACTTTGGGTGGTATTCAAGCCAAGCTTCCTTTCCAAACTCTAATTGCAAACTCGTAATACAACACGTTTAGAGGATCTTCCTAATCTGGAAAACTAAATCACA
The DNA here is from genome assembly GCA_026546715.1 of Gallinago undulata. NCBI lineage: Eukaryota > Metazoa > Chordata > Aves > Charadriiformes > Scolopacidae > Gallinago > Gallinago undulata. The sequence continues at coordinate 76,251,517 of JAOTQQ010000032.1, read as the reverse complement.
TAAATGGATTGCAGATCAGTTTCCAGATGAGCAAAAAAAAAAATAAAAAAGGTTCCCACAAAGAGTAAAAGCTGTTGATTAAACACAGCAAATCTAAGCACATGTCCTGAATTATCACCTTTACTCAGGCATAAATCAACTGATTTGTGTTTTAGCCACCAGACACCTCCAGGCCTTCTTTGTACTATGAAAATTTAGTGTTTTAACAAGGGAGGAATTGCTCTCTAGACGGTAGAAATTTCACTAAATCAAATTATCACACAATATTTTTTCCACTATCCTTGGATAAATATAATACTTTTCAAGCCAGTACTTACTCCAATGAGAGATTCTAAAAAAGTTTACAGGTCTGTCTCTCAAACTATCATCCAAAGCATAATTATAATGGAAAGTTCTGGCTCAACAAAATCAGGATTTTTATGTTATTATGCCCGTGGCACTTATCCTACTACCACAAAAAAAAATAATCTGGATTTTTTTGTTTTACCATTAAGAATTCTGGTATAGCTCACAGCAACTTGAACATTTTCTTGAATTGTGTGATGCATTATAAAAATATTCTTTATGTCTTCCTGAATCCCTCTGCTAACACTGTAGATCTGCTTCAAAAACTATTTGTAACCATCTCAAAAACATATTGCATACTTCTCGTACACTACTTAAAAGAAGTGATCTGAGGTGTTTAGGTATGAAATAATCACCATAAATTCTTTAAAGGACAAGTTAAACAAAATACTAACTTACCTGTATGCCTTTTTTGATTACCCCGCACAAGGTATTTTTTCATTTCTTAAACAATTGTTCATGATACTATTATTAATAATAGATCTTTGAGTGTTTTCTTTATTTTTTAAGAGAGAGACTTACATGTATGCAAATGTAAATATCCTTTTGCCCTGAGTGAAGCCATTACTAAACTGGACACATGGGTATGGAAGGAAAATAATGAGGAAGACACAGTAGTGACAGATTTCCAAATATACAACAATACACAGAAAAAGCTATGACAAGGCAGAGAAGAACAAAGAATATCAACCCTTGTTTTACTAAAGTTCTAATGGGGAAGTGTGTAAAAAAAAAAATAAGGAAACCTGTTAAAAAGAAATGAACATGGCAGCTAAAAAAATTAAAGCCTCAGAGAAGACATAAAAGTCCTGAAATTCACTCTACTGGAAACACAGCATGAGCTTAATATAAAGATTTGGGAAAGGGTGGGAGCTGGTATGGATAAACATGGGGTTTGCAGATTTTTCCCCATGTATTTCATCCTCTAAACAGCCATAGAAACTTATGATTTCCAGTTTGCAAGGTCTACCTCTCAGGAACTCAGCTGCAGTTGTCATTCACTACTTACGTATTTCGTTATAATATGAATTTTGAAGAGAGGATAAAATATATCAGAGCAAAATCAATGATCAATACAAAAGGAAAGAAGAGCCATTCTAGAACTTGTACCTAAACTATGATCTCTTTTAACCTTCCCCTCCTTTTCTCAGAAGGGAATAACACACCTTCAGGGCAGGGGCACAAATCATGCACCGTCACCCCACGCCGTGTCCTGCATTCTAACTTGGAGGTATCTTGGGAGGATCTACAGATGTTACGGGAGGACCTACAGATGGTCCTTTCTGATATTCTAACACTTATGACCTGCCCTTCATGGACACTTCACATCCTTTAGATGACAAATTAATGGTTGTATTCTGAGGAAGGAGACATATTTAATTGGTAAATTTAAAATGGTGAGGAGAATACAAAAGCCCAGCGTGTGGTGAGGAATGTTGAACCCCGACTGTGGATGGGAACTCCGTGCAGCAGGTCATAAAATCACAAAATCATAGAATTGATGGTCGGAAGGGACCTTTCATATCATCAAGTCCAACCAACCAACCCAACACTGGCAAACCCACCACTAACCCATGTCCCTCAGCACCACGTCTGCCCGGCTTTTAAGTACCTCCAGGGTCATGGACATACCGAAGAGTTCTGTCTGACCCTGACACACCTCACAGGTTCCCGGCATCAGAAGGGACACGGAATTAACTTATTACTCACATCTTCTAATTATGCAGTAAAGAACATTTAACCACAGATCTCTTCAAGTCATTTTTTCTTACCTAGATCCATATTTGTTTGTCCCTCAGCCTTTCAGCCATCAAATTCTAACACACATAAGAGAAGTAAAAGGATAATAAAGGAACTAAGGCTGCTCTTTCACGAAGCACAACATCACCAGTACAAAACTGAAGTTATGAAGGGAAGACTATAAAAAGCAAAATAGAACAAATAAACCTACTTGAAAGAAAAAAAAATCCCCATTTCCATGACAACAGAAACACATCATTAAGGGCCACCGTACTTCAGAAGTTGTTTTCTCCAACAGGCAGTACACTAACTGCATTTTTATTATATTCTTCTTTGAAAAATGGAAAGAACTCTTCCTCTGGAATCTTCCCATAAACAAACTGATAAGAGACAGCAAGACAAATGGTTTCTTTTGATACGTAAGCAAGAAAATCTCACGGCAGGGTACTTCAAGGAAAGAAACAGTTATTGCGAGCAATGCAAACTACCTTTATCTCTCAGAAGTGAGCCCACGGATTAGTTACAAAATTATAGAAATGCTACAAAATTCTCACACACTCACTGTAGGTGTTTTTTTTAAGTTCATTTAAAAATAAGTCCATAGTGTTTTACTATTAAGAGACTGTTTCATGTTCTTATTTATAGACATGTAAACATAAAATAAAAGAAGGTGGTAAAAAATAGAATTAGCGAAATAACTAATTTTAAAGAACTGATCACACCCTTGAATAGAATCCATGGAGCTACCTGCTATTTAGTCAAAGAAAACTTCCAATGTGTTTATTATACTCTTCATGGAAATCTTATGAATATTTAGGATTAGCACATTTAATAAAATACTAATTCCATGAAATCTGACTTTAAGTAAGATACCAACCAACGAGCTTAATTGCTGAAGATGGAATTGGAACTCACTGTACTATCACTTGCTCTGCAGCTCTATAGTACACACAATCTCTGCTTCAGTGATGAGAGTGAGAAGATGCAAGTGCAGCCCTCAGGCAACACAGTCAAAGTCCAAGGTACCCTTTAGTGTTATTTTGCATTACATCACGTACACTAGTACTGCAAAAATGCTTAATTTGCATGGATTAATAACATTTTTCTGGAGATTGGAAAAGGAACCGACCATAACCTACTGTGCAACGGAATAGGATCCAAGCTTTCTGTCCCTGCTGAGTAGAGCAAAAAAGTAATGTACTTCATTGTATTAACTAAAGTGCAATGTTCAAGGTTTTACCTCTTCATTTTCTTCTCCCACTTAAAGCTTCACTTTCTTATCTGTACCAGAATAACTTAATAGATTTTATTTTTTTTTCCTCAACGAATGGAGGCACTTGAAGAGTAGTACCTAGAGGCACCCTCCTCAGAGGGCAATAAACTCAGCAAAACCCCTCCTTAAACATCCTTTGTTCTTAAGGAACAGCTTGTGGGACTCCTGATTTTTGTCATACATCCTTAGAAGGTGTAAAAACCATAGGACAGGCAAGACAGCAAATATAAATCCCACTTCTCTCTTTTCTATTCTGTTATTGTCTACTCAACAGCATGGATTCAGTCCAGTAAGAGTTCTAGAGTACAAAATATGTCTTGAGTGACCTGTAATGCTGACCTCTGCCCTACAACTCTTCTTTTTGAAAGAATAAATACCTTAAATTTTAGCCCCAAAGTAAACATGAAAACATTTAAGGACCTGAAGTCACAAAAGAACACCCTTACAGACCTGAAAGAACTGCACACTCTTATGTTTGGGTAAAAATATAAGAGAAACTGTTGACATGCAAAGTACTGGGACCCTACTGCTGCTGAGTTTCTTCTGTAATATCTTTGGTTACATCTTAATCAATTTAAATCCTATCTCTAAGCACCATACAAAAATATTATTCTTACACATAGATAATTTAAAAGCAAAAAAACTACCTAAGGTTTAAAAACATAAATAATATACTAAGCTACCCATTGTAGGGTGTTAAATTTGCAGATGGTGTTATTTATCATTAAGAAGTTACAGACCTATATTAAAAATTGCATAGATAATGTAGAAAATCATTTTATGCAGATTTGAACTCTGTGTTGGGTGGGGGACAGGTCATTTTTCTCTGAAAAAGGACAAACTCTGCTGAGGCCCTCTCAAAGCATCAGTCATTAGCTGAATACTTTTTAGCTTTTTTCTATTTAATTAGACAAAAGTCACACCTCGTCTTTCCAAATGGACTCTGGGCAGGAGGGCAATAAGTACCACCCTTAAGTAAGTAAAAGAAAGACTGAAATAGCTTCCTAGCTAAATTATAACTTAAAAGCTTCAGAGAGAGAGAGAGAGAGAGCTGAAGAGAAAGGAGGGGAATGGAAAGAAGAGAATGTTTGAAACCAATTATTAAGCTAAAATGATTTGGGGACATAATAAAAGGATGACATGATCAAATCCACACACCATTCCATAAGAACACCCTGAAGGCATAGGGTTGCTGAGGAATTGGATCCTCAACTAGAAAAATCCAACATCTCATGGCACATCAGCTGGAACTCACTGTATGAAAACCACTTCTGGAGCTAAGCCAAAATACAGATATATGCAAGGCTTTTATAGCTGTTTAAATGTTTTGATAAACTTTGCAAAGCTCTATTTAGATTACTATTTTTAATTAGTTATTTCACTAATTCTGCTTCTCACCACCTGCTTTTATTTTACATTTACATGTTTTATTTTTTACACGTACGCAACCAGGCTGGCTATAAACCAAGCCTAAAGAAACTACAAACCTGCTTTATTCTCCTTTATCCTTTAAGTGTTTGTGTGAGTTATGAGAGTATCTCCAGGGTATTTTTTTATGCTTCACATTTTTATGGACAGCCCAATATTTGCTTCCTTTCTATTTCTTTCCTCCAAAACACAGCCCCAATTTCCTTGACTGACCAGCACAGCGCCTGCAGCTACCTTTACTGAGAAACTGTCAAAACAAACTATCATCTGGTGACTGAAAAGCTTCTTCCTAATGCAGTATTTTGTGAAATGTTCGGAGCAGTTTAATTTGAGAGGCAAATCTCTTGGCAAATTTCTTGTCCAGCCTGGCTTGGCTCTCCAGCATCGGTATCCAGCCAAGCAGACCTCGCGCTACGGGCTCAACATCCAGAGTTCTGCTGGTTTTGCGCACGCGTTCATCCCCAATAATCTCCTGTTGGGCCAAATGACATCCTGTTCCAGAAGCTCCTCTCCCATCTAAGACACCACAGTGAACTGCAATGGACACCACCTGCTCCATTTATTTGTTCACCACTCTAAGCTGGATTTTGGGAGTACAGCTGAGCGGCAGAGGAAGGACTGTCTATTTGCCTTGCGTTTGCTGCTTCTGGGACAAACACAGGCTTTTTGGGGGCTAAAAGATTGTTTTGGAGAGCAACACCTCACCTTCATGTGGCAAAAGCTGACAGAAGGAAGGCAAGGAGGGCATATGGTGGGAGACTCTGAATAGAAGAAAGGAGCATACTCCCAGGCAGACTTTAGATGTGACTAAGGAGAAAAAAAAAGAATAAATAAAAGAGAAAAAAAAAAGAACACACCAAAACCACACAAGTTTTACCCAGGGAACCCAGCAAGGACTACGTTGCTTATTGCAACCAAGAATGTCAGTGAAAGATGTTGGAGTAGAAAGTGGAGAAAAGGATCCATTGCTTTAACCTTTAATACCCAAAAGATCTGAATTTCTATTTCAAAATCAACCATGTTTTATGGCTTTTGTCTCAATGAATTCTATCTTTAAATTTATAAAGCTGCCTGGTGTACACACTTAAAGAAAATGATGTTCTGACAGAGTCCTGTCAAACAAACAAATCTGGAACAAGCAATCTCAAGATCTCCCGCTCTCCCACATTCGAGTCATGTCTGAAATCACACCCGCAAGAAGTGGGGAAGGGAATGGGGCAGCTGGTGGGGGAAAAAACAAAACAAAACAAACACAAATAAAAATGTTAAAAGAAATATTTTCAAGACAAATATTTCTGTTTGGGTTTCTTACTAAGTATCAAACAACAAAACAAATATTCAATATGTTGTAAAAGAATTTGTATAAAAAATTACTAAGTATCAAGCAACAAAATAAGTATTTCAAATATGTTGCATAAGAATTATTTCAGTTCTTAAATTATAATGATTTACCATATTTTGGAGCAATTTTTTGACTAATAGATTAAGATTACATCTTTTTTTCTACCTGTTACAGAAAAAAGCAAGAGCGAATCCAGCCATTCTCTGAACTGCAACACGGGCAAAGCCAATACATTTGGTTGACTAAGACGAGATGGAATCTTGATGTTCTGCCACAACTGTTTGTCTTAAAGTTGCCTTTAAAAGCAATAGCAGGTCATGGTGCTTAGTGATATGTTTTAGTGGTGGGATTTGTCAGTGTTGGGTTGATATTTGGACTCGATGGTCCCTTAGAAGGTTGGTTGTCCTTTGGTTGTCCCTTCCAACCTACACAACTGTATGATTCTTCAGATTAAAACCCACAGGCTTAACCTGTGACCAAAAAAAAAAAAAAATTATTAATGAATTTTCAATTCCATCAACACCTTTTCCCCCCTATTTAGCCATCTTCTGAAAGGCCTGCTGTGGATGAACATCTCCCACAGTGCTGTCCTTGCCCTGCTAACAATTTCCTTTGGGTAACACCTTACAGGATGATAGCCACATTTTCTGTTATACTGCCACCACCAAGGGAAAATGTCACTAAATGCAGTCTAACAGCTTGAAAATACACTGCGAAATAACTGCTGAAGCTGCGCCAACTGTTACTTTAAAAAGAAAGGGGCCCCTGAAGACCCGTGTTTGGGAGCATCACTGTGAGAAATGAATAAACATCCTTTCGCCCCTTCCCACCTGCATCAGGCTGAAATGAGAAGGGGAAGCCGACAGAGGTCACACACCAACGTGAAGAGCTGTGTGGAAACCTCCCTGGATCCTAATCCCAACTGACAGCTCTCCTGCTCCTCACCCGTGTTACGTATAATGGACACAGAACTCCTGCTTCAAAGTCAGAATGAAAGACAGAATCTAAAAGACAGAATTACTAGGGCTCGTTCCAGCCTCCTGATCCAAAATACACACAAATCAACTATTTGCTTGGGTATCTAGTTGTCCAAGACAATATATTAAAAAGATATAGCAAATCGTCTCCAAAGTATATTGCATTATTTATGCATTTCTAAGAGAAATAGCACATCTATTATCTGTATGACATTAAGGAAATAATGAATATTAACATATAAATTCACATTGTGGAGATATTGTAAGATGGGGATCATGAAGAAAAGGAAGGCAACCTTCCACCAAGTGGAAATCATTGCTTTCTGTAGAAGTTTCATCGGCTTCGATATTTACCTGTAGTTGATATAATCACCAATTTACTCCCACAGTATCAATTTGGTGTTTATGTTTCTAAATCTGATTTTTTCACTGCCTTTTCAGTTTTAAAATTGCACAGATATTAAGTCTATTTATCTATACCCTGCCCCAGTTTAGCGTACATACCAGATCTCAAGGTTAATTCCTCCAACAGGAATTTATACCTCATTTTTTAGCTGGTATAATTTTTCTGTATTAGCTCTTGGAGAGGAACATTATCACTGATCCAGACAGCAAGAAGTAAGGTTTTTAAAATACCATTTAGGCAATGCTGCAGAGCCATTAAGATGAAGAGAAAAACAATGTGTCCTCTTGGGTTTCAGGACAGGTCTCAAGACCCTTTCTCACTACAGCTGGGGAAATTTGTAACAGAAATGGTCCTTCTGGAAGAACTGAAGAAGCATCATGACAAGAGCAACATTTCTAGGGACCTCCAAACTGCCTTTTGTTGGTGATTCCATGGTGGTATAATCCTTGTGCAATAGGCAGAGAGATAACAGGTAACAGATGAAAGAAGTCACATTTGAGGAACGTCTTGGAAACATTTTGAATTCCCATGGGAGACTGAGCTGAGACCTGGTGAAGAAATTCTTTGCTGTGAGGGTGGTGAGACCCTGGCCCCCAGCCCAGAGAAGCTGTGGCTGCCTCATCCCTAGAGGGGTTCAAGGCCAGGTTGGACAGGACTCACACAACTCACCTACACAATTTATAGCTAGTCTAGATTCTTCCCAGCCATGGCAACATCCCCCAAACTCTCAGAGATCAGATCTCAGATTCAAATTTCTTCTAAATAAGTCACTTAATGCCCAACACAGTACACATTCTTTAACTGTATCTCACTCAGTGTTTGCTTTCCAGGTAACTAATATCAGGCAAATTTTAAAAGCGAAAAGAAAAAACCCCCCAAAACCTTGAATAGTTTGGGCTGAAAAGATCCCATTTATTCTCTACAGTTTCTATGTTATACATTTGTCTCAGCGGCAGGTTCATCTGCTATATACCTTTCCTTTCTATTTCTTCTCCTACTAATTCCTAGTCTTCTCTAGCTGAGATTAAAACTGATTTAAAGCAAGCGTAGGGAATAGATCGGTCCTATCCAAAGACTGAAAAGAATAAAAATCACTTCCATGAGTAGCAGGACTTGCAATACTTTTGCTATCACAATGACAACGACAGAGTAATAACCCCATCTTGCAGGATTTTGATGTTCCCAGCTCAGAGTTCCATCAGGCACAGACAATCTGACTGCCTACACGATCCAGCTGTAATCTATTTAACAGCATTTTACAGAAGGAGAATGTAACTTTCTTCATTACATGGTGCTCAAAAAGACAGACTTATTTTGGTACGTGCACTCACACACCTATTGGAAACATGGTAAGAGAAGCAGAAGACTTATTCTCTCTGTTTCTTGTTTCTGTCTATTTATAAATCAGAAGTAACTTTGAGTTTAATGGAATAAATTGCTCTGAGAGCTGTTGGGAATCTGGACTCAAAAATGCTGCTGCAAATTAGTATTAAGTGAGGACAAAGGGATTGTCCAGGAGCAAAATTCGTGTCTTAAATCAGACCAAATCTTCATCTTTAGAGTGAGTCTGAAATACCCTTGGTCACCTCATTCTTATAACCCATCTGTTCATCATAATGCTTTATCATAAAGCAAAGTCTTTGGTTCCTGGCAATGAGGTGTTCCTGTCATTCATACCATACAGAACTGAAACCATAAAGCTCACGTGTTGCAGGAGAACAATGAATTTCTGCCTTTTCTCTCCTCCCCATAAGCAGCAGAGGGCCTTAAGGCAATAGAACATCGACTGGGCATTAGACCTCAGTAGTTCTAATGTATCAAGATGAGGAAGCATGGGAAATTAGCAAAGTAAACTGAAAATTTGTTCCATAATCTGAAAACGCTAATCCTTACTGTGGTAAATACTCAGTTCTTTCTCTGAATAGAATTCTGTTCATAAACCCCAAATCTCAAATCAATACACTGCAAAAATACCCACAAAGGCATTTCAGAACACAGACATTTTTCCCTCTGCAGTTACCAAAAACTCTGCAATTCCTGCTCAATGCAATACAGAAGGAAAGGGAAAGAAAAAAACCATAAAACTAAAAAACATAAATCATAAAAAACTAACATAAATTGTGCTGGGAACTTAACCTAAATAATCTAGTCTATTTTACAGGTTAACTACATTGCCCTTGGCATATCAAAGCTGTTAAACTATTTTGGCACAATATGTTCAGAATTCAGGAAGTAGTATACAAGTTACTTGAAAATTTACATTTATAGGCACTTAAACTCTTTGATATTAGAAAGTTATTAGCTGCAATGAATAGCTTGAAAAGTGAATAAAATGGCAATAATACTCCAAATGCCAAATACTCCTAGAACTCTCCTTTTCATTCTTCAGAGTTTTCAGTTTTAGGACACAGGCTAGAAAATTTATTAGAAAATAAAAGAGCCTTATAAGGGGGGGTGGAGGGAGAGAGGATAAATAGGTCTTCTCTTTGCAAGTATTTGATGCCAGAATAGAGTTGGTAACAGAAAGTAGAGTTATGACAAAGCCCTGAAAGACAGGATTCCAATATACTAGTCACATAAACTACTTTTTCAGCTCGTGTCAGCTCTACAGCATACAAGCACAGCAGGCTGGTAAATTGTTGCCAAGCCTCAATGTTAAGATTTGGAAAGCATCTGATTTTCCTGCTGTGTAATCCTATTTATGCACACCCGTCCCCGGGGCTGCATCGCTGCAGGGTCAGAGAAGCAGTGCAATGCCCACTAGGAAGCTGTTCCAACACAAGGGCTTCTGCACCAGTAAAGTCCTACCCAGTCAAATATTGGGCTGTGAAACTTTTTCAGCTTCAGTATTTGTGTCTAGTATGTTTTATTGATTAGACGAAATAGCTTTCTAGTGTCAAGTTTTTATTATATTATACTTCATAGAATCATAGAATTGTTCAGGTTGGAAGGGACCTTTTAGGTCACCGAGTCCAGCCATCAACTCAACACTGCCAAACCCACCACTAACCCATGTCCCTCAGCACCACGTCTGCCTGGCTTTTAAATACCTCCAGGGATGGTGACTCCACCACTGCCCCAGGCAGCCTCTTCCAAGGGCTGACAACCCTTTCCAGGAAGAAATGTGTCCTAATATCTAATCTGAACCTCCCCTGGTGTAACTTGAGGCTGTTCCTCTTGTCCTATTGCATGTGACTTGGGAGAAGAGACCACCCCCCCACACACCTACACCCTCCTTTTGGGGAATTGTAGAGAGCAAGAAAGTCTCCCCTTAGAACGTGACCATCTCAGAACCTTTTCTTTTTAGCTAAAGGATGAGCTGCATTCTGTGTGTTTCATTATAACCATTGATTTTATAATTTGCGCCAAATCCCTGAAAAAAAAGGTGTTAAACAGTTTATAATCAATCATTTCAGAGTCCTATTTAAAATACAGCACATAGGTCCCTATTCCTCATTTGGAACTAATTTGGGAGCTATCAGCCATCTTCTACTCTAAAGTCTACATTTTAAACTTCTATCATCTATTTTTTAATCAAAATGTCAAGCACTAAAAAAAAACCAACCCCAACCCATTGATTTCCAGCATCCCCTGTCTGCTTTTAAATACATGATTACATTAATTTTGTCAAGCAAGATCTACTTTCCATTAACACCATCTGACTGCATTAATTATATTATATTCCTTCAGTTTCTGATTAAACAAGTCTAATAAGAAACATTTAATCTCTTGCCTGAGATCAGCATCCTACTGATAAAATAGATCTCTTTCAACCCAACCTTTACCAATATTGGAGCTTTTATGCTGATTTTCAGGAGCTACTACTGTTTTACAAGCGTGGTTTTTAGGAAACCTAACAAAACTGGTTCTGCAAACTAAAAGGCTTTTGCAGGGTTTTCTGATCTCTTCAGGATAAGAGAGAAGTAATAAAAGGCACATAAATAGGATGTATGTTTTGACAGTTAGAAGGGCCTCTAAGCATTGCCTCTTCCAAGCATGGAGGATAAGGCTACAATTGTGGAATGAAACCATAAAAGCTGAAATTTATAAATTGGGCTTGAAAAAAACCTATTTGAGTTTTTTTGAGCTAAGACTACCAAAACGTCAACTAAAATATATGTTTTTGCTTGTATATGAAATAGTTTGAAAGCAAAATGTTGTCTTTCGGAGATGTCTGGCTACGTAAAGTATGACAATCTGTGACACCAACCCTGCTGTTGGGCAAAGTGTACAAACCCTTCGGATCTGCTCCATCATCCTGAAGTTGCATTATGTTTCGTGGCCAGTTCACCCAGTGCAGTTACTCAGTTTTCCTGACAACTCAAGGTACAATTTACTCCTGAAATATCAAGGTATCTAAAGCACATCTGTATGTCCAAGGGTCTGGTCAGGCCAATTGCTGCTGGTGGAACCATTCAACTCGCACAACCACATTATCTTACTCAGCTGGAGACACCATGGAGAGAAAAAACAGACTTTCTGTGACTGCCCTACTGAATTAATCATGCAATAAGTGTTGTTCTTGAAAATACTAAAAAAAAAAAAAAATTAAAACCCCACATATTTCCAGTATTAACTACAATAGAAAACTCTAAGCAATAGAGACATTAAAAGTAAGTCCATTTTATAGATGATTGCTCTTATAAACCTGAGAGGTTTTGAGGATTTGGAAATTAAATTTCAAAAGCACATATATGCTATTTCATATTTCCGCAAGTGAAATGACAAACTAAACCACAGAGTAACACAAAGTCCTCTTTCTAAAGGAGGCTTGACTTAATATTATGCAGCTGACACTGCCTCAAAGAAGAGAGATTGCAAGTAATATTACCATGAAGAAAATTCAATTTCCATCACAGAGCACTGATGCCACATATTTAACTGGGTAAGAATCCTGGGTGATGATATCTGCTGATAATTCTGAAAATTCAGATGTTATGAATAGACACACAATGGAAGTTCCATTTCTTGAAGTGTTACAGTGTTATTTTATCCTAATAAATTAGCATGTTATTAAAAGAGGCCACGCGATTAATATGCAGTGTTCCGCTAACTGAGCTCTTAATTAGGCTAACAATTTCTAAGACACAGGAAATAAAGGAGTTAATTTAAGCGGTTTGTACATGAAAAGAATTAAAAGTGAATGCTAATCATGCACCAAATACCAGTGAAGCCAGATGGCATAACCTGTGAAAAAAAAGAGACTCCAAATTTTCATTTTCACGCAACTGTGATGTGAGCAGCATCTTGTCTACTAATTAGCAGAACTTGATGATCCCGCTTTCAGTGTATGTAACATATGTACATACATAACATATGTGCTTGAGCATATGTACAACTTTCTGTAATAAATATTGATAGAGATACCATACTATTTATTTGATCTTTTTCCTGAAAGTCCTTATACAGCGTTTGAAGAAGTGGAAAATATTGTTAAATTCCTGTTTAACCAGGGATGTTGGTTACATGGAAAGTGGAAGTGAACCATAATTTTTCCTAGTAAAACTGTCATACTGCCCAGAAATTCAGTGAGGTGACACAGACCTGCACTGGGAAAAGAGAAAATCAGAGACGGGGCCAGGCCCCAAAACACTTTTATTTCAACTGTTAAACCAAATCCTCTGTCACAAAAAGGAGAAAAACAGCAAGCCATTTACAAATCTCCCCGAAATAGTCCGAAAAATAAAAGGCTCAATGGGGGACAGGAGAGGCTTCAGTGCAAGAGTGGGGTAAGAAGAACAAAATGATTAGAAAAATGTTTGCGTATCAGGAGCAGAGGTTTGATATTCATAACTTTAGTATGATATTTAGCCACTTGGTGAGCTCTTCGGCCTCAGAACACATTGGTACCATAACACACAACTCAGTGCGAGACCAAACCTCAGTTATTTTGGTCACTTAATTTGCATCTTCATTTTCAAGATGAATTACTGCATCTAACCACTGCAGAATCACTGCCTGCCCAAACCCTCCCTTCTCATCTTCCACACCTTCTGTAAGCATAAAGGAAATTATCTGGACTTAAAGCACCTGCTGGGGTGTTAATTGGAGTGGTTACACCTCGAGCTACACTCATTTGTGACTCGGTGACCAGCTAGTGCAAAAATAACACTGAAATCTCAGGCTCACAGTCCATATCTTTTTGTATCTCTATGATAAATAGAACTACATGAGGAATTTTCTCCTGGTAAATTATAGGAAGAATTATGTCACCTGAATAGATATTTGCCTCTTGTAAAGTGATAGGTCCATAATACTGAACGGTTACGTTGACATATGATAATTTGCACTAACAAGTTGCAGCCAAAAAATTCCAGTTGGAATTAAAAAAACCCACTCCCCAGTGGAGATGGCTGGACTGCATCTGCAGTAAGGAGAAATATTAGTTATAACTTTTTCTTGTGTCAAACACAAGCCCTTTGTGCTATTAGAGAAAATCTATAGATTCAAACATTTGGACATTTCCCTTGCTCTTCTACCCCTAAGATTTCTGTAAGCTATACCATAAGCCGAGTTTGCAAAAATAAGCCATTTTCTACAAAATGCACACGATTCAGTTTCAACATCATTTCCAGAAATCACAACCCTTACACAAGAATTTTCATGTGTTGAACACTCTCCTTGAGCAAGTTTCCCCGTATTTCTGAGACCTGAAAAGACCCTCTACTCAACCTTGCTAATTCCTTTTTCACTTCATGCCTTTGGTAAGCTTAAGTATGAAAAAAAAAAAAACCTTTTACACGAGTCAATGAAAACTGTTTTGCAAAAAAAAAAAAAAAAAAAAAAGATGTAAAAGATGTTATGGTTCCAACAACCCATCTGGACCCCAAGTAGCCACATCTTTGTTTAGTTATTATTACAGCAAACAATTATCCCTCCTAATTCTGTGTGGGCTATTTTGTTAGCTCCATCAAAGGTGATGAAGTTGGTGCAGCAAAGATGTTATGAACTGTTTTCATCAGTTTTGCAACATCACTTGTGTTTATGTTAATTCTTACTTTAATTCACCTATTATTTGTACAGTTTATTAGACTATTAGCCTAGAAAAGCTTGTTTTGGGGAATATCTGAAAACAGTATTTTACCATTAATCTTAAATTTAAGTTTGATGTTTTAAGAGTTTATCTGTTTATCTGCTGATCCCCTTCCATTGTGGTTTATCAGCACTGGGAGAAGCAATCAGCTCACATTCCAATCCCAATTATATCCATTATATCCCACGTTCCAGAAGCCAAAGAAAGGTGCTGCCATTAATCCACAAGAACATTCTCACTGTGCTTTAAGACTCCATCACTAAGAAGTTTCCAGGCACAACTTTCTGCCAAACTTACAGCAACTTCTGGGATTTTAAGGCTCACTCATTTCTGCAATATTCAGTGATCTTAAAATGTGTAAGATTATTATTTTTATGGGACAGAGAGCTTAAATTATCTCTGAACCATTACCTGGAATTATGACACCATTTCGAGATGCATCTTGATGCATCTTCAAGTCTTCAGTTTCCCACTGGGTAGTCATTCCAGTTTCTAGATTTTTCCCAGAAGCTATCAGTAGTTTACAAGATTATATTATAATCTGATTTATTACCTTTGCTAAATACAACCCAAAAAGCTAACCTAGCTGCCTACCATGCTATTGGATCAAAGATAAGAGTGAAAAGCTCTCATGGCTCTGTCTTTACTCATGTGATGATACTGAGGTTCTCAGCAGACATAAGAGCATCGAGGGCATCAAGCTCCAGGGCCAAACCAATCAATTGAGTTAGTGTAATTATCTGGAAGCTCAGACACAACATCTGGAAAGGAATACCACTAACACATCAAAAATGGGAAGCAGAATTGTAAAGATTAGATGTAGCAAGTAAAATAACACGTTTTAAAATAAAATTCTTGAAAAAATGAATCATAATTTTATTCAAATCCATGTAATGGGGTTTATATATATCTTTGTTATAGACCTACATACACACACGTACATATATCATCCTGAGAGGTGCACACACAGCTAATGGCAGCTCTTTTAATGGAATCACAAGGAAGCCCAATAATATAATAAAGAACCAACAGTAAAGCAGTTCTTGGAACCACAAACACAGCTTTCAGAGAGCACTAGAGGAGCGGAGTGAGAACAGAAGCCTAGCATTTGTGATTTTAATTTTCATTAAGACATTCCCTGCCAAAGGAAATAGCTGAATGGTTCCAGAAGCCAGAAATATTTTCAAGGTCTATTAATAACGAGATGAATGTTTTTCATCCAACTAATGGTATTCAACTAATCTCCATTCAACCTAAGTATTAAAAAAAAAAAAAAAAAAAAGAGTACAAGCCAAAACTGCATGCAATAATTATTCAGGTATATGAATCTATGGCAAAGTTCCCTATACACAATAAGGTGTGCCTTGGTATTGAAAATGCAGTTTGGATCTATTTTCTGAGAGCAAAATTAATTATGGTGCATTTTGAGGTGCCCCATATAATATCACTAGGGATTATATTTGTCTAAGACATCTGTGATTTTTTTTTGTGTTAGTGTTGAACTAAGACAGAGGAACATAACTCTACCAGAGCACACGTCCTGTGGCACTGAAGATTTCAGGATGACTTTGGTTAGGGACAGGATTAGACACACAGGGGTATTTTATTTCTTCAGACATACAACATTTGCTTTTATACCTGGCACATTCTGCCCAATCTGTCTCTTCTGCTCTGGATCCAACTCAAGACAGGACGACAACTTAGTGTCTGTGCTAGCATGAGAAGGAGGACATGGAAAACACTGTCTTTTGGGGATCATCCCCTACACCTGGAAAGTTATCACCAGCACCTACACTAAGGAAATCTAATGAAGCCCATAAAAAAACCCACATTAAAAATTATCCAGGTGAGTGCAGGATGTCTTTGAAACTCCTAGTTTAATTAAATCTTTAAGATGTAGACCTCAGTTTGTCATCAACAGATTGAACCAGCTTTAGCCCTGACTGCCATGCCAGGATTGAGGTCTAAATCCTTATTTCAGAGCTTGGCTTGGTAAGGGCTGTTTTTGCTGCCTCTGAAGTGGACAGAAACAACTGCAGATGAGGCGGACGTTTATGTGATGAAAAGCCACTAGGAGGGAAAGAACTAGTGGCTACAGAACCCAGGATAGATGATAAAGAGAATAAAATTAGTGAGAAACACTCTAAATTAAGTCAAATATCTTCTTCAGGCAATCGCTCTGTAGTCCCCTCCTCTGTAAAACAGCTCAGAGAAAAGGGTGAAAAAAAAAAATAATCAGGGAAGCGAATAAGAGAAGTAGCAGAACAGATGTGAAAGGAAACTGAGGAAAACCAGCTTTTATAAACAAAAATTTCCCCACTCCTATCACCTTTCAAGTATCAGGGGGAAATAAGTCTGGTCAGATGCTTTTATTCCCTGACCAGACTATTTCAGTTTGAGATCAGCTTACTTCATAAAAGTTTCAACAATTATTTGGGTTTCACTAGAGCTAAGAGGGTTTTCGTGTAGCTCGTTTTATTACGCTACAGTTAAGTCCCCAAGGAACTGAGGCAGAAGGTTGTTATCCTGTTTACTGACGTGATTCAGATAATGGTCTTAAAAAATACTGAAGTTAAAAGAATACGTATGTATGTAACAGAGGGGGGTTTAGTAGTTTGTTCTTTATGCTGTGGGCCTTCAACAGATTATCTAGCTCAGGTAAGAACCCTTGGAAAGAAAAGAAAAGAGGGAATGACGGAGGGGACGGCTGTTCTTTCCCCAAGGAGCTGCAGAGCATGCAGAGAAAATAAGATTATTGTGGGGCAGGGTGTGGAGCTGCCCAAGTCTCAAAGAATATAAACATCCCACTGAGGAGAGGTGTCCACAGAATGTCCTGTAGGTCAGAAAGTCACCAAACCAACTCAAGGAAGAGCCCAAATCCCACAGTGGTATGGATATTTGCAACCTCCCTTTTTTTATTTCTGCTTTTCCTGACAATCACCTTGGGTTTTCTGTATTTATTTTTCTAGTTAAAACTAGTTATTCTAGCTTTATTCTTATAAATCAGAGATTTTATGGGTTACAGAAAACACCCATAAATTTATTTCTCTGGAGACCCACTATAGAAGAACATTCAGACAAATGATCCTTCTGAAAACCTCAGGTTCCTGTTATAACACACACAATATAAGGTTATCGTGGTGCCATATCTGCAGGTATTAAACAAATATAATATGTAATATCTGGAATAAATTCTTAAACCACCAGTTGGTGGCCATTTGAAAACTTCTGAGGGCTCCATAAAGAGCGGATACTCAAATATTCCCCAATAGACACTGCCACAGGGAAGCAAGTCTGACTCTCTGGCAATAACTTACATTGAAAACAAGTCAGGGAATAAAATTCTCTGTTTTTACACTTCACACTGTGTTTCTCGTGCAAGTTTTCTTCCCACAGAATACAAAAGAAATTTATTGAAATAACTGCAAACAGAGTTGTATAAAAGAAATTGCATCCTTTCTGTCAAAGTGTCTAAAAAATCTTTTCAAATCCTGAATAAGGATATGGATTTATGATTATGTACATGTAAAATGTTTGATTCAATACCGTTCCATTAATAAGCAGAATAAATTCCTATATTTCACTAGTTTTGCTTTTGTTATTAGAAGCCTAACGTCATGTCATGCCTACTGTCCCCAAAAAGAAGAATTCTTCACACTGACAACATTTTTATATTAACCTGAATTATATATTTGTGCAGAACAGACATCTTCAATTAAAGAAGTGAATGGCTATATATAATTCTTTCTAGGATGCTTGTCCTGTGTTCTGAAATCATGCTTCTTTCTACCTAATTTCATCTAACTTTGCGCCGAGCATCCTCATGCAATATAAAATAGAGTTTCAGGTTGAATCTATTTTATAATAGATACATTTTAAATAATCAGATTAAATGATAAATTTTCAGAGGAAAGTGGTTCTAGAAATTGAACAAAAATGTAGCAAAATTTCTGATGCAAATGAAGAGTATTTTAGGTAAAATTTACTTTACAAGTTTACTTTGAACAGACTTGACTGTTTAGATGTTTTTCTAATCCCAAAACTCATGAGATTTTCTGTATGTGGTTCTCGCCCCTTGGGGAGTGGATTTGGAGAAAACCTTATTATGATCATTGTTCTAATAAACTGTATTTTATTTCTCCATTACTCTCATTTCTGTCTTTTATGAAAAGACTGAAGGAACAAGCTCTTCAAGTCTTTCTAACCAAACCTCTTATTATCGTTTTTCCCTTCCTTTGTGTAAATCACTCCCTCACGGTAATGGCCAACACTTGGCAGATGCTGTATCATGCAATGTCTGGAACACTAAAGAGAAATAAATAAGCGCATTCTGCATCATTCAATGCTTTTTGCAGTATCTACGGGTGTTAGATTTGCCTTTTTTGGGACAGCTCCATCTATTCTGCCACGCTCCCTTGCATTTGACTTTTCTTAAGTGCAACATCTTGTACATATTGGTATTTTATTTCATCTTGTTGATTTCAGATATCTTCTGCAATTTACCAGATCTGTTTGGATACTAATTCTAGCTATTTTTTATAAAGCTTTTGCATTACTTCTGCACTGCTCTTAGGACTAGATGATTTTTTTTTCCTCTCTCTCTACTTTACTGAAAAGAGACAGCATTAAAGCGTTAACGAAGATTTTAGAAGCACTGCTTCCTATGCACTCACCGGCCAAGTCACCCTGACAGATAAAATCAAATCTGTTCCACCCAGAAAGAATTAGACTGGCAGACCTGATATTTCAAAAATGCATTCTGTGATTTTCCTCTTGCAGGACTTCAACCATCCTTCTCAAAGCAGCAGTTTGTTCAGAGAGCGCATCTCTGCTCAGCAACTATTCTCTTGCCCTGCAGACTTGGATGTCTTCAATCTCCAGCTCCCCATACTTGTCTTTTTTGCCAGTTGCTTTTTTAATAATAAGCCACCCAGAAAAAAAAAAAAAACACCCTTGTCTGAGAAGGCTGAAGCTTTAAATGCCTTCTCCACATCAGTCAGATATTTCTCTTTACTGTTACAAGAATTTTTGCTTATTTTGTAAACCTTTTCTGTTCCTCAGTTGTTGCAATTTGACACCTTGACATTTTCAGCCCTATCCTTTTCCTTTATCTTCATATTCTTCAAGTGCTCTTTGTCTTTGCTCCATGAGATTTTTTGAGGTTTCTGGTCCAGTCTTACTGATCTACAGTTATTTTCCTGTCATTTCTCTGCATCAGGACAGTTGCAGTTGACATTTTCTTTTATTAGCAGCAAGAACTTCTGCATTGTGGAAGTGTTCAAGACCAGGCTGGATGGGGCTTTGAGCAATCTGGTGTGGTGGGAGGTGTCCCTGCCCAGGGCAGGAGGTGGCACTGGGTGGTCATTAAGGTCCCTTCTAAGCCAAAACATTCTATGATTTTATGATTGTTGCTTTCCTGCAGATGGCTTTCACACAAGTTCCTCAAGTTCACTTAACTCTACTTTTTGGCAGGCATTCAACCCTTTTTTTTAAGAATCATGAATTTGACTTGTGTTTGTTGTAATCTAAATTCTCGCTCAGTTTTTCAATTCTAGAAAGTCCTCCTTTCTACTAGTTGAAGTCAAATCTCAGCTATTCTCATTACTAATTTTTTTGCTCAGGAACAATGCATTTCCTACAGATATGCAAATTACATCTTTATAAACCTCAACTCAATTCTCTGGATCCCCCCATTATTCAACTGAAATTTCACCAAGAGGTATTTATTGCCTCTTACCACCTCCAAAGCATTTCAGAATCGCTTTGCCATTAGGTCTAAGATTTTGGCTCTATCCAAGCAGTCTACCTCCCAGGATGGCCAAAGTCTCTTAAAATCAATTTTTTTTAATGAGGGTGGAGGATGAGGAGGTAGAAAGTCTTGCCAATTTTTATTATATGTGGCTCTTCTCCAAACTCTCATCTTCTCACAGATGTGTAATATGCTGTATGCTCATCATGCTTGCCAGATAGAACATGGCTGGGAAATTGTGAACCAGTTCTCTGTTCTTCCTTTCCAGACTATCCAGAAACCTCCCAAGGACAACTGTCCTGTAGTTCCCTGTCTTTTACATCCAAATCTCTCCCTAATGCAACTGAAGTTTCCACTGATACATTCCTTTCACACAATTTGGGGCTCTGGAGTGATTTCGGTGGGGCTCCATGGATCTGCACAGCAAATCAAGATGACAATCTGGTGTCAACATCCTTGTGCAGTCACAACTTCCATAGATTCATGCAGAAGGATATTTCCCCCCCATCTGTCATGTCTGTCACACATACACCCTCATGTACATCAAAAATCTTTGCTCTTAGTTAATGAAAACTAATTCAGTTTAATTTTGTGGTTCCACTTCATCATGTCATTATTTACAATGAGAAGGGGATCTGATGTTACAAGAGACTTTTCAACAAAAATCAAGGAAATGAAGCTAAAATGAGAAAATCACACAATATCATGAAATGAGAAATTATGGAAAGCTTAAAAAAGTCTTCTTTACCTGAAAAGCCTTATATCTCTATCACATCTCAAAATAAGACTCGGGGTGGAAGTTTAAGTTGTGTGGAAGAAGATTGTATCTCTGGAGTTGCAGAATGAGTCTGCAACATATACATATACTCAAAGTCCAAAGGCCTAGATGGCAGTCAAAAGGTGAGGTACAATTTGCGGTTGTTCTGATACGTAATGTTGCTTGTCTCTGATCAAAGAAAGGAAAAGAGTGCAATGAGGCTGTGGGGATCCAGCAGGGAGCACAGAATCTCTCTTGAAGCTGCCGGGTTTCAGGACACAGCTGGACATCCATAGGACTAAGAATAGGGAAAATGTTGTTTAGATGAACCTAAAGCAAAGCTTTGGTAGCAGCGCATCGCCTAGAGAACAATTCTTTGTAGCAAAGAAAATATTTTGGTGCATTTCACCTCTAAGTTTTCACTGTGCTTCTCTAAAACCTGTTAAATTCTCAGTTCATTAAATCTATCATTACCCTCACCATCATCTTTCACTGATGTGGATTTCCATTTCATCTATTTTTTCTTCTATTTTAAACACCTAAATATGTCATCCCATATCGTTCTTTTGATGACTAATTAGTTCAGCATTTCTCAGGATCAGGCTTTATATTTGAACACCATTTGAGCACCAGGAGCTAGAGTCAGCACTGCCATTTATTTCCCAGTCAATATAACCAAAGGGAAGGTTCATTAACTTCAAAACCGCACCACGGTCAGGCACCATCTTCCCCCAAAAGTGTAAATTTAGAAAGACTATTATGCTTAAAATAGAATTTGGTAGAGCCAATTCCCAGAATTATTGGAAGTTTTGTGCAAAGTGGGAATTTTAGGGATTTTTATGGGCTTATTTTTAACATATGTAAAAGGAAATTGAGAGATCCGTTATTAAACCTTCTACTTACTGTTGTGAATGACCCATCCCCTGCAGAGCAGCGCTTCCCTCGGCACTCAAATAGTTTATTGCACTCAGTATTTATTGCTGAAGCGTAATTAAAAGTATATTTTAGAAGAAACCTATATGGCACAGTGGAATACTAATGAACTATAGACCAGATGGCATCAAGATGTGAGGCACTAAAGGACATCTCATTCATCAGAAAGTACTGTACATTAAGTTCTCAGTTTATTCTCTGCTTAACTCCATCTAAAATCATGTTCCTATAGCAACTCTGTGAACATACAGATATGCCTGAAAGAGTTATCATAGAATCATAGAATCTTCTACGTTGGAAGGGACCTTCAAGATCATCTTGTCCAACCACCAACCCAACTCTGACAAAAATAAACACCGACACAAGAAAATGCAACACCATCACTAAACCATGTCTCCCAGCACTACGTCAACTTGTCTTTTGAACACCTCCAGGGATGGTGCCTCAACCACCACCCTGGGCAGCCCATTCCAATGTCTGATAACCCTTTTCGTGAAAAAATTTTTGCTAATATCCAGCCTGAACCTCCCTTGGCGTAACTTGAGGCCATTTCCTCTAGTCCTGTCGCCTGTGACTTGGAAGAAGAGACCAACCTCTGCCTCTCTACACCCTCTCCTTTCAGGTAGTTGTAGAGAGCAATAAGGTCTCCCCTCAGCCTCTTTTTCTCCAGGCTGAATAACCCTAGTTCCCTCAGCCTCTCCTCATAAGACTTGTGCTCCAGACCCCTCATCATCTTTGTTGCCCTTCTCTGGACCCGCTCCAGCACCTCAAGGTCTTTCTTGTGGTAGGGGGCCCAAAACTGGACACAGTACTCAAGGTGAGGTCTCACCAGTGCCGAGTACAGGCGGATGATCACCTACTGAGTCCTACTCATCACGCTGTTCTTGATACAGGTCAGGATGTTGTTGGCCTTCTTGGCCACATTGCTGGCTCATGTTCAGCTCAGTCGACCAACACCCCCAGGTCCTTTTCTGCCAGGCAGTTCCACTCACTCTGTCCCCAGCCTGTAGTGCTGCCTGGGGTTGGTATGACCAAAATGGAGGACCCAGCACTTGGCTTTGTTGAACCTCATCCCATTGGTCTCAGCCCATCGATCCAACCTGTCCAGATCCCTCTGCAAAGCCTCTCTACCCTCCAGCAGATCAACACTGCCACCCAACTTAGTGTCATCTGCGAACTTACTGAGGGTGAACTCAATCCCCTCATCCAGATCATTTATAAAGATGTTAAAGAGAACTGGCCCCAGTATCAAGCTCTGTGGGACACCACTTGTGACCAGATGCCAACTGGATTTAACCAGTAAGATTAACTATCAGTTAACAAGTTTAATAATCACAGAATCACCTAGGTTGGAAGGGACCTTTTAAGATCATCTAGTCCAACCAGTAAGGATTCTCATCTCCAAAGCTTTTATTGCAATTTAGCATGTCTTTGGACAGGAGCTTCCATTTAGGGATTGCCAGAAAATACCCTTGTCCTTTCATTCAGGGGAACCACAGTCCCTGGTCTTCTCCTTACATCTCAAGAGCCTTCCTCATCTACATGAGCAACTCCAGCAGCAGCTACAAGTTTTTAATATTGCAATCAAAAGACTGGATTACATTTCCCAGGGTCCTTAGAACTATTTTCTTTACATGGAACATCTAAAAGATACTTCCATCATTAAAACCATTGTGACGAAAAATGCAATGTTTGTTAAGTCAGAAATGTAATGTTTTTCTTGTCTTTAAGAAGAACCTGCTCAAACTGAAGTAACCAGTCTCCCTTCCTTCATTTCACTTCCTCAAAGCACTAGGACATCAGTATTAGGAAGGATTTTGACATAATATGTGAAGAAACTAAGGATTTATGGAAGTGAAAAGCAATGGCACACATACCAAACCTGGAGACTCTGGAGCTATCATGTGCTGCTTGAGTTAAATTCAGTTCTTTCAAAATAGGTACATGTGGTAACCCACAATGTCCGTTTTTATACAGAAATTGGGTCAAGATAGGTTAACCTTTAGAGAAAGTGCTAAAGGTCACAGATATCTTGACAGATTTTCAAAATTTAAATCCCAAGAAAGAATCAGTTCTTTTAACATCTTCAAATTACCTTTTCCACAGCATCTATTAGAACTTCAAGATTTTGGTTGGTTCTTTTTTTTTCCCCTCTGCTAAACAGGAGAGTTACATTCTAGAGTGCTGTTAGATCAATGAAGCACTGAACTAAAACAGCGGTCTCACAAATGCAAAATACATTCTTTGAACCGTTCCATGAGGCTCCAGGGTTGGCATTTAATCTACCAGTCCAGGTCCCCAAAGAGCTCTCTCGTAAACTCTGCTTTGTCATTTCTAGGATCACAAGAAAATAAATAATTAAAGTATTAAAGAATGATCTCGAATAAAACTCAAGAGTGTTTTAGTGCCTTTTGAGGTGATCTCTTTGGTAACATATCGCTTAGATGACAGTTCTTGTCTTGAAAATATTTATTTCTAAGCAAAACAAGTTATTTTGAAACAACACCACCACTTCTCTGCTGTTTAAGAGAAATTTTATCGAATTTATATCATTTTAGAAACGTGAAACAGTTAAAATGTTAACTAATAATGATTATTTCAAATAAAACCGAGTATTATTATTATTACCTTCATTATTCACACTACACAGAAGAAATTATGCTAGATAAGAAAAAGGGAAAGTCTGCTTGTGCAACCATTCCAGCAGGCAGGGAGAGAGGAGGCGGGTTATTTATAGCTGTGGTTTTAGCACGCTGGGATAGGGGTTATGAACGCGGCCTTCTGTCAACCGCTTCTCAAAATGATTTAGTTACTATTTAGCCAGGCACAGAGCTCCCGCGGAGCTGCACGGAGACTGCAGTGATGCTCCAGGTGACAGTAAAAGATAAAATACTGGGCTGCAGAGCTAACACAGATAATACTGAGTTCTAAAGAGTGGTGAACTTGAGGCTGGCACACACTCAGCACTGATTTTATACTGCTCTGACCTCATCCATTGCGGTAGGTAGGGCTGGTCACAATTGACCTGGAGGAAATCATAGAATCATGGAATGGTTTGGGTAGGAAGGGACCTTAAAGACCATTGAGTTCCACTGCCTTGCCCTGGGCAGGGACACCTCCCACCAGCCCAGGTTGCTCCAAGCCCCCTCCAACCTGCCCTTGAACCCCTCCAGGG
>JAOTQQ010000032.1:76209763-76226259 GCA_026546715.1 Gallinago undulata | reverse complement strand
CTGGAAGGGGCTCCAAGGTCTCCCCGGAGCCTTCTCTTCTCCAGGCTGAACCCCCCCAACTCTCTCAGCCTGTCCTCACATCAGAGGGGCTCCAGCCCTCCCAGCATCTCTGTGGCCTCCTCTGTCCTCGCTCCAACAGCTCCATGTCCTTCTGCTGTTGGTGGCCCCAGAGCTGGAGGCAGCACTGGGGGGGTGTCCCCAGAGCAGAGGGACAGAATCCCCCCACCCTCGCCCTGCTGAGGATGCAGCCCAGGGTGTGGAGGGCTTTCTGGGCTGGGTACACATTGCTGGCTCATGTTGAGCTTCTCATCCACCAAGTCAGCTAAGACCCAACCATTTCACTTTATTCCCCGGACCACAGAGCAAAGTACCAATATTCACTACCTTCAATTTCAAATATAGAATTCAAATTTGAGAGCCAGCTGGCCCTCAAAACCAAGTGCAATCAGCGCCAATGAAAGTTCCTCATTTTGCCTCAAGTTCCCATTCCCATGGAATAGCAGAATTCTCTCTAAAACCAACCGCAGATGCAAGTACCACAGCCTTCAAAACAAAATACCAATATTGTGGATCTCCACAGACGAAGTATTCTCAGATGAATACATCAGGAGGTGCACAGACCTTAGAAGATGAGGTGTTGAGCACGCTACCTGATAGTCGGGAATAATTATTACTACGTAGAAAACCTCTTTTACTGTATTCAGTGCAGCACTGGATTCATCAGTCTTTCCACTGACTCTCCTTTGGAATTGATAATCTAACATGCAAATCACCCATCGAACTAATATTTTAAGTTAAAAACAGATCACAAGGCGCAGGGATAAAACAGCAGATGATAATCAGAGGAAAAGTGAAAAAAGAAAGTTCTTAAACTACAAAGTTCTGCATGTTTCCTGGTTATATTGGAAAACACCCTGAACCACAGCCAGAAATAACTTCTCAAACCAAGCAATTCATGCACTACTACTTTAAAAATCTACCTAATCAATTAAGCATAAAGATCTTCAAGCTCATTATAAGAACTCTATCCCCTAAGGATCAACAAAGCTGGGTCACCCCAAACTGGTAAACAGCTTCCTGGGACGATAAACCCCATTGCTGAGCATCAGCTTGCCTCAGACAGGCGGTACATGAACTATGCAGTAGAGATTTTATTTGAAATCCAGTGATTCAAACTCATCTACTAAGTCAAGACAGAATTAAAATACCACGTTGTTTAATCAGAAGTTGTTGATCTTTCTTTTTTAGGCCTTCTTGTTTTCGCCTCTGTGGACTTCACATTAATGTTCTAACTTGCATGGGGATTATTCAATCTTTCATCAGGCCATTAAGGGTGGGGAATTAAGAGTTTTACAACCCACGGCGCATTTTCATCTTCTGCAAGGATTTGGATAAGAAAAACACAAAATGGCTTTGTGTTAAACAAGAGGAGCAGCAGCAGAGCATTTTGAATATTTCTATGCATTTTGATATTCTCCTTTGCGACCAGCCATCTGCTTCGTTTTAATCCAGCTATGTAGAGCAGCCGTAGGCTGAAGACCATTCCTGGAAAGGATAAGGCCTCCAGGCCAATGATACAGACGCCAGAACTCTAGTCAAGCAATGAAGACAAAAAGTTATCCTGCCATATGTTAAAAAGGAGCATTTTTTAGCAAAACAAAAAAAAAGGATTTGGAGATGGTAAGGGGTTGATTATGATTTTTAATCAATATATGTATGTAAAAGATATCTAAAGTAGAATATAACTGTTTTCTTGCTGTGGTAGCTGTTTGTAGCTCAGATTTGTGAGCAAGTCAATGAGATTGATACACTGTTATTAAATTATAGCATATAGCTAGGAATTAAGAGATTTCATAGAAGAGTGTGGTAGCCTGGCTCATGGAGGAAAATAAAAAAAGCAAAATACTAACGCAAGATAAAAAGAGAATTAAAAAAATCAGGACAAAGAAATCAAACTCGGTGAGGTGGCTCCCACCCTTGCCCATGTCATTGTTAGACACCCAGCTTGAAGTGAGGACAAATATTTGTCATGAGTCAAAACTCATGAGAACATCTGTATCGAGAAGCCCCAGCAGAACCCGCTTTACCTGCTCTCCTTTGCTCATCACCACTCAAAAGCCCATCAGCACCCAGAACCTTCTCCACACCACTCTTGTAACAAAGTTTTATATGGTTCAATTAATCTAGTGCCTATTTTAAGCTCTCGTTATGACGCGCAGCCAGGAATGACAGTGAACAGAGCATGGCCTGAAAGCTGCACCTTCTGACAGACTGTCAGGCCTGTATATTCCATCAAAGTCTGAAATCTGGGCATTTGACACTCAGGCCATGTGCTCATTTAGACTCCTGACAAAGATTTCCAGTTCTCAGACCATCCATATGAGAATTCAAAGCGTAGATATAGAATTAAGACTAAACAGGAATCGAATTTATAGTTTTAAATAAGTTTTAAATAGTTTTAAATAAGTGCTATATCCAAAAAAGGGCTCTATCAGGGGCTAGCCAACTTACCAGGACACACAAATAACTGAAACTTAGACTTTATAAAGATATATAACAGAATCTATAGGTGTTATCACCCTATGGGAAGGCCACATGGATGGCCTGGAAGTTTCAGATGTCCATGTACCTGACAAACTAATTCTGCTCTCACAGAGGTATATAAGAAACTACAACTGAAATGGAAACAGCATGTCTAGTTTTTAATGTCTAGAAAGAAAAAAAAAATAACTGGGAGAAGCATTGCAACATGCAATTTAAGATGTTTCCAAGACAGATATCTGCTATTCAAGGGAGAATGAAGAAAGGTGTTTTTGTTAAACTTCAGAGTAGTAAAACCTTGAGTAATCCCTTACATTTTTATGTTAATTAGTCACTGTGTCAGCATCTGTGATGAATACCTTTTTCTTTCAGATATGCATTGGAGAGTGAATTAAGTATATCAGAATGTGTTGCATTCTGCTGCTATTAGTTCTACAGGCTTTCCATCTTTCCATCTATTCAGAGATGGAAAGAAATACTTTGACAAATTTAATATTAAAAAAAAAAGTTTTACCAGCGTGGATCAGATATAAATACTAAACATAAAAATCTTGCTATTCACACACACAAAAAACAAGGAGAATAAACATTTGCTAGTATACACCTCAGCTTACCTGCTACAAGGATTTTGTCCAGATATAGATTTAAAAAGTAAATCATAACTATTACTTATTTGCAATCAAATACATCTATTACTCTTTTAATTCAACACAAAGCTCTAACACACATCCAGATAGCATAGTATGAACCACTGCAAGCTAAAACCGTTTCACCTTCTTTCCTTAAAATAGCATAAATATATTTCAATATTTTCAAATAGTGGGTGAACTACTCTTAGAGTAGATCTCTTTGTAGCCTTTCTTAGGATTCCGAATGCAATGGTAGAAACAGATGTACTAGGAAGGGACAAAACTATTTTAGTTTGCCTGGAAGGCAGTAGATAGTACATTAATAAACAAAAATTTCTATTTTACTTTGGAATAAACCTATCTGCCTGTGACTAGTTAAAATTAACATGCTTATTCTTTCGAGGCAAGTAGTTTCTGAAATAGATTTTCTACTATAAATACAATTCAACACTTATTGAATTCCACTAGGGAAAAAAAAAAATAATCTCCGTACTCTGGGGCATACAAAGTAAAATCTCCAAGTAAACACACAACTTATTTTAAATCCACATATTTGGCCATAATCTTATTTCCATTTATATAGTGTGGAAAAAATCATAACATTTGCAAACATTTCACAGTATAAACTACACCAAGAGAACTCCGTTGGGTTCCAAAGGCAGCCCTTGCATTCAGTGTCACTTGGCAGTGTGACCACTTTCTGTTTACAGTACTGCTCTAGTGACAGGAATATTAATTTTTCAAAAGCCTCTACAAAGAATGAAGCACTCAGGATTCCAAAAACTTTGTTAGTCTTTAAACAAAAGCAGAAAGCATCTCTACAAGGATTTTTTAAAGCCACCTGAAGGCTGTTGTTACGGAGTTTAGAACTCAGGGAGCACTTTGAACCATAAGAGTGAAATTATTTGGCAACTTTTGTGGCTCAGATCCACAGATCCTCTAATACCTCAGCAATATCTGGATTTTACAGTCAAAAGCACAGACACAACCAGCAAAGGAAACGTGTGAGAAGCAAGCAGGGAGGCCAAGTCGTCTCTGCATGTAAAGTAAAAAAGCAGAAAATAGGACTGGGAATACACTCTAAATCTCCTGGCCCAAGCTAGGATAAGCTTTAACTTTTTCTAGCTTACTGCAAAGATTGTCTCAAAAATATTGAGAAAACTGGTGTGGTTTGCTACGCTTCTGGCTGTTACAAATATATCTTGTTTGTTCCAGAAAAAAAACCCAAAACAACAAGGTATGATTCAAGAATAATCATATATCAGCTCCTTAGTCAGATGATGGTGTGTGTTCAGTATGAGAGTCTCTGTATGCTCCGTGCAGAAATGACTCAGAAGCAAATTCCACATTTCTCAGTCCAAGGAAGGGATACA
This sequence comes from Gallinago undulata, assembly GCA_026546715.1. NCBI lineage: Eukaryota > Metazoa > Chordata > Aves > Charadriiformes > Scolopacidae > Gallinago > Gallinago undulata. Next base: position 76,221,716 of record JAOTQQ010000032.1, on the reverse strand, counting down.
ACAGCAATTAAAATCTCTAATCATCAGTTGAGGATCAAATAAATCTCATGCATCTAGACATAGTAGATGAGAAATGATTTTTCTAGGACTTTTTCAACATCATATCATAATTTTCTAGGACTTATTCAACATAACAACATAGTATCTAAATATATCTGATGGAAACAATGTTATAAAAAAAAAAAAAAAAGAAAAAATTGGCCTAGTTTATAAGTTAATTCATGGAAGTGTGAGTGCTCACTGGCAGTTGCAACCAAGGGATTCTTATTAAACGGTTCTTTCTTTAAGGCTTGAATAGATTCCCAGAGAACAGCACTAGAATAAGAAAAAGAAAACTATTTACACAAATAACTCCTATGTCTCCTGTTTCTTGCTGATTTCAGATCAGTGTACAGTTAAATTTTCATATAAGTTTCCGATCTTTTTGATACTTTTACAAGAATTAGATGTAATGAAAGACTATGGCATCTGCAGCTTCCCTTTCATTTTAATTTTTAGCTGCTTAGTCCAAGTCTAAAAGTTATGATACTACAACAGGAGTCCAGGGACAAAACTAAATATTTTAAAGGGTATAAAAAATGTCTTGCACACCAAGTTGCCCAGGCATAACCAACAGAAGGACTAAGAAAAGCAAAATATATAAAAATCCATCCCTTTACTGGCACACTTTCAGGAAAGTAGGTATCACGGTGAACTCAGTGCCAACTGCTTTTCTTTCAATAACTAGGAGATAATGATTCTGCTGTAAAATACAGATGGAGAACAAAGAAAACATATTTTACACTAAAATACAACCCAAGAACACTCACCTGTGAAATGGAAGGTGGAAATTCACTTGGCTTTGCTGCCTGAGGCAATTAAAATACAGCTTTAATGATGCATCCTCATCATTCCGTTGTAGCATTTTCTGGACAGGGCATTCCTCATTCCTCCCATCCTATGTCAAGAAAATAACAAACCAGCTCATCACCTCTCCAAAACCTACCTCAAAGCTAATCCTGGTCTCTGCCCCTTGACTTTTCCCCAGTTTCTGTGCTTTTGACACCCTGTACTCGCTGATCCCCTCATATGCTCTCCTCGGCCAAGTCATTCTAGAGTTGGCTTCTGTTCCTTTTGTCTTACATCCATCAAATGCAGTGTAAAATTGCAGTTTTGAACATCCATCTCTTTTTTGCTACTTCTAATATTTAAGAACCCAAACTAGCAATTAGTTCTCTTCCTCGCAGACTTTAATATTCTTTCACAACTGCTGCTAAGCTCATTACACAGACCATAAGGGACTTCCCAAACCGCTATAAAGCCACACGTGCTGCGAACGACAATCCAATATGAATTCACTCACAGTCAGTGGGTGCATTTTAGAGGAAATTAGACATATCCTTTGCTAATTTAACTTTTGATAGGCTCTTTCCATCTGTAAAATACTTTCCCACTCGTAAACCAAAAAGTTTAGTTCAAATTCCAGCAGCGCAATAAAACACAAACTCTCTTGAAATAGCCCTGGTGGATCAGACCAAAACATCTCACCAGCCCAACACTCAGCTTTCAAAAAAAGGTTTATTAATAGATATTTTTGGAAGTAAAATGAGAAATACACCTTTGCTACAATAGGCAAGCTTAGTCTGTAGCACCATAAGAAATTCCTGAGAGCCCTTTTGCCTCCTTTTAAAGATGAGACAATTTAAAAAAAAAATAAATAAAAAAATAATAAAAAAAAAACATTCCTTTGCCACCTGCTACTTACCAACCACCAAGGCTGGTTTAAGTTGTAGATTACACACAGCAGTTACCAATTAAGTCATTTCAGGTTTGTCTCAGGTGAGCTGTATTTGATTCTGGCAATCAATTCCTACCTTCCTGATTAATTACCTCTTCTACTGCACACCCTATGCTTTAGGTTTGCTGCTCGTTTGGTGGACCCCAGCTCCCACATACAGAGTAATGATGCAGTGAATAACGGTCACAATAATTTCACTTGGTGGGTTGGAGCTGTGTCTTTCTTGAGATCAAATCTCAGTGGTCTCTCAGTTCCCCTCTGGTGGCATCCCTACTGCTTAAAGATGTTTTGGGGGAGTTGGGCATGTACTAATTTACTGCTCAAACCTCTTTTCATTTGATTTAAACACACTACAATGATATTATGCCTGAACTTTTGCTCTTTTTTATGCTTAGATACAATTTTCACTTTCAAAGATACTGTTTTTACTTCTAACAAGAACCTGCTTAGGAATGGTGGCTTTTTTCTCTTTTTTTTTTTTTTTTTTTACTTATGCTCTAAAATACTCTCTATTTGTGAGCATTTTAATTATTTATTTGCCCCTTCTAATTCCCTCTTAAAAAATTCTAATACTAAACTAAGTGGGTGGATTATTCCTAAAAAGATTTTGAATTTAACTGTATTACCATGACCATATATATAGAACTATTTTCATAACTGTACTTCAAACTAGGTCCTGTGCACTGCTCACAGTGAAAATCAAAAGATACTGCTATTTTTCCAGTCCCATTACTGGTGACTCTGAGAAGCAAGCATTTATGAAATCCAAATGTCTGCATCATCAACCATCAGAACATTCATCCAGTCAAAATAAGGGCTTTGCATAATTCTAAACATCTGCATTTCATGCTTTTTAAACAGTACCAATTCCTTTGCTTATAAAGCCTATATGCTATATTTCAAAGCCAACAGGTATTACAAAAATCACGCTACTATAGTTTACCTTGTGACCAAACCCACAAACCCTAAATAAGTCACATTGAATGTTTTTAAGCCGTTTAAAATGAATATTTTTGAACTGATGTTTCACAGTAAAACTCGGATACAACATGGACTAAAATATGATGAACAGTCCTGTTACCAAAATCTGTTTGAGGCAGATGCTTATTTGCTCAGTCTCTAATTCTGACCCATAAACTTCCAACCTGCTCGTGGCTATTATTCAGAGATAGCTCTTCACACCCTGTTTTTTGATGCAGAGGGAAAAGCCTCAGCCACTTCCTTGCCTGGGCTTTCTGCATGGCCTGTAGCACGCTCCAGCCTTGGGATTTGTCCCACCAAGTCTTTTAACTTTGGTTCATTTATTTATTGCCAGGTCCATTTATATTAGGAGCTCTACTGGTACTGGTGAAACAGAATTTTTTATACAGTGCTCACAGAACTAGGTTTTTAAGCAGATGAATATTTCACCCTCTTAAAGAATACTTTAAGATGAGAAACTGAAACAGTTTTACATTTTTCACTTAAAAGCATATTTTAATATGTTATGATGCAGGCCCAGAAATAAGGTCTGTGAAAAAAGCATACATTTCAAAATGTAAAAAAAAAAAAAAATCTTTAAAGTCTAAGTCTAGTAGACCAGTCATCTCATGCACATAGACTCTATATAAGAAATCTTAGAAACTCTGGAGATGAAGGCTAAAGATGAAGCAAGACAGATGTAATAGAAAAAATGTCACAAAAAATCCCAGTCTGCAAAAAATTTCCAAGTGACCAAAGAGAGAATAAGGATTATTTTACAATGCGCGTAGCGTCTTTCAATGTACACCTGAAAACTAATGCAGCAGTGATTGAATTATAAACTTCTGCTACTACAGGTTCTAGGGAAGTTCAGTAAAGGCTGGCAAAGTTTTTTAAGAACTGCAAACATATAATATCTATTCTATAAAAAGCCAAAGTTCTTTTTACAATATAGCAAGGAGGTTTATGGAAGAAGGAAATGAGAGAGACACTGGATCTTCTGTCTATTCCATGATCCAAATACTGTTAAAAGGAAATATGTTTTAAAAGCTATTCAAATGACCATAAGTTTTCTGAGCTCAATAAACATAGTTAATACCTGTAAATCAAGCAAAGCAGTGTATTCTTTTAAAAAGTTTAAAATTCTGTATCTAATTTACAAATGTATTCAGATCCCAACTCATACCCTTTCCTCACAGAAAGATTTTTACTGAAGTCAAAGGGAAGATTAATATAAAAAGCTTTCATTGTGTAGCAGTTCAAGTTTTAAAGAAGTTCTGTTGATATAAGTTTTTCACCCCTAAGGGAGATCTTTTCATTTCTGCTAATTAGAAGAAACTCAGAAAAAAGACCTACACTAGTCTGGAATCAGAAACAAGAGTAAAAATAGTGCCTCAATTAAGCACATTCAATAAGCCACCTTTGCACCGGTTTGAATGACAATTATCTCAATAATTTCAGAATTATTTAAATTAGCTCTTTGCACGCATCATATTTCTTAATGCATATTACTTCACTGATTAGCTGAGTCAATGAAACAATATAAAAAGTAGTAAACTGCCAGAGCACTCACCACAGAGCAAAGAGGAAGCCTGGATTTCACACTTAACTCCAGCTTAGATAAATGGATGACCTGTATTGCAACCATTATGAAATAATTTTCCTCATATATATATTTCAAAATTCCGTATTTCAAGAAAAAATTAAATTTTAACTCCAGTTCAAATCCTTACAAATCTGCAAATCTCTACCTTTATCCCAAACATTTAAGAAAAGATTATTTTGGATTCCTGACAACACAGATTATTAACAGTCAAAAAGACGGAGAGGACTTTTTGATGACCGTGCTGTTGTGGTCAGACACCAATCGACCTGCAAAAAGTTCTGATTCTATTCATTCCACTTCACATTGTGAGAACATACTCGGGAAGATAATGTGTTAGTATGGGCAGGGATCCGGAATTGGAAGACAGTCGAATAAGGAAATAAAATAGAAATATTATTTGATGTAAGAGAAGATTGTATATTAATAAGGTAAAATAAAAAGAAAAATGTCTGTTTTGTTTAGAAAACAAACATCAACAAGTCTTGGCATGGTTTTTGAGAGCACTGGTCATCAGCTGCCACTGACTTCTCCACTGTTCATGTTTAGAATTTCTTGGAAAAGCCAGGAAAATCCTTTTTTCTCTTGTGCCTGTCCTGCAATCACTGCCCTTGAATGCCTTCTCACTGAACTCTATATCTGTGTCAGCCACACTCAGCTGTAGAACCCGAGCCCTGCACAGTGCAAGCGCCTGGGGACCGAAGAGACATCTAATTCCTTCCCTTCGTTTTGGAAGGGAAAACATACATTTGCCTAAGGATAATTTAAAGACATCACAGAGACTTCACATTGATAAAAAAACAGAGAACAAAATGGGATTCTATTGGATGTTGAGGATGACAAATCTTTTCTCTAATAGCCACTGATCATTGCCAAATGCTCTATAATTTGAAATGAATGCATCAACCTTGGGTACAACACAGCCCTCCTTTATCGTGTCTCCCTAGACACAGATCTAAGCAGGTATATATTTAAAGCCTTATTTTCTTTTTAATAAAATTGAACAGATTAAATATGATGTGCTAATGTGCTACTTCAGGATTTGTGGTAATAAAATGCCAATGAACAAGCTGCAAGCTGTTTGTTACTTAAGATACTCAAAGAATTAATTTTATGCTGGCATATACTGTAATTAGAAATAGCTCCATGCATCATGATTAAACTAGTAGCTATGGAAACCAAAGCAGACTAGAATAAGTGTAAAAAGAGAATACTGAATAAACCAATCATAAAACTCCTTTAATCTGTTTATTTTTAATCTTTTTCATAATGCAAATTGGAATACTAAGGGTAGGTATTACTTTATTTTTCTTAACCTTTGCACATTTGGAAAGAAGGGTGTTCTCTCCAAACTGCTTCTTAGCAAAGGGATCAGATTTTTGTTTTCACATCAGAACTTCTCAGCCCACACAGTCTTAGGTGTTAAAAGCACACAATTTTTAACGACTCATTTTGTATTAAAGAATTGGATATATTCATCCCTTTATAAAATGAGAATAGGTGATTTCAAGAGTGTAAAATCTCCACTGTGCTCCATCCCCTTAACCATGTCTATAGCCATCTACTGGACATATTCTGGTTTAGCAAGCTCCTTTCAGGTAGGGGGAAGAATGGACATATAATCATTCTCCCTTGTCCTGTGGTTCCCCTCCCTGATCCAGAGTCCCTCCCCATCTCTCCTGAAGCCCCCTGAGGGACTGGAAGGGGCTCCAAGGTCTTCCTTCACTTCTCCAGGCTGAACCCCCCCCAACTCTCTCAGCCTGTCCTCCCAGCAGAGGGGCTCCAGCCCTCCCAGCATCTCCGTGGCCTCCTCTGGCCCCGCTCCAACAACTCCATGTCCTTCTGCTGTTGGTGGCCCCAGAGCTGGAGGCAGCACTGCAGGGGGGTCTCCCCAGAGCGGAGCAGAGGGACAGAATCCCCCCCCTCACCCTGCTGGCCATTCTTCTGGGGATGCAGCCCAGGGTGTGGGTGGTTTCTGGGATGCCAGGGCACTTTGCCAGGTTGTGTTGAACTTCTCATCCACCAACACCCCCAAGTCCCTCTCTTCCTTGTGTCTGTTCTTACCAAATTTCACCAGGTCCCTTGTGGTCCGCTCCTACAGGGAGCTGGGGTCCCTTTGCATGCCACCACACATATAGCTCAGCGTACAGACTGCCTCCTGCCCCCACCCACTTCCCTGCCATTCCCAAACATAAGGGCACCTTCCATCCCATCATGTAGGTCAGTGATGAAAATGTTAATTATTCATATTTGCATGACTATCAGCCTCTAAAGTGCATCGCTTGTAAGCAGCCACTAATTAGGCTTCAAGCTGTTCACCTCTGCTCTCTGAGACGTACGGTGCAGTTGCTTTCCCACCCACATTGTGGCCACCAGTCTATAATGCTGTGAGAAACCACGTCAAAATACTCAACTAAGTCAAGTTAAACATCAGTTTTTAGCTGTTCTCCCCTTGTCCGCAGAGCTGTCTCATTACAGGGTGTAATCAGGTTAGTCAGAAATGATTTGTTCTTGATAAAGCCACGCTGGCTCTTCTCAGCCACCTTATTTATCTCCCTCTGCCTGGCTTCCAGGAAGATTTATTCCATAATCTTCCCAAGAATTGAGGAAACTGTCCTGTCTACAGTTCCCTGGGTATTCTTCTTTTCCCTTTCGAAAGAAGGCATGTTATTTAACTCCCAGTAGACACAGAGATCTGGGAGCCTGGTGACCAGAGGCCCAAAGAGAGCACTTTGAGGTTTTCAAATCTTAAAATGGAAAACCCTTAGACATATCAGTTATATTACAGATGCGGAAACTGTACCTGCCTTCACAAAGGGACAATTCATGCCATTTTGTGACAATATTTGGTACATTATTGAGCCATTAATGTAAGAGAACTGTTTAGAAAACACACTTTTCTCAGAAGAAGAATGTGCCAGAGGAGCTGGTCCGAATATAGGCCTTTGTCTGCGCTGCAGCGAATCATAGAATCATAGAATCACAGAATGGTTTGGGAAGGGACCTTAAAGGACATCCAGTCCACCCCCAGCCCTGGGCAGGGACACCTCCCACTAGACCAGGTTACTCCAAGCCCTGTCCAATCTGGCCTTGAACCCCTCCAGGGAGGGGGCATGATGAATAAACATTTCAGACATGATGTTTTATATCAGTTCCTTCAGACAGACTCTCTGTCTCAGAACTGGACCCAATGCTCCAGAGGTGGCCTCCCAAGGGCAGAGCAGAGGGGCAGGATGACCTCCCTCCACCTGCTGGTCACACTCTTCTTGATGCCCCCCAGGATGCCCTTGGCCTTCTTGGCCACAAGGGCCCATTGCTGGCTCATGGGCATCCTTTTGTCCACCAAGACTCCCAGGTCTCTCTCCTCAGAGCTGCTCTCCAGCAGGTCACCTCCAACCTGTACTGGTGCAGGGGGTTATTCCTCCCCAGGTGCAACTTGCCCTTGTTGAATTTCATCAGGTTCCTCTCTGCCCAGCTCTCCAGCCTCTCCAGGTCTCACTGGATGGTGGCACAGCCACCACTCACCCCTCAATAATCCAGGTGAGTTGGTGTGATGCCTCCAGCACCTACTATTGCTCATTACTATTCACCTGCAGCAGGTCCTGGGCCACAGTAGCCAGTATCACCAGTAAGATTTGCATCACCCTTACCACGACTCTGCTTTTACTAACAGCAGCTTTACGAGCAAACAAATTACTACATAAAGGAAAAGTAATATTATATAGGTGGGGATTTAAACAGCAGTGGTTCTACACAGGATTATCATCCCATATGTAGAGCATGATGATTGACAATCATTATATGGCATCAGTAACACATTCACTTGTCATTCATTCCAAGGAGGAATTTCAGAACAGGAAGAACCATTACACATTATTTTCTTTAGGACTGTGGTGTTTGAGGGCTCTGACTGATAAATAGGATTTTTTTCACTGTTTCCTCGTGCAGGTAAATAAGCTGTTATTCCTCAACAAGATCCTAGAATACAGTTTCCAAGCTCCAGCTTCCAACATGGCGTTTCCAAAACAAACTGAAATCAGCAATACCTGGATTGGAAAATGAGGTTGTAACGTTATAAGCAATCTTCACTCACTTATCAAAACATTGTATTTTTACCCAGGTTGATTTTCAGATCTCAATCTCCATCACAACCTCATGTTGTACGACAGGTAAAGACCCTAGAATAAAAATCCCTACATTTCTATCATATATTTCCCTACTTTTTTTGTGCTAAGCGTGATGCCCTAAAGTCTTCCTAAACTTGTGTCTCTGCAGGAGTGTGCTGACCTGAAGACCAAGGGAAAAAAGCAATTCCTCCTTGAATTTTCCAAAGGAGCTGAGACCGGGAATCTGAGGTGCTTCAAAAGCCTTACTGGGAAGTAATGGAAGCTGAACAGAAGGACATAATAGGGCTGAACATGAGCCAGCAGTGTGCCCAGGTGGCCAAGAAAGCCAACAGCAGCCTGGACTTTGTCAGGAACAGTGTGGCCAGCAGGACTGGGGCAGTGATGGTCCCCCTGTACTCAGCACTGGTGAGGCCCCACCTCGAGCGCTGTGTCCAGACCAAAACCTGATCATCTCTCCCCAAAATGTACGACACCAGCCAGTGCAAAATTTTTTTTTTCCTTACTAAATGGCAGCAATACGTTGGTGTTAATCTTTAAACATGCCAAACAAGCTATCAAGATTTTACAATACAAATTCCACTAAAGACAAGTGTTTCCATAGGAAAGCGGTTTATTTTAAGGGGCTATTTTCTTGTCAGAGATGCTCAATTTCATGCATTTCAGCACAAATAGGTGCTAGCTTTTGCCAGTGATAAAACACTTCTATTTTCTACAATGGGGCATATAGTTAGAAGGCACCTGATGAGAATTCACACTGCCCAAAATCACCTCTTCAGTTAACCCAGTGACAGAAGACAATGTAAAAGCCTACAAACAAAACAAACTGAAGAGCCCAAGACAAATTCTTAACGCTACCAAAGAGCTTTTAATTACCATAGTAATACATTACAATCTGATGCTAGTACAATTTTTAATATAGTTATTATTAGAAATTGGCATATTGATAATTCTAATAAATTAAGAAAGAATGTACTTTTCAAGGCCATGTTGGATGGGGCATTGAGCAACCTGGTCTGTGGGAAGTGTCCCTGCCCAGGACAGGCAGTGGGGCTGGATGATCTTGAAGGTCCTTTCCAATCCAAACTACTCTATGATTCTACTTTTCAAAGATAATAAATGTGTATTAACTCTAAAACTCATTGTTAAGTGACTAAATGACACTTCATAACTGTGCACTCTCAAAGTGTTCAACAGTTTTGCTTCCATTAGTTTCCCAAAGGGGTTGGACCAGGATGAATATCCACAGGTCTATAGTTAGGACAGTCACATCTGCAGCTTTCCCAGAAGCAAAAGGGACAAAGATTATTTCTCCCTGTTCCAATTAATAACAAACCATAAACCACATATCTCTTTCCCACACTCCTATTTTGTGTTGAATCTAGCTGTATATTTTGAAACATTTACATCAGTTTGAGGTTTGGTTTTCCAAAGCATTATGATAAATTCAGTTTCTGTTTTATTTTCTAATTTGGTCATTAATTCTGGTGAAGTAATTTTACTTGAAGTGAAAAGTATTACAAATTATTAGTCAAAACTGAAAGACATATAGATGCTGACATTATGAAGTGCAATAGAAATAAGCAGTTCAAAAGATGTAAAATGAAAACTCATGCTTCGTGAATGAAGAATCACACGTAGACTGAAAGAAATTCACATTCTTGACATAATATTAAATCCATGAACTAATTAACATTTAATGGCAACTAACTTTATTTTTTTTTTAAATATATTTAAAACTCCCACTTGCACCAATGAATGAATCAGACAGGTTATAGACAGGATTAGGGAGAGACAGGGTACACAAGTTTTATGATCAACTGATTTTTGTCTCCATATTTAAATATTTCACATGAAAGCACCATTTCACTGCAAACCCAAAGAAGTCTAGAGGAAGACCTGTTCTTTCTTCTCTTGCAAAAGTTGTATATAAAAGAAGGAAAGTAGGCTTCCTCGGCTTTTGAAGGTTTCAGATTTTTTATAAGAGCTAGTGGGAAGTTAAAAGACAATTTTTAACATTGATTATTAATGTGTCAGTCTGAACTGTCATCACCTATTTCTTTTTCGTTTTTTACTTAAGTAATTTAGAATCAGACTCTTCAGTAGTTTAGCATTGCACCTAAAAAACCCAAGTATTTATGATGACTATACAAAGGAAATGAATATAGTTCTATAATGCTCAAAATCACCCTATGAGCAATTCCTCCAGCTTTGCCAGACACTAAGCCAGGATATGTTTATACACAGCTGAAACCATTCAAAAAATAAGAAATTAAACACCTATGTACAGTAACTAGCTTGTGTCAAACAAGTTCTGAAAAAAAATTGCCTTGTCCTTCTCCTGCTTTGGTTAGGATCTAAAAAGTTACATGGCAGATCAAACCAGTGATATCACCAGACATATTTTTCTAGATTATTATCAATCTGAACCACTGCATCAAAAATGGACAGTCGTTTACAGAATTTTGTTGAAATGATACAATGCATCTACCTACCACAGTGGTTCTGCTGTAGTTTCCTAACGGTATATTTGATGTTTCAGTAAAATCTGAACGGTGACAGTGCCTTCAAAACTATCAAAAAGTTTTGAAGTTTCAAGTATGTCCAAGAAAAATCTGGCCCCCATTGAAATCAATGACAAAAATTTTCCTTCATATAATGAAATGCAGAATTTGTTACCCCTGGATCTTGCAGTAAAATTCACTAAAAGGCAGGGGTTTAAAATGCATTGCTTCTATAAAATAGTTGGAGTACTTTTTTTTTATTATTATTTTATGTAGATGCCATAATTTTCCAAATTTGAAAACAAGATCTCAGGTTTGGAACTTGAACTTGGTCCCGTTCCAGTTACATCCACGTCTGGTTGCTCTTCTGAAAACCAGTGATTTAGCCTCCAGAGATGAGTAAGCAAGCGTGAAGAAATTATACCTGCATGAAAGCACCTGACAAGAAATATGATTTCCTGTTTTATTCAATGAAAACTGAAGGATTTGAGTGGCACCGAGGGGGAACCAGGAGCGTGGAAGAAGATGGAAAGAACTAATTGGAATTGTTCTTTAATCTTCCATTCTCTGCATATAAAGGATTAATGCTCGTAACATCTTACTACAAACAAGAAGAGTGTGTGAGCTCCAACTTTTTGTAATTCTTCAAGAGAACTGTCACAGCCAGACATTGTGTTACTAAGTATTGACTAAGTTACCAGCCCTTACTTAAAAGCTGTTAGCTTTTAACGTGTAATCAAGAGAGAATAATGGGAGAAGAAAGGTCAAAGAAAAGCAAGTAAGAGAACTCCTGCCAAGGAGACTTCACCAGGAAAAGCACAGTAAAGGAAGAGGGTGAGAAGCAAATCATTAGAATCGTAGAACAGAATCACAGAAGGGTTTGGACTGGAAGGGACCTTAAAGACCATCCAGCGCTACCGTCTGCCCTGGGCAGGGACACCTCCCACCACACCAGGTTGCTCCGAGTCCCCTCCAACCTGGCCTT
>JAOTQQ010000032.1:76189427-76209663 GCA_026546715.1 Gallinago undulata | reverse complement strand
AGGGATGGGGCAGCCACAGCTTCTCTGGCCAACCTGGGCCAGGCTCTCACCACCCTCACACCAAAGAAGTTCTTTCTAGTATCTAATCTAAATCACCCCTCTTTCAATTAAAACCCTTCCCCCTTTTCCTATCACTACATTCCCTGATAAAGAGTCCCTCCCCATCTCTCCTGTACCCCCTTCAGGTACTTGAAGGCTGCTATAAGTTTGCCCCAGGGCCTTCTCCTCTCCAGGTTGAACAACCCCAGCTCTCTCAGCCTGTCTTCATAGCAGAGCTGCTCCAGCCCTCTGAGCATTTTCATGGCCCTCTGCTGGACCCGTTCCAACAAGTCCATGTCCCTCCCGTGTTGAGGACTCCAAAGCTGGACACAGCACTCCAGGTGGGGTCTCACAGGAGCAGAGCAGAGGGACAGAATCACCTCCCTTGACCTGCTAGCCACACTTCTTTCGATGCAGCCCAGAATGTAGTTGTTTTTCTGGGCTGTCAGCATGTACTGCCAGCTCACGTCAAGCTTCTCATCCACTTAGCTATTCAGCTGGTCCCTAAAAGGCTACTCATGGATAAAAGTTGCAGATGAGGGGCTGAAAGAAGCAGGAAGAACATGAGGGGAGGACAGAAATTCATGGAGGACACGTTCAGAGCAGCAAAGAGATGATTTCACAGATCCACAGGGAAGAGATCAGACTGTAGCTCTACAATCTAAGGTTTCAACAGTGATCAGATCTACCTCAAAAATGATCTACCTCAGTCTAAAAAGACCAAAGGTCTTTGTGTCTTGAGGCTGGCAGACCTAGGCCTTAGCACTGCTAAGGGTTTATCATCTTAGGTTTTTAAATATTTTTTTATTTAACACTTACTTATTCAAGATGCTGCAGTTGGCCACTGCAGAAGACATTGTGACCAGGAGAACATGATTTCATGCAGAATCTCGATAGTTTAATTGTAGGCCTTGGTTGTAGAGACCCAGACATTGACATGAGTTTCTGCTTCATGAGCTGAGCATGTATCACACCATTAGCATGTGCTACCTTTAATAAAACAACTTGTTTGTATGAGCTCGTCCCTATACAGATGTGTAAGAGCATAATGCTCTCAGCAAACCTCTATTCCAGTCTATAAGATTTATATATTCTGGTCTGTAATATTTTATATTTTTTTTTTTACATTTGCCAGCTCTTTGCTTTTTTCTGCCTTGGAGGAATTCTGTGCAATCACAGAATCACAGAATATTCATGGTTGGAAGGGACCTTTGAGATCATTGAGTGCAATCACAAAAAAAACCCAAACACAATAGAAAGAAAACGCAACAAACACACACACACAGACAAAACCCAACAATCTCAGACACTAGAGCATGCCCTAAAGTGCCACATCTACACGTTTCTTAAATACCTTCAAGGATGGTGACTCCACCACCTCCCTGGGCAGGCTGTTCCAGTGCCTGACCACCCTCTCAGGAAAGTAATTCTTCCTAGTATCTAATCTAAACCTCCTCTGCCCCAGCTTCAGACCATTTTCCCTGGTCCTGTCACTATTCACTCAGGAGAACTGGCCAACACCCACCTCTATCACCTCCTTTCAGGAACAAAATCAGTCTCAACGCTTTTTTCATTCTAAACTATTTGTTTTAACTAGCATCAGTATGCCTCTAAAGGCTGAAAATCCCACAAGCATTTCTGAAAAAAAAAAAAAAAAGAATCAGAAAAGGAGGTGTTTTGCACCAGGAGATGCTAGTCCATTACGATCCCACTCTGACTCTGTAAGGAACCATTTAAAATGCTATTTCTTAGAGCTATAAAGAAAGGGAGAATATTACAGATAATCTTACCTCCCTTTAGATGATGGGAGTCCTAAATTGTGGAGCACTGAACAGGCCTCTGGTCAGCAGACAGCATGGTGTGCAGACCCTGTCTGTCGAAAGGATTAACACATCTTGGTCATCGGAGCTACTATAGGATTTTCTTACAAGAAAATAAACTCTATTGATCAATTTCTACTGTTAAACAGGAAGGATATTCACAGAAGAACTCTTAGATAGAGGCAAGACCACTCAGGTGGGTGACTTCTAGCCACCTACGCTAAAAGCCTGTTGCCAGTAAATATCCAGGCAAGGTTTCAGGTGGCTTAGATCTAGGTGTCTAAAATTCCTGTTATAGTCAATAATGATCTAATAAATTCAGTCAATAAATTCCAGAAAAGAATTCATTTTACCCTAAACACCCGGTCTCTAGTAGACTGAGCTAGTCTGTCAGAGACTGAAAGATCTTGTGGGATGCCTGTGAGAGGTTAATGGTAATGGCAGTTTATAAACTTACAGGTCCAGCGCTTCAAGTGCCCCTGTCTCAATGTGATTCTCACCCACAGCTGGATTCTCACCCTAGAGCCTGTCTGCAAGCTGGTTCAGAGCTGTGAGCATCCCATGTTGCTAAAAATCTGCTTTTGGAAAAGGAAAATCACCAGTCTGTCACCTTGCACTTCCTCAGGTCGGGCAGAACCTCTCTGAGCCAAATCTACCCTAAGTCACAAGTCACTAAGGGCAAGCGGGACTTGTCAATTTGGTCCAGTCTCATTTGTGAATGTTGGACTCTGTGAGGGATATTCCATCTCCCAGAATGAATTCTCAAAATCCCAATGCTGTAACTACTGCCAAATGACAGCAACGGCACTGCCAAAGTGGCAGCTTTTCCACTTAAAATAGCTTATTAAAAGCTATTGATTTTAGCCACAGCAGAGACTGCATGCACTTAATAAAATAACTGCATGAACTAAGTGTGATGAATGGAAATTTTCAAGTATTTTCTTCTTTTGACACCTTTCAGTAAGCACTTCCCAGCAAGAACAGAGAAAAAATAATCACTAGCCTGAATCCTACAGGAAACCCTTCGCTAGATGTAATTCCACAAGGTAGAAAAAGGTATAATCCCTGCCAGGCAGCAGCCTAATAATATTTTGGGATCACTAGTGGGAAAAAGATACTTAGTGAGAAATCAAAATGAAATACTACTTGCTGACTCCCACCAGAGGTCAGTCACATCATAGGAATGAAATAAAAGTCACCAAAATTCTAAGCGCTCGTCAATTCTACAAACGAAGGAAAATGAAACTCTGCTTTAAACCCAATTTAAAATTATATTTCTATTTATTTTATTGTATTATTCGTAGCTGGGATAAAAGTATCCTGCTTTAATAACATGAGTGCAGGAGAAACTATAGAGCTCTGGTAAGAAAAAGAATCATCAAGGTGAATAAACTTCCGTTTGGCTTTTCATGGGTGAGAAAGAGCAAGAAATAATTCTGTAAAGATCTAAGGTGCTGGTAACTGTAACTAATGCTCTAGATAAGCCTCGGTATGAGGGACATGGATGGCAATAAACTATCATTTCACCATGATACTCACATTTCTTGAGCCAAAAGTCACAGAGAATTTACGAGAAGCAGGATTTATTCTTAGTAATGCAGTAGAGTTAGACACCTTGTATAAGGGAGCTATTATGTGTGCCTACATTAATCAAGGCTCCTAGCAGTTAATAGAAATTGTATTAATTTTCTGAATAACTAAAATAAAACACAACATAACAGATTGCGGTGCTAAATATAATCTCAGAACCCAGAGAAAATTATAGCTTTATTCACTTATCTGTGAATGGTCCTATTTAAATAGAAGGTCTCTATCTTTAACATGTGAAAGAATATTAAAATAGTTTCCTGTTATACATATTTTACATTTCTTTTCTATACTCAGCACTTGTCAGACCACACCTGTAATACCTGTAAAACTGAGGGTTTGGGACCCTCAACATAAGGCAGACATCCACAAAATGGAGTAAGTTCAGCAGAGGACCACCAAGATAAAGCCACGAGCAACCCGGTCTGACCTCATAGTGCACCCTACTTTGAAGAGGAGGCTTGGCTAGATGGTCTCAGAAGGCACCTTCTAACCTGAATCATCCTCTTGAACTGTCTTATGATCCTATGAATCTGTCTTACAATCCACAAACTATCTCTTTTCTAGACAGCTGCAGTCACCCTATCTCAAAAGAATGAAGTAGAACTAGAAAAGTTAAAGTCAACAAGGATGGTCATTTGAATGTATAGGTTAGGTCTTATGTAAGGCCTTTTTTTTCCTTATATCCTTTGCACCTAATTCTGCTGGAAGCTTTTGTTGGAGGCAGAATATAGAGCTTGTGGGACCTTTTCTATGACCAAGTTCCTAATTCATGATTGTCAAAAGATAACGTAAAGAGAGAAAGGCTGTATTGGCTTTGTTCCTTTCTGCACCTTTCCTGGGCAACCTCTTTCAAGGCTTCACAACCCTTTCCATGAAGAAATTTTTCCCAATATCCATCCTAAACCTCCCCTGGGGCAACTTGAGGTCGTTTCCTCTGGTCCCATGGCCTGTTCCTTGGGAGAAGAGACCGACCCCCCGTGGCTACCCCCTCCTTTCAGGCAGTTGGAGAGAGCCAGAAGGTCTCCCCTCAGCCTCCTTTTCTCCAGGCTGAACACCCCCAGCTCCCCCAGCCTCTCCTCAGGAGACTTGTTCTCCAGACCCCTCACCAGCTCCATTGCCTTTCTCTGGACACGCTCCAGCCCCTCAAGGTCTTTTTTTGAGTGAGGGGTCCAAAACTGGACACAGTATTCAAGGCGGGGCCTCACCAGTGTGGAGTACAGGGGGACCATCACTTTCTTAATCTTACCGTTAAGATGCTTAAGCATCTTTAAAATGCTTAAGCTTAACCACAGCGTGGTCCAGGGCTGTGAGGCCGGCACCCCTTAGAGATCCTGGGAGCCCGTCAAATCCTCCCTTCCCTCCCGATCTCCGACCCCCTCAGGGTCCCGGGAAACGGAACAACCGTTCCCTCTCCGGGCTGCCGCCCTGCTCCCAAGCGTGGAGCCCGGGCTCGGGGGTTCGTCCCTCGGCTCCCCCCGCCTCAGGCCGCCGCCTCCCCTCCCCGCGGGCCGCCCGGCGGCTCCGTTGCTAAGCAACGCGGTCTCCACTTCCGCCCGCCGCCGGCGGCGCCCTCCAATCAGCGGCCGGCGGGGGCGGGCCCCGCCGGGTTGCCCGGGAGACGGGGCTGCGCGGCGGCGGTGCGGGTGGGCAGGTGAGGGCCGGGGCTACCGCCGGCACCGGGGAGCGGGCCCCGAGCGTGACACCGGGCACGGGGTGGCCGCTGACGGCCCTTCTCGCCCGCTGTTGGGGGGGTTGAGGCCGGTGCGGGCCCGGTTGTCCCGCGGGCGGGGGGGCTGTGGGGCTCGGCTGCCCTGCGGCCTGGGGACGGGGCGGCCCTGGGGAGGCGGCGGGGCTGAAGTGACCAGGAGCGGGCTGAAGGTATTGTTGGGGGGGTTGGGGTTGGTCTGAGGACTTTTAGGCTTTTGGGGAGGGAGGGATAGATGGATGGAGGGAGGGGGAGTGAGCTCTGGGCTTGTTTGTACTACAGGTGCATTCCCCATGTGGGACAAGTGCAGGAGGGGCAGGAAAAACAGGCTTGGAAAATGACAAAAATCCTTCAAGCGCTAAAGCGAAGCACAGACGAAGGGAGAAAAGCTTGTGAGAACGAATTTAAATTCTTCACTAGGCTCTGCAAGTGAAGAAATGAGTATTTAAAGTTGTTTCTGTGAAATACATTCTTCTCGTGTCTTAAGAGATGTTGCTTTACGTGGAAAGGGTCAAACGTAGATCTGAGAAACTCTTTTGGAAGCTTGAAAATGGCAGGTATGAACTCAAAGTCTGAACAAGATCTTTAATTACTTGGGATGCTGGAGTAAAGGACATAATCCTGGATTTTAAAATCAATAAATCCTGTACTGTTCTTAATAGCTAGCTTAAGCACTGCATGATGTAGAACATAAGTACTTGGAAATCTCCTTTTCAAGCCCAAAACTTGTTTTAAGAGTATCTCTCTGATGGCTGTGCAGTCTTTCACAAGTGTCATGGGTTAGGGAATCTCTTGTGTTTCTTCTAACTAATTACGGAGTGTAAATCTCCTATATATGAGGAGTGTAGAGTTTTCTGGGTTTATGCCTTATTTAAAAATTTTGTGATAACATACAGTTCACTGTTATTCATAAGAGCATTTAGGGGGAAGAATTCTGATTAAAAAAAAAGACATAGAGTAAACAACCAGATGTTCTTCAAACTTCAGCAAAGTGTTATTTTGCTGAAGTTATTCATGGTAGGGCAAGTTTCCTGTTACTTTAAATAAAGTACAAGACGCTAACCTTTACAATTCCTGCTTTTTTTGTAGTTCTAAAATAAGGGAAATTCACCTAGGTTGTGCCATTTGCAAATAAATTCTGTCCTGTATCTGGTGAAGATACCATGTGACTCATGTATTTTGTTATATGAGGCAGAAGACACACAGCATAAGAAGAGAAGTAAATGTTGCTAAAACATTTGAATTACAGCAACTGGCTGTGTAAACTGAGAATTCACCTGCAGGGTATAGGCAAGTGAGTGACATAGTGTCCTTCTAGAGGACACTTCTATAGTGTCTCTCTAGCTAGAGATTGGTTTTGGCAGGAGCTGAGTTCTACTCTGGGGACTGGAGAAGGACGGAAGATTTGTGCAATGTTTTCTTTCCCATTTGACTTCTATAAAAGGAACCCCTTGGCTGAATCCATTGGGGACGTTTATTCCTCATCCTGTTCTAGCACAGGTTGGAGAATTTGGTTTTGCTGCGATGTGTGGGATTCACTAGATTCGCGGTAAAGGCTTGTACAGTTGTGCTGGCTGTTTTTCATGTTGTTAACAATATCATACTATCTCTCAAGGCAGGCTCAAGCATGGGAACTTGTCTCTTCCAGTTCTTTTTGTCCTTTGGTGGTGGTGACCTTGACTGCACCATCATCTCTTCGAAGGTCCCTCCTTAGATTTTTCACGTTGGCTACTTTGTTCAGTTTTATGTGGGAAGCTGTGTGTAAGCCCACAAGTTGATAATTAGTAAGTTCTAAAATCTTCATCAGAGTTGAATCTTACTATTCAGTGTCCAATGTATAATTTTCTATTCAATGTTGGGGGATCCCCAACATCTCTGAAGCAGTTGTTGGCGTGGAAAAGTATTAATGTCAGCTTTTTTTCTTGGGCTGTATATTATAGGTCTTATATTGGTGGAGTTAATACTGCCTTTTCCCTACTTAATGAAGCAAAATATAGTTTAAAAAGTGATTATTATTAAAATATTTACTTTAAAATGTGTTCATTATTGTTCCAGACAGGGACTTGCAGTATTATAAACTAAATTTAACATAATCTACCATGTTTTCAAAGAACATGTTAGAATGGAATGGCTTAGCTAAACATAGAGAAATCCTGTGAGCGTGATAGAAACATACATGCAACATCTTTCTTGCCATATTAACTGTTTGATGACAGACTGAATGATCTTTTTTCTTTTTTTATTTTTTATAGAAACTGGGGCTCTTCAGCTCTGAGTACCTTCAAATTTTATAGGTGTAGTGATTACGAAGCTGAGACATGCATTTCAGTATAGACCTAGTGTTATGAATAAGGTTATAATTTTGCTCCTTCCATATGCTGTGTGCCCTTTTTATCACTTTTGACCAAGGAATTTGAAATTCAGAGATATTGAACTTTTTTTTTCCCTTTTCTTAAATGTTATATATATTCTTCACAGAACTAGAAGGGAAGCATCTGCTAAGCCATAGTGATGGTGGTACTGTATAGATAAGCATACTCATTTGTATTTTTTTCTTAAGAGAGATTAATTTATTTTCTTAAAAGGAAAAAAAAAAAAGACCATAAAGTGTCATTGAACTTTTTGTTCCACATCCAATTATGGAACACCCTTAGGAAGATATGTGATCGAGTCCAATCCAGTGCTATTGTTGGCAGCTAGAGCCTAATCTCCTCCATAAACTGATAAAGCTCAATC
Source organism: Gallinago undulata (assembly GCA_026546715.1). Lineage (NCBI taxonomy): Eukaryota > Metazoa > Chordata > Aves > Charadriiformes > Scolopacidae > Gallinago > Gallinago undulata. The sequence continues at coordinate 76,201,773 of JAOTQQ010000032.1, read as the reverse complement.
TTAAAAGTAGCTGCGTTTTTGTCCTCATGCTCTTGGGGGAAGGTTGTTCGACAGTTTCCTCCCGGTGCAGATCTGGCGATGCTGATGGTGTTGCACGGCTGTTACTAACAGCTTATTCTAATCACTGCGAGGTGGCCTCTTTGTCAACTTGTCCTGATAAATCCACAGAGCTCCTTGGGAAAGAGCAAATGAGTGGAAAAAGCCAACCATTTAGAACCCTGCTTATATTTGTCCCATTAATAGTTTGGGAGGGGTAGAGAAAATCTAATTCTTAACTGAGCTCATATGACAGCATCACTGAGACAAAGGTTTGCTGTGTCATTATCCTATGATTATTTTTTTTAATTGAACAGCCTTACTTTAAACATTATATATTAAGATTTGTTTTAGGATATTGAGGATCATTACATGCTTCATGTTGTCAATGTAAAGGTTCTTAATGCGCTAATTAATAAATAAAGCCTGAGGTTTCTTGACTGACAACTTTACTATAGGTATTGATATATTGAATTTGCATAATACCATACAGATTATTTGTACTTGTTGTAATTTAAGGATTTTTTTTAATTTTTTGTTCTTGGGGTTTTTGTTGTGGGTTTTGTTATGAAGACATTAAATCCTATAATGAGTTTTGTGGTTTCAAGATGTGTCAAAAGAGAAAATGCAAAGTTGTGGTGTGTTAATCTGTATTGTGTAGCAATTCAGTAGATAATTTTTAGAGCTATGATGGGACATATTATGAAATAATGTGTATGTGGATTAACAGAGAATTAATTTTGTCATAGAATTGGGTACAGTGAATCCGGAGACAAGCTAACTAAAATACCAGTTTCTGAGGTGTAAATATAGTCAATTTACTGAAAATTATTCTTGATTTTGAAACATGCTTAATGCAACTGACTTATGGCAGGAATACATCAAACCTGACTTCTTGAAGAAATTATAAAGGCAAATGTCAATATTTCTGTATATGAGATTTGAGCAGAAACATAAATAATAGATGGAATTGTATTTAGAAAAAAAATAAGTGCATGGTGGATTTGACACAGTATATCAGCTACAGATCATTAAATAATAGCGAATTTGGTGGCAGAAGTGGAATATTAAGATTGGTAGGTTGGTGGGGTTTTTTGTTTATTTTGGTTTTGTTTTTTTTTAATTCTTGACCTTTGTAGCACTGAACTTTAACTACACATTATAATGTTTTTATACTAAAGCATCACAATTTACAACATCACTTCCATTTTATCTTTCTGATTGTTTTAGGTTTTTTGTATTTATGCCTACTCAATCCAGCTTTGGGGCCAGATATTCAGCTGTTTTATTCGTGGTGCTGGAGGTGGTGACTTCCACTAGCTGTCACTTCTCACATCCTTCCTTGTTATAAGACAGAATCATTAAAAGCAGTTGGCAAAAACCAGTTCCTATCTTAATCCTGTTGGATTGTATTTTGGAGGAAATTTCATAGTGTTTGGGCTTTCTGCCCTGCCTGATGTCCACGCTTCACCCTTTTTCCTTCCTGTGCCAGGAGTTTAACTCTCTGTGTTCAGAGAGTTGGGAAAAAGAGTCACGAGAAGCCTTGTCTGGGGCCCTCCATCCATGCACCTTCCATCCCCTGGCTCTAGACTTCTCTTGGAGCTCGGGCTTGGTCTTTGCCTGAACTATCCCATAACCTGCTCTTGACCTTGCCTGGCTGAATTCCTGTCTTGATCTTGAATTTGGCTCATTCGTAGCCCTGAATGTCACACCAGCCTCAGTGTGACAGTGGGACTTGGCCAGGGCTGCGGACAACGCACTTGAATATGGGCTAATAGGACCGTGGATGCAGGAGGTGCTAAGTACTGGGAGATGACCCAGAAGAGCATTTTATCTCAAATACTATTTTTGTGTGCTATTAGTTGGTTTATTTTGGTTGGTGTATCTTTGTTGCCTTTTAAAATACAAGGGGAAATGTGAAAAAACTGAAGTTGCTGAGCCCAGCAAGATATCTTGGGCTTCTCTAAAGTATGTTTACAAAATCATATGTATTTCTCTAGAAGTCGTATATTACAGCATTAATAGCTATTTTAATTTCCACCTCAATTGATGAGAAGTTAACACACCACCTTCTCAGTGAAGAACCTTCTCCTCAGGTCTAATCTGAACGTCCCCTGACGCAGCCTTATTCCATTTCCTCAGTCAGCTCAAGAATTAAACAATGGTTTCTGCATGAAATGAATGGGATCTGGTTTATCTTTTTATTTCCTCTGGAATATTGCAAATACTTTAATTGGACAGTGTGTTGTAAGGCTGTTGTATACTCTCTAAAGGTAACTCTTTTGGTCTGATTTATTAAAATCCCTTATTCACATTTCATGCTTGAACAAAAATTCATTTTTTTGACTTTGACGTCATTTTGTTGTCCTTAAAAGTGAGAAGAAGACTTAACTAGATGTACCAACCAGACTTCAGGTTAAATGCATACTAAGTTTAATAAGATTAATGTTAATTACAAAAAGTGAAGGAATGGAATACCTTGAGATTTTTCTTTTTTTCTTTTTTATTGTAGTATTTATTGCATGGAGTTTCATTCATCCTCCACCGGAGTATGGCTCGAGATTCTGAATGATGCTAGGTGCCCTTATGAAGCAAAGAGCAGCATGAAACCGAATGCTAAATGCACTAGGTTTAATTTATTTGAAACCATGATTTTGGGGTGTAAAAAGCAGTAATAACAGGGATATGATTTGTTCAAAAAATTGTAAATTTTTTGTTCATGGGAGCATTACATCAGTAAGATTTTTATCATTTAGTTATAGACCGTGGATATGGTTGCTTTGAGCAACTTACTGTAGTGGGAGATATCCCTGCCCAGGGCAGGGGGGTTGGAACTAGATGATCTTTAAGGTTCCTTCCATCTCTAACCATTCTATGATTCTGTGATTTCTCAGCCTTATGAATAGAGGTGTCTCAATTAATCCTGTATTTCCCATATAGTTAATGAACCATGCAATTATATGCTTTTTCCTTTGTTTATGTTTGAGCCGAAGTCTCAAAGGGCAAAAAAATGTGGAAAAAATTCAGCAGTACAGTGGGAAGTTCCTCTGTATGTTCTTGGGGTGGGAGTCTTGATTTAAATTTTTATTGTTTTGTGTATGTGGTTTGTTGGCTTTTTTTTTTTTTTTTTTCCCTTGGGTGTCGTAATTCCTGAGTAAGAGGTTGGAAAGCAAAAGTACCACTGCTTTTATTTCCCTGCTGGGTATAGAGTGGGACTGGAAATGACACTTAACTGCTTTTTGGAAATGGTAAATCATGTTGACCAGTAACTCCAGTTAATATCTGGAACTTCCAGCTCTTCTTTTTCTACTTTGCTTTGTTTATTTCTTGGTTGAACAATTAATTGACTTCACAGTCCAGCTTATGCATTTATAATATTATGAATTTTGGGAAACAGCTCTTTAATCTGGTACAGAAAGGCGGAGGATGTCTGGCTTTTAGATTTCTTAAGAAGTTGGGGTTTTTTTTTAGGCCTCTGTAATCAGTGTTGAGGATTTGATAGTTGCTGCGGCTGCGCAGCCGGGAAGGTTTGTATGATAATGTCTCCTGAGCAGCACCGTTGAATTGTGGCGTGAGCAATACAGCTTCTATTCCTCTTTTTACCTCTTGTTTCCAGTGGTAGAACGCGCTGGGAAATCTAGAGTTGAAACTTGGCAGCATCCCAGGACAGGAGAACTCGCTGCAGAGGGAATAAATACACTCAGGTCCGTGAAACACTCCCAGGGGAGCCAAAGGAAGCAGATGCATTCCGATGAATTAGTGAAAATTAGGCTTTTTATATTTCCCACCCAGTAGCTGAGCCCTTCAGGCTCTGCTGGCTGCCGACAATGCAGATGCAAATATTCTTCTCTTTCTTTGTTTTTCCCCCTTTTTTAAGAAAAAAAGTTAAATAAAAGATGTTGGGCACTTGCGATAATCATGGCCCCTCCCACTGTGCCAGTGGAAACCACTCCCTGCACGACCAAAACATCACTGATTCTGAAGGGATTTTACATTTCAGCCCAAGCTTTTGTGCACTGAACCACGTTTCTTACAGACAGGACATTTGGGGGGAAAAAAAGGAAAATAATTTTTTAGGAGATCAATAAGAATGACTCAAAGAGCACCTCATTTTCAGAGCTCAGGAGCAGTGCAAAATCAAGCTTGAAGCCTTAACCTGCTTGAATTTAAAATACCGGAATATATTTTTTAGTCATTGTTTTAGTGCTGATTTCCGTTTTCCAGTTCAGAGTACAACACATTTAAATTGCTGCTAAAAGTATTTCTGATTCTCTGTTTATGAATGTGAAGCTTATTAATGTAGAATCGGATCACAGAGTTCAGCTTGTACTTACATGTGTTCAGGTTCTGTGCTTTTTATTTCAACTGTGCCTTCTGTCATGGCTTGGATGGCTTATATTTCCCACTGGTTTGATGAAGATGATTGGTATGAAGGACAACAACGAGTAAGAATTGTTTAAATTAATATTTTTCTCTTTTTACTTCCTTTATATTTCTCTTCTCTAAGCTGCTGTTTGTTTTATTACTAGTAACAGAAGTAATATTCCCACAGCAACACTAAGAAGTGATTTTTTTTATTAGCTTTAATGAGGTCTTGAATCATAGATAAACACAGCTAAAATAAGGTTTTTGAAAATTAATGTTGCCAGCTGGATAAAAGATATTGACAGTTTGGTGGCCACCTATTTGCATTTTTGAGGTTGCATAATTTAATGAGTAGTAAATCTTTAATATGCAATGAGATAGAAATGAAGCATTTAACTTTATTGTGTATTGTGCATGGAGCAAACTGAAATAATTATAAGCAGTAATTGAGTAAACCAAAAATATTTGGGAGGTGTTAAATTCACCCAGGGTCATTTCCAAGTTGTACCTTGGATATCTGTATATTTTTATTAACGTTTTTCCGAGGAGGAGGAGTCGTTACTATAGCAACCGTTGCAGGATTTCTTGGCTTTTTTTAACGTTTATTAACTGTGTGCCTTGGGCAAACCTGGTCTGCTGCTGCTTTCACAGATCAGTGGTGGGAAGGGAATATAAGTCACGTTTCTTTCACTGTATCAGGCTTCTCTGTGTAACCATCTGTTTCTGTAGTTTCTATTTCTCATTTTGATAGTATATTCTCAGCTGTCGAATCAGGATATGGAAGATGCTACTGAAACAGCTTTAATTGTAATACTGTCTATTACTTGGTAATGCCAGTCATCTGCTCATAAGTATTAAAAAAGAGCAGATTTTAATACTTTTCTGCTGTTCTCATTTCACATGTCACTCGAGATAAGAATGTTTCAGATGAGGAGTTATCTTTTAAGAAAGGTATTAATATATTATTCCTCAGGGATTCAGCTGTGAGGTGTGTCAAGAGGTAACTTTATCTGCAATCAGAAGTGTCCTCTTGGGGGCTGGCCAGCAGAATAGCCATCTTCTTCTGGTGATTCTGGTAGCTCTGGGATAGAAGATGAGACCAGAATTCTTACAGAGGCTCTTGGATGCTTTGTACTGAGATCAGACGTGCTTGTATGCATTTCTTTCTGTCTGAAATTTGGATTTCAGGTACCATATGACTAACCGGTGCTCTCTAGATGATGGTTTTGTTACCACTGATGGGTACAATGTCTTGGCTTGGTTAGGTACCCAGTTCAATGTTGCTGGTGATGTCTTTGTAGAAATACCAGCATTTCTCCGTGCTCTGTTTCAAACCTGAGTGTTGCTCTTCAGATTATCTTGTTGAGGTTGCACATCAAAGGATATTCTAGTTAAACTGTACAAGTAGTATAGTCAAGAGAGTTAAAACCTCTCATTTGTAAGATTTACCCCAAATTATGACTTCTTAATATTAAATTGTTGGCGTTAGGTATCTATCTTGGATTAATATATTTGGTTTTTAATTTCAAATAAGTGTTTGCTGCTGTAAAATTTAGTCTCAGGCTGTGATTTCCAATCCAAACTTTTTCCAAACTTCAGCAAGAGGTCCACAACTTCTTCCCTTGTGAAGGCAGAGATACTGTGGTTACATCAATTCCAGTAATAATTTGGCTCTGAGTTTCATTCAGGTTGTTTAAAATGCCATGAACACTAGTAGAACACGTGTTTGTTTAGAATTATCTTTTAGATAATAGAGTTCTTTTCCTCGTCAGCATCTGCATAACTGAACACTTGCTGGATTATCGTAAATTAGGAGATGACATCTGCAAATGCTGGTTGCAAGAGTCCAGCCAAGGCTTCTGGGGTTCTTGAAGGACCTTACTGAAATTTCAAGCCTTGTCCAAAGCACTCTCTTCTTGCTTTTGGTTAATCTGATTCTTCGGGAGCCACAGATGGTCTGTTTGCCATGCATTGTATGCAAAAGTAGAAAAAACTTGTGTAAGTTTTGCAGAAAAGCATAGAAACTCTGTCTGTTCAATGATAAACTGGCAACCAACCTGATGCTTCAACAAGTAGTAGACTGTCCAGGTTAAACCCTGCATGAAAGTATGGAGGGCTTAACTTTTGTTTGTACATGCATAAACCTACATAATTATTTTACACTGGGACTGTCGTGATTAAAGTAGTCAGTCTTGGCTCATCTTTTGCCCAGCAGGAGTTGCTTGAGGTCGTGTGTGCACAGTCTCAGTGAGACTGTTCATAGACCTCTATTAGCAACTGCGGTTGGATTGTCCACATCAAGAACTGAAAATTTTTTAGCATTTCTTTGGATCCCACACAAAGTAGGAAGAATTTTTGTTTAAAGGTGGTAGCTCAACTGATACTGGGATAACTGGTTCTTAAGGAATTATAGCAAATATGACACGGCCATCTGTTTCTTTGTTTCTAACCTTTTTTTTTCCCCCTATGGATCTATTAAAATCCAACACAGCTGGCATCCTGTCAAATTTTTCATCGTGTAAGATTTATTCTCCTCTTCTGATGTGCTCGCTTTTACTTTTGAGATCACCCAGATTCATAAAGTCATAGATATAAATATATTTAAATGTAATGGATAAATAGCACAGAGTAGAATTTAGAAAATGCATTAACTTCTCAAATGTTTCTTCCAGAAATTTTTGGAAATTTCATTGCTCTATTCAGTCTTAGTAAATTTGATTTGTCTGTTGGCTTTTAAGTTGAGTATCTGCCAGAATGTTTTCAGTTAACCTTTCTGTCATGGGTCTGGATGTAATAATCAGAATTTAATTTTTTAACATATAAGGTGCTTGGTGGTTTCCAGCCCCGTTGGGAGAGGCCTAGGACTAATGATGTTTATGTTCTTACGTGAGACTCGGTGCTGTTGGGGCAGGTGCAGTCAGAAAGAAGTTGGTCTCTGCTGCATAAAGATTTCTTGGTAGGTTGGAAGACCCTCATGGTTTTAAAAAGACAAATCAGTTGTCCATTATCTGGTGCTTCAAACTGGGTAATGAATTTGAATCTCTCTGGCTCACAGGTCACATTTTCATTCCAATAGATTTTCCCACAAAGATGGGCAAATATAGCCCATGTCTTTAAGGAGACATCACCTTATATCACTAAAGAAAATATTTAATTATTACATTCTTTGGTATAGCGACAAAAATGGTACCTGGGGACGATAGTTTGGCTGAGAAATAGCAGTTTTATATGTCAAACGTACAGGAGTGACAGAATGATAGGAGCAGAATTGTCTAGGTTGGGAGGGACCTTTCAGATCATCAAAGGAAGCTTTCCATGCAAGAAAATATACAAACTTAATTGGAAAATAGTGAGAATAGAATGAAAGCAGAATCACAGAATGCTATGGGGTTGGAAGGGACCTCTGGAGGTCATCCAGTCCAACCCCCTACCAAAGCAGGTTGCACAGGAACGTGACCAGGCGGGGTTTGAATGTCTCTAAAACAGAAGCAGAGGACACGAACACTTCTATACCTGTTCAGAAATGAGGGGTTTGTATATTTAGAAGCATGTTGATTAGTGTAAGGAGAGAGTATATTCATTGTTGCGTGTGTGCCATATTGAATATGGGCTCATTTGGACGGGTCATACACCATATGGATACAATTGCTAACAATATAAGCAGATTTTATTAGTTGTGCTTGATGGAGATGAAGTTATTAATAATTATAACACGCAAGCAAAGGATGGATTTAAAAGCTATTCTTATTTTGTACCGATGTCGTGCAATCGGGAAACACAAGAAGTGATGCAATACACTGCGTGGCTGAAGCAGGGGAAAAAAAAAAAAAAAAAAAGGAGTTGGGTTAAAATGAAAATTAAAATGGTGCCTGTTAAAGAGCTGCAGTTGCCAGGCTACTGAGAGAGCAGGCTTGTGTGTGGTGCGACACGATGCTCCCTCTCCTCTCCCGCATCCTTCCCGAACTGCTTTATTCTGGCAACATCAAGGTTTAGCTCCTTCAGCTGTCAAGTAAAGTGATTTCCTTCTACGATCAGAGCAAGATTGATTTTTGCAGTTTGGGGAGCAGCGAGGTATTGGAATGGACATGGAAATTCTTAAGTGGTTTACAAAACATGATACCTATGCTAAGGTAGGGATTATTAGGCATTTATCTTTAAGTTATTGATATATAGCCATGTCTATGTATCTAGTCCATTCAGTTGTTATTTTTAAATAATATTATCTCTGAGGTATAAAGAATTTCAGTTTAATGTGTTTTTTTCTATATTTAGCAAAAAGGAAGGACTTAGCATGTTGCTGCTCATGCCAATTGCAAATTAAGGGTTTTGTTGTCCTCCCTATTCCCTTCATCTCCTTGGAAACTGTGGGCATCCTTTGACAGCTTTCCCAGGCATTTTTTACATGCACAGGTTTTTTCAGGTTATACTTAAAGAGTCCAATATAATTATTTGTACCTCCCTTATTTTCAAATAAAATGCTTTGTTAAAAAAGTATGAAAAATTTCCAGTATAAAAAAAATAAAATGCAACATGTGTGAAATAATGCACATATATATTTATTCAGTTCTGCTGCATTTCTTATTTTCTGCCATTTTACTCTGAGGAATGCTGCTTTCTCCCTTCTACTATAAGCATGTTCAACAAAAATCTATAATGTCTGAGAAGATCTGCAGGAGCCTGCTTTGATGCATTATTAAAGAGAATAAAAGAGAATAACAGTCAGCATGCCACGCAATTGTCATTTCTTCTACATACCATTATACTGAATTCAAAGCAAATCCTGCTTCTTAATTACAATATTTGTGTAAAACTATATATAACTGTTTACAAGGAAATGCTAACAAGTTTAAAACAGCAAGTACTAGTAAATAATGTGAAAATTCCTTGCTGTAATTCAGCTTAATATTTTACATATATAATTGTTTTTACATATACTTAAATAGGAAGAATCTATATGAAGAATCAAAGTTTAATAATGCTTCTTAAGCGTGAATTAACTCAGTGAAATACTGAGCATTTTTAACCTGAGTCTTGATCTTATGAGACATTTTCATTTGAGTATCAGACTTGAAGAAAAATAGTGCATTATTAAAAATGGTTGTTTTAAATTAAACTTGTAAATTTGGCTTCTGATGGTGAATTTCTTCAACAAACATTAAAGTTACAATTTTTCTTTAACGTAGAACAAAGACAAATGTCATCTTCTATTTTAAATATAGTACTTAATATGACATTCAGTAATTCTTACCGACATCCATTCAGAACTAGGCTGAATTATTTTGATAGCCACGTGATTCTGTGATTTTTTGGTCATCATTTGTCAGGCCTGAACTCTAATCATCATGTATGAATTTGGAAACCATGAAAATGCACTAAGTTACGCAGATGTCTTGATGACGTGAAAAAAATACAGAAAATCCTCCTTCTTGTGGATTAGCTGCATGGAAAACATGGAAATAATAGCATTAGTAATGGAACTGTCTCCAAACCCAAATCTGGTTTGTGTGATCACAGTAGTTGTGAAACCAGCATAGAGGACCTTTTCCTTTTTGTTCTCGATTTCAGCACTTGGCTTGGAATCCTCCTTGATCTAAGCCACCTAGAGTAACATTTTCCTATAAGCTAGGTTTCGTGTAGTCAACAATACCTTCCCTCTCATATCAAGGCAAAAAGGAAGATCTACTGAATATATTAACAGAAATTTTTTAAAAACACCAATTACTGCAGAATCCTACAAATCAAATCTGTTGTTACTCCAAAAGAAACACTTTTGGAATTCTGTTTTAACATCTGTAGGACATCTTAATGTGACAATCCATTTTACCGGTAATCAAACAGCAAATTAAACAAGATTTAAGATAATATTTTCTTACAGATTAAACTTTATCAAGTCGGGAACCTCTTAGCTCCCATATGAGACAGTTAAAAGGAAGGTCTGTACAAAATGAGACAAATCTTTTATTATTGTGAAATAAATATTTGTGCACTCTCAGTGTCTAAAAAATGTTCACTTTTAATCATTCACATATAGGATAAACCCACAAACTAAACCTAAGATAATCCAATATTGTACATCTATTTCTACTTCTCCATGGCTTTTTAAACAGTCCTTATCTGTTTGATGTACCTATAGTTTTAACTGTAATTCTCCCTGGAATCAAGAGCAGAAACAAAGTGTTCTGGTTCCAGGGATTATTCTGCATTTTAGTCAATTGTAGTATAATCAACAGGATGACTTTAATTTCAGAAAAAGTGGTAGTTAGTGGGGCCAGTTATTTTTTCATTTTGACTGGGAAAAGTCTGTGGTGCAGTTCAGAATGCCTCAAATCCCAATATTTCTGAATATATGTGATTGATTACACAGAAGGGACCTCTGGAATTTGTAATTTTACTAAATGGCAAAATCAGAAATTTGGAGTCTATTTTTTGTCACTTTGTGGTGATGAAGATGAGTCTTTAAATAATAAGATAAATGTCTTTCTGCAGGACTCATGCAGTTTATAACATGAGTTGGATTGTCAGTGAACTGCAAGGGAATGCAATTTATGGAACTGTTCTCTCTAGTACCTCTAATTTATTTGCTGCAGAAGTCAGAAAAATTCAGACTGTTGGCAGAGACAGAAAGGAAGTCCAACAACCAAAGCGCTATCTGCAGCAGAGCTGTATTTTGTAACTTGTTTTTCTTCTACATTTTTGTTCTGTTGTTGTACCGTCTCCTTTACCAATATTTTCAGAGGCCAAACGTGAATGTTTAATTTTTTTCAGGCATTTTAACTCAGAATGTTTAAGCACTATAACTACAGCCAATGGTATCTTTGAGATGATTAGTCCCAAACCTTCAATTTGATTCTCATTTTCTGCTGAAGAAGCACCCAAAATAGGTCTCTCTCAATTTTTTTTTTTCCTTCACACTTTCCAAAGTGAAAGAGAGAGACTTATAATCTCATGGAGATTTCTTCTTATATTTATTCCTTACTATTTGTCTGCCAAGTAGATACCCCAAGCAGATAAGGAGCCCTGCTGAAGTCATGCATCTGAAGGAGGTGAAGAAGGTCATCTAAATATCCTGTGAGTGGGTCGTACCTTCAGTCATGCTCACAGAGCCTTGTTTGGATTTGATTTTGCTTCTCTGCAGAAGTGGTGAATCCTTCTTGCAGCATTGTGAAACCTTCTTCTTCTCTTTGGATCACCCCACTGTTGCAGGCTGTGGCCTGCCTGATCGTCATTGTCAACCTCAGTTTTCTTCCTCCCAAATAATTCCTGGGGATGGTATTAAAAAACCCCTTCTTTTTAGCACTGAAGCCTCTGAAAAATCTGCTTGGCCTTATTTCAGCTACGTTCATTTGTACCTCGTAAACACAAGATGTTCCTGCTAAAACATAAAGGCTAGCTATATTTTTAAGGGACATAAGTATACATTGTTTATGGGAACAAAAATGTAATATTCTATTCTTTAACATCCTGTCACCTTGTGGAAATCTAATGAATTTCTCTTTTTTAAAGGCAAAAATGTCACAGGTGAAACAAGTGGGACTTTTAGCTGCCGGATGTCAGCCGTGGAACAAGGATGTGTGTGCTGCCAGTGGGGACAGATTTGCCTATTGTGCTACCCTTGCTATTTATATTTATCAGGTAAAATGATCTTTATTTAACAGTCTAGTTACATTTTTACACTGTTGTCTGTCTCACTTTGAACCCTTTCCGTCAACGTATGGTTGCTGCTGAGATGATGTCTTCGTAAATCTCAGTCTTTCATTCAAGGTACCCCTTCCATATTACTTTTTCTCCTTGTTACATGCAGCTAGTGCAAAAGATTGATGTAAACTTTATATTTCATAGAATCATAGAATGGTTAGAGTTGGAAGGGACCTTAAAGATCATCGAGTTCCAACCTCCCTGCCCTGGGCAGGGACACCTCCCACCAGACCAGGTTGCTCCAAGCCCC
>JAOTQQ010000032.1:76167222-76179665 GCA_026546715.1 Gallinago undulata | reverse complement strand
CCAGGGATGGGGCAGCCACAGCTTCTCTGGGCAACCTGGGCCAGGCTCTCACCACCCTCACACCAAAGAAATTCTTCTCAATATCTAATCTAAATCTCCCCTCTTTCAGTGTAAAACCATTCTCCCTTGTTCCTCTCCTACTGTATTGTAGTATTCTATTCTATTTTGGGTATTCTTATCACGTAGCTGTAATTTTCAGATTATATACAGACAAAATTAACTGTGGCATCTGCACCCAAGGATGAAAGATGCTCTTTAATAAGACAGAGATGAGGGGTGAGGGCAGAAAACAAATATACGCCTATACATCTGTGAGTTCCTGAGTTCTAACAATCAGAAGATTTGCACTTCATACTAAATATCTACTACTAAATATCTTTTTATCTAACACTCATCCTGAGCCACATCCCACTGAAGTTTTCACGTACCACAATTCAAGCCCAGAGACTTCATTATTCCAACCAGGAGCAAACCTTTGAGCTTCAGGTCCATATAGTTTTGAGTTGCTCATTCTTCAACTTAATGTGGTTTTGTCCCTGGGATTCTGGAGAGTAAATGTCAGTTTTACTGTCCCTCTTCTCAGTCCCAGTTGTTGGACTTGGATATTCTCAAATATCCCAGTTATACTGGAGAGTCATTATAATGTGGTTTTGTAAGTGTTACTTTACTGGGAGAAAAGGGCTGAAGCCCACGGGAGAATAAAATAAAAAAAAAGATGAGTCAATAGATGAGAGAAAATAGGGGTGAATTATTTCTTATTGATAGGTATTTTGCATTTTTTGAAGCATGGAAAGAATGGAATCTTCTGCATTGCCTGGAGTCATAAAGATTCCAAAAGAATAGCAACCTGCAGCAGTGATGGATTTTGGTGAGTGTTATTGGAAGAAAAAAAGAAAATTTCTAATGCAGTTCTCAAGTCAGTAAATTTTGACACATTAATCTCTATCAGTTATTAATCTAAAAGCTGTTCGTATTGGCCAAAACTTGCGTTATATTCATCTCCTAATTGTTAGAATATATTTTTCATTATTTTAAGAAAAGAAAGAAAGCAATTGTTTGCAAAAGGGGTAATGTCTAAGAGACTCTGACGGAGAAACTGAATATTGATTTTTACTTTTTTTTATTTAGCCAAGAATATTTGTCTAGGTTTCCTCTGTAGCTAGAGGACTGTTTTCAAAAACTACGCCACTCTTCTTCATTTATTATACGTTTTTAAAGTTGGTCATTTCAAGGACTAAGAATCACTATGTTAGACCAAAGCAGTTATGATTGTACTGTCACAGGAGTAAATAACTTTTACAAATAAGTTTACAAATGCCCATTGAGAACATTTTTGCATGTTTTGTGTTTTGGTACATTTTTAAATCCTTATTCACTCTTTTCCTTTGCAGCTCATGGTATTTCAGCTCAAATATAATGAACACGAATTTTAGAAATATTTTTTTTAAATTTAAATTCCCCAAAGATCTATTTGTGCCTTGAAGCCAAGCTGCAACATAGATTTTGGGCTGGGGGTCCTTTCAAGGGCAGAGGTACAGCTTTACAGCTCCTCTGAAAGAATGTGGACCTTAAATTTAAGTCCAATTAAATGTTTTATTGGAAAATACATCATTAGCCTTGTAGGGGGGCTTGAGGCCCTCGAGCCCTTGAGGGGCTGTAGGAATAAAGATTTCTTCTATACTTTATGTCTATTTTTTTTTTAACTGGCTTATTTGCACAGAATCAAACTTGACTTTTGGTTAACCTACTCAGAACACTTTTTTCCTCCTAATATTCCATTGTAATTGGTTTCAGCATCGTTCAGACCATTGACGGCAAGGTCCTTCACAAGTACAAACATCCAGCTGCTGTGTTTGGCTGTGACTGGAGTCAAAACAACAAGTAAGTAAAAAGTAACCCAAAGAATTGATAGTATTTACTATTTATATTGATTGCCGATTGGTTACCAATTACTATTTAAATTGCTTTAAATACCACAAAGTTATTTAGAATGTGATATTTACTATTATATTAGAGCACTGAAATTGGCTCTATATTCCTCTGTGTTCCCAGTACGTATTGATGGGAGAAAAAGAAATTATCTTTCTGAGTATATAAATTAGGGGGGGGAAATGCAGACATTAAGTACCAGAAAAGGGGGGGTTAGATTGGCTTCGATTGGCTTGGGTGCTTCGACAGACTGTAGTGCAAATATAGTGGATCTTTGCCAGGTTTTTTTATGATTTAGAATATTTAATTGGGTTATCAATGATTACATCGTAAAGAGACAAAGGAGAAGGGAAAATAAGCTATTTTTAAAGTTGCTTGCAAAAGATACATCATATTTATTTTTAAACTAAAAAAAAAAAAAAAAACACCCATAAGTACTTTTGATGATCCAAATGACCGAGGATTTTACTCTTTTCGTTTTCATTTTGCAGAGATATGATAGCCACTGGGTGTGAGGATAAAAACGTTCGCGTTTACTACTTGGCCACCAGCTCAGACCAGCCGCTGAAGGTTTTTTCAGGACATACTGCCAAGGTGTTTCACGTGAGGTGGTCTCCCCTGAGAGAAGGCATCCTCTGCAGTGGCTCCGATGACGGGTCAGTGTTTCTGAACTGCTGGAAAAATTCAAACCTTGAGCAGAACTATCAGAGATCAAGAACTATCAAGATGTGGAAGGAAACTTAAAGCCCATCCAGTCCCACACGCCTGCCCTGGGCAGGGACGCATCCCACCAGACCAGATTTCTCCAATCCCACTCCAAACTGGCCTTGAACCCCTCCAGGGAAGTATCATACAGTATTTGAGCAGCAGGATAAAATTAGTTAAAATTGTCTCAATTGCAGCAATACAATTTTAAAAATATTTTCCCAAGGATAGGGTCAGTGACTGATACCTGTCACTCCCAGGAACGGTATAAGGAGGGTACCACGTGCTTACATCTAAAGATATGGGTGCAAGGCCTGCTCTTACTTGATGTCTTTCAAAAGCATAATTAAATATAACTTTTGGAGATTTTTAGTGGGTGCTAGGTACTTCTCTTTCATTGGTTTTGATGATATCTTTTGAGGGAGAGGGCATCAGACTATAGTAAGCAGGAGGAAGGATTTTTTTTCTGTAATTCTATGCCACTTCCCTGCAGAATATACAAAACATTCCTGGGAAGGATCACAAATTTGGAGTTCTGGCTTCTACTGCTTTCCCCAGTATCACTCGTTAAATGTCTGTGCTTGCAGCAAAAGCTGTTAGTTCGTAGTGTAACAATTCATGGGGAAAAAACAGCTTGACAACAAACTTTTTACGTGTAAATCCCCTCTATTTCACACGAGTGAGAATTACTCTTTTAGCAGTACCCAGTGGTGAACGCTCTTCGGTGTATTTTATACCCATCCTAAACATGAAGGGTATTACCTCTCCTGTTCCATCTTCTATAAACGTACAGCAAATACATATTTTGATTAATTAGACATTTAGAATATTGCTGAAGCAGAG
This sequence comes from Gallinago undulata, assembly GCA_026546715.1. Classification (NCBI taxonomy): domain Eukaryota; kingdom Metazoa; phylum Chordata; class Aves; order Charadriiformes; family Scolopacidae; genus Gallinago; species Gallinago undulata. The sequence goes on along the minus strand of JAOTQQ010000032.1, from coordinate 76,176,188 downwards.
AGATAATCATATTTCAGTGGGTGGTTTGATGGACACGGGTGTTTTTATCCTGTTTCAGTACTGTTCGAATATGGGACTATACCCAGGACGCGTGTATAAACATTCTGAGCGGACACACAGCTCCGGTCCGGGGACTGATGTGGAATCCTGAAATTCCCTACCTTTTAGTATCTGGCAGCTGGGACTACACGATTCGAGTCTGGGACACGAGAGATGGAACGTGTTTGGACACAGTTTATGATCATGGGGCAGATGTCTATGGTAATATTTTAAAATTTGGGTTTATTTCTGTATTGAAATGCATTTGTAAATATTTCAAAATTTATAAAATAATTTATTGGATAAACTTAATTTTTTCACTACAATTTGAAATATCCTCCCTCCTAGGATTAACGTGTCATCCCAGTCGCCCGTTCACGATGGCATCTTGCTCTCGTGACTCCACTGTGAGACTCTGGTCATTGGCACCTCTTATAAACCCTCTCCAAATAAATATCTTAGTAGATAGAAGTTGGGACGAGATTATTGGTAATACAGGTAATCTATAAATATATAAATTGTACATACCAGTGTATTTTCTGTAGTATACTAATTATACAGTTAGTGTAATTCTTTTTTTTTCTTTATTTTTTTAATTTTCATGTATAAATCTTTGTGTGTGTGTTAGATCGCGCTGTGGAATCCGGGGCTCCTCCTTTGCTGTGTGGGAAAGTTTCCAGGGATATTAAACAAGAAGTGGAAAAACTGACAGGAAATCCCCAAGGAAAAAAAATAAGGTGGTTTTCAGAATGTTTTTCAGTAAGTATTCTGCAAACTTAAGGGTGCTGTTAGTATGCATGACTTTCTGTTCTGAAATCAATCTACAAAACTGAAATTTCTTTCTTCTCTACCATTTTTTTTCTCTCTTTCTTAAAGGGAGCTCAGGAAATAAGCAGAAATCAATTCCATCTCTTAACAGTTCTGCATTTTAAAAATGTCCAGGACTGAATTGTTTGTCAGTTGCCAACACTAATTTTTCAAAAAGTGAAATAGGTGGGATAATTTAATTTTCCACAGTAAAAATTTGATTTGACAAGAATTTTCTGTTGAAGAAAACGAAAACTTATACATGTGGATGTCCCATTTTGATTCGAGAGTAAAACTCTTATAAGAACATTAGACTTTTCCACGAACAAAAATGCTTTTGATCCTCTGTGTTCAGTGGTTTTTGAGTGCAGAAAATAAAGTGTTGTGCTTAAACTATGGGGAGTCAAGTAAGAACTTTAAGGGACTGTAAAAAAGAGGGAATAGTCTCTTTTTTTTTTCTTTTTTTTTTTCTTTTTAATCTTTGGGATCTGCTTTTTACCAGCTCAGAAGTAATTGAACTTCTAAACTTGTAATCCTGTTATTCTTAGAAAAGCTCCTTCAGGTCAAAAGTTTAATGATTTTAAATTTTTTTTTAAGCTTTTAATTACTTGCTCTCTTTTAGACCTCACTGAATGTTAAACCATTGTCCTAGTTCTACAGAAGGATTGATTCAAGTGTTAGACCAATAAAAATACTTACAATTTATTTATAAAAAAACCAAAACCTCTTGATGTCCTGCAAGATTTTCTAAGTTCCAGTTTCTCTCTTGGACGTGACTTTAACGCAGCTCTCTTCTCTAACAATTTCAGCCTCCAGGAGGCAGCAAAAATTTATGGGATTTAGTTGCTGTGATAAAAGGACAGGATGACAGTTTGCTGCCACAAAACTACTGCAAAGGAATCATGCACATGAAACATCTCATTCGATTTAGAATGGTAAGTGAAGCCTACACGGTTGCTAGTCTATATAGTATTTAAAAATAACATTTAATGACCCATTAATAAAAAGGGTCACCGTTTATTTCAGTGTTGAAACGTTAGGTTAGGACTTTTAACCACAAAAGCAGCTTTCAAAATAATGGAAAGAAATTGCAAAGCAACGAGCACTACAGCTTGAGCTACAAACCCAGTTTGTCTTCCCTCTTATGTATACATTGTACTTTTATATTCAATAAAATCAAATTATTTGGTTGGCTAAACATGAAGTTTGCCATTCTGTTCAGGTGTCGGATGGGGGAATTTGTGTCTGAAAGTGCAGAGGAGTCAGCAGAAATATGCTCTTCTTTTTTTTCCCCTCTGGAGGAAAACCAAGAACCTGTCACTAATGCAGATCCGCAGCTGGAGAGTGACTGGGGTGGGAGTGTGAAATTCAAGTGCTAGAACACAGATTTATTAGTGGCTGCACATAAGGGTCTGCATAAGTGCTGGAAGTTTCGTATTGGTGATGTTAACTCTAATAAACAGCAGCTGCTCTGCTATAATTATGAAGCTTGAGGTGTGTGTCCCTGTGTCCAAACCCCAGTTTTCCCAGCCAGTTAGCCCCAGCAGAAGAAATTCAGTCTTGATTCCTGTTTAGCCCTGAAACATGATTTCACACCTTTGTAACTTGGATGACAACAGAGCAGGACACAGGCCGAGCCCACTCTCTTTATTCTTTCCTTATTTAGACACCACTATAATGATAATGAATACAATTTTCATCTCTGTATGATTTATGTTAACAAATATCTGTTTGAAATTTCAAAAAAATCTAGATTTTTATGATGGGCATCTGGGTGAATTACTATTACACATGAGAAAATGGTTGAGAATAAAAATATTACAGAAAAAAAAGATTAAAGGAGGATAATGGGGGACAATGTATGTGTGCAACAAAACACTAACCAGTTACTTTAACAGTATAAATAGTGCTCTGTAGTAATCTCATTGTAAACTCCTCTAATTAGTTTGCCTTAATCTCATTGTAATCTCTTCCAATTAGCCTTCTCTCTGAAGGATTTTTTCTTAAATGACAGCCTTTATATTCCATTGCGATGTTTGATGCAGTCCGTTCTTAAGAAAGCTTGTTTTCATCATAGAAAACTGTACCTTTTTTTTTTTTAATTTGTACTTTTTAAATCTTTTTCCCCCCCTCAGTCCAAGGCGCAAGAACTGACAACAGTGAAAATGTCCAAGTTTGGAGGTGGCATTGGTGCTCCCAGCAAAGAGGAGAGGCTTAAAGAAGCTGCAGAAATACATTTGAGATTAGGACAAATCCAGCGATACTGTGAACTAATGGTAGAACTTGGAGAGGTAAAGTATCCAAGCATTATTGAAAAATAATAAAATATGAGGGTTTGTGAAAACCAGCTACCCAAGCAAAGACGGGCTAGCAACAAAACAAGTCCAGAAAGGAGTAATTTTGCTCCAATTATCTTATTTTTAACATAGGCAGTCTAATGCATAGCTCATTCCTTATGTAACCTCTTGACAAATTGATTTTTAAGGGAAGAAGTGTGAAACTAATTAAAAATACAGCTGTTTCTCAAACTAAATTGATCAGGTTACATGCGTTGCTGCTTTCTTCTAGTGGGACAAAGCGCTCTCTGTTGCACCTGGTGTCTCGATGAAATACTGGAGGAAGTTAATGCAGAGGTAAAAAAATCTAAAAATCATACAAAAATGTGATGCTGAATCTTAGGTTCTGGCCGTAAAATGGACAGAGGGGTTTCAGTGAACTTTATGTGGCTTCATCTAACACCTGTACTGTAGAGATAAGTTTAATAATTGATTGATTGCGGAGATCTTTCTTGGTTCTTTATTGATTTGTTTAATTAGGAGAGCTGATCAGCTAATTCGGGAAGAGAACGATGATGCCATCCCATACTGCATAGCTATCGGAGACGTGAAGAAACTAGTTTCTTTCTTTACGTCGCGAGGCCAACTTAAAGAGGCTCTGCTTGTGGCCCAGGTAGTATTAAATGAATCTCTGGAAGAGGTATTTCACTGTTCCTTTCTAACTCTGCAGATAACGAGTGTATTTGAAGGGCTGGCTCCATTCACCTTGGCAAAATGGCTAATTAATCCTACCCCGCTCCTTACTGTTGTATTCTGGTTTTACCCAGTAATCATAAAAAGGTATCTCATGCTCACAGATTTTAAGCCTGTTCCTTCAAAATTGCAATCAAACGCCCATAATGTATTCAGTTTGGGTTGAAGTAGAAAATTAACCCTCTTTTCAGCAGTCAATGTTGCCCTTGATGTCTAAGACTTGTAGGATTTCTACTGCGTTTCTCCTGAGGTCTTGGTTATACTCCTTTCTGCAGAATCCTTGGGTGAAACTGCCCAGTTGCAGCAGTAATCAGTGCAGGAAATCAAACTTTTAAACAAATGCTTCCTAATGTAAACACAAGTTAAAAGTTAAAGGGCACACAAAACATGAAGACTTGAATTCATGAAAACATGAATACTTTATTTCACTCCTGCTCGCCGTTCCTTTATTCTTTTGGAGTGATTTTTTGCATTTTTAATATTGTTAGTTAAATAAACTGGCAAGATTTGTCCCTGGTGCGTTCTCTCGTGCCTGCCTGTCCTTGAACCTTCAGTTGCCTCAGGGATAAAGGCTTCAATCATGTGGATTTGTCTTTTAGAAATTGTCTGTCTGTCTGTCTGTTATTCTTCAAATAGTAGCTGAATAGTGAACGGAACGGAACCTTGAGGTTCCACCTCACACACCCCAATCTCTTCTCATTTAATGTTAGGAATAATTTATTGCCAGACACAAAAAAGGCTGATCTTATGCCACTGTATAAACCTGTCCGGATTTGCTGATGTACCTGCTGGGAATTAGCATGGAATTCATCCTTCAGTCACGGCCACTTGCTCCTAGGGGTGTAGAAATGAAGGTTTTAGTCCTCACTGTCCATTTTAAGCGTACTCAAATGCTGGAAAAATCCTCTATAAATTCATAAGAAGGAAGAGATCTCGTGCTTTTGTAGAATTTCTTGTGTGAGATTTAGCCGCGAGTAAATTCATTGGTTTAAACATTTTCTGGACTTTAGAAGGATTTTTATAGATCTTAGATTATTTTTTTTATTGTTGAAAAGTCACATTTCATGATCATTTTGACTGATGCGTTAATAAATCCATGTTTTTATTCCCTTCTAGGCGGCCTGCGAGGGAAATATACAGATGTCACCGCTCTCCACAACAACTGGATCTTCAAATTCGGGTGCAAACAACACGGATGATTATAACGAGTAAGTTGGTCTAGTTTATAGCTAAAGCCTCATTTCAGTGCAGAACATCAAGTCGTCAAGAGAGACAAACCTTAGTGGTTTAATTTGGCACCAGTGATGTAAAATTCAACAACAGAACAGTACATCTTCTAGTACTTAGTTAATAGGGTCACTAATTGATGCTACACTGAATAATTCTGCCATTGTGCCTCCTTCTAACACCAAATGGGGATTTTTTTGGTGTGTATTATAATTATAAATATCCTTTTCCTTGCTTTTATATTAACTTAGATCTTTCGGTAAGTAGGATTTAGCCTTAACAAGTGTCTGTGAGACCCTGTTTTATGCGTCTTCTCCTGAAGCTTCACTTTTTATCATCGGGGGATTTCTGACAATGTGCATCAATGACCATAGCAATGGTATTTTCACTGGGTTTGCCCATAAAAGAAACCAAACATCTCTCCTTCTTAAGAACAGTGCTCAAAAACCTAAATCAAATGATCTGGTTACACGTGTAGGATCAAAAGCAGCTCGGAGGCTGTGGAGTGACTTCATTGACTTATGTATCTTTGGGGCAATTTGAGATATTTATGTAGAGTTCACAGGTACAGGATGAATACCCAAATATTTGCTTTTTCTTCTGTCAATGTGCAGAGACATTTCCATATTGATATAGATTTTAATTTTATGCTCCAACATAAGCAGTGGATGGAGCTCAAACTGCATTTTGAAAGTGAACGGTGGCGTTATCTGTAAGTCAAATAGAGGAATTTTAGATCCAGAAGCAAATGTGGTGATTTGTCTATAAAATAAGAACCGAAGAGCTCCACCCTTGATGTCCACCTTGCAGAATTCATGTTTTCTTCTTGCAGGCTCCTGCACAAGGTCAGTAAGGAACTGGCAGAATGGTATTTCAAGGATGGCAATGCAGTGCTTGCAGCCTGTTGCCATCTGGCTGTTGAAAACATAGAGGTAATCTTATACATATATATTTCTATTTAACTATGGAAAGGCCAACATTGACTTCCTTTTTACGTCTCCACATGTTAACTGGTTTTTAAAATGTGGGTACCACATTCTAAAATGTTTCATTTATACTTGTTATTTGCTTTGTGTATATTTATAGAGAGATTTTGATCCTTACAATATTAAAGGTAGTGGCAAAACTCCATTGATTCTATTAAATTCAAGATTTCTTTCATGCACAGAAAGTAGTATGTTGTTATTTAATTATATTTTCACATATCACACTATTTTGTTATATCAGAAAGTATAAGGTACCTAAGTACCTTACATATATATATTTATACACATAATTATTACTGTAATGGGGACTCAAAAGACCCATTGACAACTGGGACTTTGTTGTGCAACGAAAGACACGATCTCTGTCTTGAAGAATTTATAGTCAAAATTGTGGAGTAAATAGGAAAAATCCCCACCCCTCAGCACAAAAATAGGGCAGAGATGTAAGAAGTGGTTTATGAGATTTTCTTTTTTTTTTTTGTAGTTTTACAAAACTTTTGTTTCTTTCCCTTGTTCTTTCCCTTGTTCTCTCTGGATTTTGTTGTCAACTGAGCATGTTCCTCCTCCTCTCTCCCCCAAAAGAAGTAAAATTCCATCTTAATGAGCTGTTCTGAGAGAAAGAAATAATCAGTTATTGCCTGTATTTCAAATTTGACGTGTTTCAAATGGTTTTGTTGTCTCTATCTCAGTTGCCCAGAGAGGGCAAGAACAGGAGACCCCTTCCTGGTTTGGATTTTGGGGGTCTTTGGGTTGGTTTTTTTAATCTCCTTTCATCCAAAGAGAGAGGAAATACGTACTCGGAAAGCCAGTGTCTGTGCTTAAGGCTAGAAGGATTTTCCATCATGCTTTTTATATGTATGTATAAGTTCTTTGGTGGAATAAAGGAAGATTCTGCTGAAGGAAATCTATTTGGTTATTTAAAAACACATGGTGGACGATTATCGACTCATCCAAGGAACCCAAACCATATAGAGAGCAGCTTTTAATTAAAAAACATATTTTCTCCTGTACAAAGCTGTCTGATGAATGAAAGTTTTATGCTGGACGTGGTGATTCCCCTCAAAAAATACCACCTGTGGGCCTTAACTCTGTGGTTTTGTCTTTGCTGAAGCTTGCCATGGCAGCCCTGATCCGCGGCAACGAGCTGGAGCTGGCGGCCAGCGTGGGCTCCGTCCTGGGGGGAAGCGCGGCACGAGCGACACACTACGCCCTAGAACTGCTGGCCAGAAAGTGTATGACAGTAACAACGTGGTAAGGATCTTAATGTCAAGATTTATTGCTTTATTTTTCTATTTTTTTTCCTCCCCCTGATGAAACGACGAAGGTTTTTTTATGCTGAAACTTTGACAGACACCAGACCGGCAGAATGGGAATCGCTGCTGGGATAAGAATTGCTGGAAAAGATATTTGAGGTGCTGGGCATGGAAACGTTGTGCTTTAATCTCAAAAATACATGATATATGTGTTGCAAATGAGGGAAGAGTCACTGTCAAACACAGTCTGAACCTGCTGAAAACCCCTGGATACTTGTAGTAGCATAGTAAATCCCAGTCTGTACTGGGTAAAAATTAGTTTCAGGCAAGGTAAGGCTGGAATTGAATTATAAAGTCAAAAGGAAGAGAAGCTTAAGTAGGATCTGTGAAGGGATTTTTAAGTACTTGCTGGAAGAACGTGTTTGTTAAGAGGCTGGGGAATTATTTGATGTTGGCATTGGGAGTACAAGGCAGCTGACAAGACTGAAGGATGAAACAAGATTCCTATTTAATTCTGCAGGAGTGGGTCATTTCTCTGTTGCAGAGAGGGGAAAATTTCTCTCTGCTACATTTTCCTCTCCTCCTTGCAGTGCTTTTACTGTGAAGGATACAGTTGTGGTCTGGTTTTTGTCTACTAAAAAGCAGAAGATCATCCTAAGTTGTTTCTCGCAGCTGTGCAGGTGTTTGGGAATTAACATTTCATAGAAAAGCTGTGCTTAAGCAGATATTGCAATTAATCATCAGTTTTTCTATTCTGTAAGAAATCAGAAATTCCTGAATATTTTGTAATAAAGAGGTATTAGCACAGTGTGACTCCCCTTGGCCCCCTCCGTGTACGGGGGAGCTGGAGGTCAGGGGACTCTGGTATTTGCCCTTTTTTGGTTCCACTGTTTGTGGCGCTTTGAGTTATCCATCAGTTGGAAACATTTCATTCTAGAGACACACTTCAGTGTGGGCACCTCCAGGAGCACCAGAAGGACCTCGGTGGGTTCGTAACGACATCACTCATTGCAATGGCTTTGGGGGTTTGGTTGGGGAGCTTTTGTGGGGTTATTTTATTTTATTACATTTTACAAGTGCTCTAAAATATAAAAACCCAAACAAAAAAGGCAAAACTCAACATTGGTGCCTTTCCCCATCCCTCCAAATCTACAGCCTTGGGAAAACGTGTGAGTCTTTAAGAACTCCATGTTCATTTTATTTGTGTTTAGCACCTGCTAAAATCAGCCTCCTGCTCTTCACGAGGCTCGTGGTGTTTTACTGGAGATACTGGATCCTGACTGGGCAGGCTCAGCCACCTGCTGGTATTCTTCAGACTGACGGTGTTTTCAGTTTAATTCTTAAAAAAAGAAAAGCCATTCCAGATAAACACAATTTGTGGGCCATTGCGTGAGGGCTTCTTTGGATTTCTTTTTTTAAATAAACATTTGATTTCAGGTTTTTTTAAGCTGAGCAATTTCTGATCACTTTTGAAAAGTGTTTAAATTGCTTATGAAGACGAGCGCGTGTGAGTAACTCATCTTGAAAATAGTTTAAGAACTTGTGAAATATATTATATTATATTATATTATATTATATTATATTATATTATATTATATTATATTATATTATATTATATTATATTA
>JAOTQQ010000032.1:76130554-76146382 GCA_026546715.1 Gallinago undulata | reverse complement strand
AGAGCCTGGCCCAGGTTGGCCAGAGAAGCTGTGGCTGCCCCATCCCTGGAGGGGTTGAAGGGCAGGTTGGAGGGGGCCTGGAGAAACCTGGTGTGGTGGGAGATGTCCCTGCCCAGGGCAGGGGGTGGCACTGGGGGGGCTTTAAGGTCCCTCCCAACCCAAACCATTTACAATAAAGGAAGAAGGACAGGTATTTGGTTGGAGAGGGCTCCTTCTAGGAGTCTGGCCTATCCTCTTATATGCCCCCCAAACCCATCAAAACAATTAAAAGTACTAAAAAAATTCACATATGAAAATGAAATTTATTCTTATAGTTTTGTCTATAGTATCTATAATTTTGTGTGTTTAGAATCCTTGTGCTGGTAGAGACGAATTGTTTTTGGAAAACACCTATGTTTTCTTCATTTTTCTGAAAATGAAAACAGTCCTCAAAACTGAAATGTAAGGACAATAAATATTTCCATCACAAAGATCAGAGATTTGGGCAACAATGCATTCAAACTCTGATGTCAGCAGAGATTGCAGTGAATTTGGGACAAGCTTGTGTCAGGGCTACATTTAAAAAAAAAAAAAAAAAGTGCTTTTTTGTGCTCGGATCAAAAATAATCATTAAGAGCACAAAGGTGCAGTGTGACAGAAGATATTCTGGAGATTAAAAGAACCATCTCTTCCAAACCAAGGGGAAACCAGCAAAGGAGAGGGACACATTCCATATTTTAGAAGAGAAATAGTGCAATGAAATTCAGGAAAGAAATAAGGCTGGTGGAAGAAGATATCACTGCCAGTGGATCCTGCCCAGCTGATGTCTCCATGTCTGCCCAGCTCCCATCTATTCTCCCTGTTACTCTTCTTCTTCTGTTTGGTATCTACTCTTTTCTTCTGCTTGGGCATCTACTCTTACACGTCTAATTATGCGGTTTGGTTGGTTGTTTCTTTCTTCTTTTAATATCTAATGATGTTTCTTTGACCCATCACTTTCCTTTGTTAGCTTTCAGATGGCAGCTTGTGGTAATGAAATGGGATCAACCCAATCGATAGGATGAGTAGAGAGAAATACCAACTAAAAAAGTAATAACAATCAAGGAATATATCCTTCTTGGTTGAACCAAGGTTGTCATTGGACTTCACGGGGAGAAAAAACAACACCCTTACATTTGCTCCTGCTTCCAGAAGGATTCTTGCACATCCTACGTGGTCTCCCAGGCAGGCTTCATGGAGGGGAGTGACTTGGTCAATCGTTAGGGTGTCCACATTGTACCCCTAAATGAGACATGAATGACATTTAAAAACCCCACAAAAGCTGTGAAGAGTCGTTTTCTCACGCTACCGTTCAAATGAATCATTTACAGTACTCTAAAATAGGCTTAAAATTCTATTTGCAATAAGGTAGTGAGCAGTAAAAGAATCTTTTGATCAATCAATGTAAGTAACAGAACAGAAGTAAGGTGTCAGCTCTTCTTTATTTTTAATATAATAATAAATCAGAAGTGGGAATGGGATATAGAGGGTGTAAAGAAGATGGAAATAGACTGTTGAGAGGCACAGCAAGAGGACAAAAGGAAACAGAGGCAGTTGGAAAGCGGTTAAATTCCAATTATTTATATGGAAAAAAATGTCTTGGTGGGGAGAGTGAGACCCTCCTGGCCCAGGGGACATCGGGGCTGGGGCAGCTCCGCTCCCAGAGATCCTTAAAACCCAACAGGGCCCTGACCCTAAACTGTCCTGGGATTCCACAATTCTCCGACTTAAGGTCTGAAAGGGCTACAGCCACGAAGTTTGGGGAGGAAAACACTTCTTGCATTGATACAATCATCAAGCCCTTGAATTTTGATTCTTTTAAGAACTAAGAATTGCAGCTACCGGCTTTCATCAAATGCGTTCTGTAGGACAACTTTTCAGTACTGTAGTAGCTCTCACGACAATACTGTAATAATAAAATTTAGCAGTCTCTCCCTTTGCTATTAGCCAAATATATTTGTTTTAAATCACAACTATGCAAAACCCAGACTGTTTCAGTGATTTTCCTGACGCTATTGACCCGAGGGCTTAAAGCACTGGAGCTCCACTGACTTACGAGAGGAAGACTGATAAACACTTAGATTCCGCTTTAGTAAATATCTTTTTTCGGGGAAAAGTTTTAAAACATACAACAGAGGAAATATTTTAAATATTAACTCATAGCTTATCGCATAAAAAAGTCCCTAAATGTGTATTGCTGTGAAAAATTCAAGTGAAAAAGCAAAGCATGCTAAATATGCATTAATAGTCTACGCTGAGAAATTAAAGTAACATTAAGAATGAAAGCAATTTTAAGAACACGGCCTTCACCTGGGACAACAAAGTCTTTAGAGAAAGAAGACGTCCTTGACTGGCTGCCTCATGCAGAGGTGAGCGATCTGCCCAAGAACCTATATAATAACAACATTCATTGAGTAAACCACGGGAATTAGAAGGATTTTGGAATGCACAGAGCAAAGCAGAAAATAAAATGCACAGAATGAAGTCAAATGCCCTGTGAAATTATTTTGCCCTCTTTAGAGACCATATGTCAAGCGATCAGTTTCCAGACAATAAAAGCTCCATCATTAACTGTCAATATATAATAAATGATTACGCAGTACAAAGAACATATTGATTTACAGTAATCTGATTTAATAAATTCACCAATTGCCATATTTTGCACTTCTATTTTTGCTTTGGTTATTCAAAAAAAATCATGTAACTTACTTTTGCAGCTGGCATATAGAAATTTATAGACTTGAACAAATTGATATTTGAACTTAAAACAGTCATAAACCTGCCTGAAAAGCTGATGTAGATGAAAATCAATATGGAAACCCTTACATATGATGAGATTAACCTACACAAGAGCAAGGAGAGAAACAAAATAGAAAAACACACTAAAAAGCTGCTATAGTCAAAATAGGATATTAAATCTAAATTCTCATTCTAATATGCTATTTGGGGTAAAAATAGTTAATGTGCTTAACATAAAGGTTTAGCACCTTTAATTTCTTTATCAACTCCCCAAAAGAGAAAGGAAAAATAGAACCCAATAAACAACCCAACTTTGCACACATTTCCCCCCTCAACTCCCAGCCCAGGTCCCAGGGCCACCCTGGGACTCCCAGTGAAGAACTTGCCCTTTCCTCCAGCAGACTGGCCACTGGCCAGCTGAGACCAATTTATTATACCAATTGTTTTGCAAATCAAAGTTAGGAGAGACTGTGCGAGGAAGAACCATCTTCAACACACATAATGGGAATAAATAAAGGTTATTCATATGAAGAAAATCACCGGAACAGTAAAATTCTAATATAATCACAGAAGTCCTCCCCAAAAGGTAGAGAGAATTAAATAAATATGAGGAATTGATAACAATGGCCATGGACCAGGACTGTCTGCAACTGAATTCCAATTGCTCAATCACTGGCAGTCACCAGCCCAAGCTCTAATTAACCACTCATCAGAAACAGCCCCTGTTTCTGTTTCTTACTGGAGCCCTTCTGTCCACCAGCCTGGGCCAGAAAGTCCACTTTTGGTTACAATGAACCACCCCCTCAAACCACACGAAGAGCTAAAAAGGCTAAGGCTGCTCGACCTGAAAATGAAAACATATGAAATAGGGCAAAATATGGAATTTGGGATAAAACCTCCATTTTTCCTAGAGGTGTTAGTGAAAATAAACTTACTGGTATGTAAGAGTGCATCTTCCCACCATATACATCACTACACTATGGAATTCGGCAGCACTGGATGCTACTGGATAAAAAACTCAGCAAAACAAAAGCCCAACTGAGTATTTAAATTATCTTAAAGCTGATCACAGAAGTTAAAAAATACAGGTGATTAAAGCTTTGTAAACCTGATCTTAAAAATCCAAGGTGACTGGGATTTTAAGGGGTATTATACTACAAAAACTGAGCTCAGAAATCTTAAAGTGACCGGATTTTTACAAAGCACCAGTATTTTCTCTTTCATCCCAATAAACTCAAACATATTTATCCTACTATAGGTTGGATGCGTGCGGTCACTGTGAGAATTCTGATCAATACTTTCTTCTTCTGCAGTAGTATCCCAACCAGCACTCGAGTCTTTCTAATTCAAATTAATTAGATCCATGAAGTTCTCCTGCCGGCAGCTGCAAAGAATCCCCCCCCCCCCCCAAAAAAAAATAATTAAAAGCTGGAATTAGAGGCTGCTTTTGAATTTTTGTCCCCGCCTCTACTTCTACCTCTTGAGAGTTTATCCTACTCCTAAATTAACAGGGGGAAAAAAAAAAAAAAAGACACTTTATTATAGAGAAAAACAGCTAAGAGAATTGTGTCGTGAAGTTTTTATGCCCATTAAATGCACATAGACTTTGGACATTTTAGTAGGCAGGTATAACTCCAAGCAGAACAAAAATGCAGGTAGAATCTGAAAGCAATGTTTTTCCCACCTTCCTTTCCTTCACCTCCTTCCCTCTCGGATCGCTCAGCAGAAAGTCTGTTCATGTCATTACTCCAGCAACATTTGGGAGTCAAATTCTGCCAGATCCCTCTGTGAATTTTTTTTGCTCCTCAACCCACCTTAAATCCCTACGGCCTTCACGTAGAGACATCCAGCAGAATCTCTCTCTGCTAAGTCCACTCAATAACAAAATGCTCGTAGCATCTCCACCAGAAATACCATCCATAAGCAAAATGCTGCAGAGAAAGATTTTGTGCAAACCAAGTTTGGAAAAAAAAAACAACATTCATATTGATTTATCAAAACCCATAGTAATTCATCAGTAAATCCCACAGGGACAAGGGCACGTTCAAAATAAATATGTGGCATAAATAAACACCAAAGGTGCCTTAAAATAAATTCTCTCTCTTGATTGCTGCCTTCTGCTGATCTACACACTCGCTGCGTGTCTCCCCTGGAAAGCACTAATGAGAACATAAATGAGAATATAAACCCATTTCCTTGGCTGTTGGCTGTAAGGGCAGAATTAGCGAGCGTAGACTATTCCAAACCTGTTAATGCATTAATTCCCCCCCCGATGCTGTCTCTGACAGATGCTGAATACAAAGTCTCTCCAAACTATATTTAGAAGCCACGTTCAGTTCCCAGCTCCCGGGGAGGGCACCCGACATCGCTTTGTAAACACCAAGAGGAAAGAACAGGCATCCCCATTCCATTAACAGGCGGAGTTAACGAGAAATTACAAAGTGTCATACAGTACCTAAATCTCCATCTCCCCATGGCACTTCCAGCCAATTGCAATTATAAATCCTACTCATTTCTTTCAATCTGGAAAATAAAAAATTAAATAAATAAAATAATAATAATAAAAAAAATCTGTTCTCTCTAGTCTGTTCTTCATAGACAGAAGCTGTGGAAGGGGATCAGCAGCTCGAAGAAATACGAACATTCACCCTTTATTTTTCTCTTTTCTTTTTTTTTTTTTTTATCATTAACAACTTTTCAAAGTGCATTTGCCTTCCAAGAGAGATTAACTGGCACCTCAACAAAGGAGAAACCCCCAGTGACATCAAGAGAACATCGAGCTGAGCAAGAACTTCTGGACAACCTCCTCCTTTTTTAACCTCACACAGCGGCACACACATTTTTGTAGGCTTAAAAATAAGTATTAGCGCATAGATTCATAAGGGAGGCACTGCCAAATGTTCACCTGTTATTTTACCACTTATTCATAATGTACTTTAAAAAGAAATAAGCAAAAATACTCTGAATGTGTCTCAAGTACCACTGGATCCGTGCATTGAACCATGTTTTCCTTTTAGCAGTTTACTGTCGCCTCCATTACCTTCTGAACAGTTATTTGGTCATTAAATTGGGGGGGTTGATAACTATTCTCAGCAGTGAAAATTCCCCAAAATCAGGATTTGCAATTCTGGCTTTGATCCATTTCTAAGTCATTAATGTTATTTTCCTCGTCTCTTCCTACAGACTTCACTCTTTACCTCCACCTGCAATTACCCGTAAGTCATCCCACCAGTTATGATCATACTAGTGAAATACTAAATAAAAATATTTTTGTAGAAGTCGTTAATTCCAGTTGTCCCATCCTTTTATTTCTAAAAGTTTGTGTAGTCATAAAGAAAACCCCAGAAAACAAAAAAAAAAAAAACCAACCCAAAAACCAGTTTAAAAGGTACATTAAATAGTTGGGTTTTCAAAACAAGGAGAACTAGGGCTACAAAGATGAAGAGGGGACTAGAACATCTCTCTGCTGAGGAGAGGCTGAGGGACTTGGGTCTTTTTGGTCTGGAGAAGACTGAGGGGGGATCTGATCAACGCCTAGAAATACCTAAGGGGTGGGTGTCAGGAGGATGAGGCCAGTCTTTTTTCAGTGGTGCCCAGCGACAGGACAAGAGGGAACGGGCACAAACTGGAACATAAGAAGTTCCACCTCAACATGAGGAGGAACTTCATTCCTTTGAGGGTGGCAGAGCCCTGGAACAGGCTGCCCAGAGGGGTGGTGGAGTCTCCTTCTCTGGAGACATTCAAACCCCACCTGGCCATGTTCCTGTGGGACCTGCTCTGGGTGACCCTGCTCTGGCAGGGGGTTGGACTGGATGATCTCCAGAGGTCCCTTCCAACCCCATACCATTCTGTGATTCTGTGAACTGAAAAGAGAAGCCTCACTGGGAGATGAGAAAGATCAATATTTGGAAAGCGTAGCTGCTGTATTTCTGCAAAGCCAACAAAAGCTGTGGATTAAGCTCATCATTGGTACCTTCTATCCCTTAAGGTGTATCCAGAGCGTTTCAGTTGGTGGCAATGGAAACAATGGACAGGATCAATAATAATAATAGAAAAAAACAAAAATGTAACATTATAGTCCTGAGATCAATGCACCCACTTCAGTCGTTAAAACCACCTGGTATTTTGTATACGTCATTAAATTCTAACAGCCTTTTACTGTGGCACTATAAAATTACCCATTTGTCTAAAGGCCCCGCAGGATAAAGCAGCATGTCGACTGTTTGATATTATATTTGATGTTAAAAACTATTGAAAATAATCTTAAGTTGAGGATTTAAAAGTTAAGAAACACATCCGTGGTGCTTAACGACGATGATTAGATGTGACCAACAAAACAGAAGCCATCTCTTTTGAACAAACGAAATGCTTACTCCAACAGAATCAGAATTTAGCCTAGAGATGATTAAAATACGCCTGAGAGAGAAAACATAGTTCAAGTGGCATTTAAATACTTCATTTCCATATTTCAAATACTCTTTGTTTTCATTTGACTGAAGATTATATAGTAATATATAGATATAGACACATAAATATATAAACATACACGTACAAAAAAAAAAATGAAACTTTGGTTGGTTCAAACCAATATTCTTTCCCGTGTTTAGCATCAGGAGGACTTTCAAAATTTGGGGATTTTGTTCCAAACGCAAATGCCACCCATTTCCTACCCTCGAAAACCATAAAAAAATACTTCCCCTACATTCCATTGCCACACATCAGTTTTGCCAATCCAGAGCTGTATTCAGCGTGTGTGTTAGTATTGAAATTACTTCTTATCTCCACATCCAGCAGGATCTCTCGCTCTTTAAGACACGGTATCCAAACCGTAAGCGGATTATAACATCGGTAATTTTATATTGCCTTTTTCCTGGTATTCTCCCCAAACCAAATCTGAATCTGAATTGGTCTCCGTAACGTCATCCATTCACAATATTTTATAAATAAATGAGCCAAAAGACAGAGAAGTTTTAATGCTGAAATTGTGAAACCAATGGAACAGCTTATTCCTCCCAGAGATCTTAAGCACTGGAAGCACAGTTTAATTACGGTTATGGGACCTTTGAGCTTCTGAAATTTCAGCCTCAGATAATAATAACCATGATCGGTCAAGAAACTTTTAGGTTGGACGATTGGTCTTAAAAACACACAGGTGCCACGGCAAAGACAAGAATAGAATTTGCTTTTAGGGAGGTTAAAAAATTAACCCTTTTTTTCCCCCACCACTCACTACACACCTCCTAACCTTTGCAATACGCAGGAGCCCTGGTGGACAACAGTTTGCCCTGGAGCCAGTGGTGTGCCCCTGTGGCCACAAGGGCCAGTGGTCTCCTGGGGTTACATCAAGAAGAGCATGGCAGCAGGTTGAGGGAGGTCATCCTGCCCCTCTGCTCTGCCCTGGTGAGGCCACATTTGGAGCACTGGGTCCAGTGCTGGGCCCCCACTTTCAGAAGGACAGGCAACTGCTGGAGAGAGTCCAGCAGAGGCTACGAAGATGATGAGGGACTGGAGCATCTCTCTGCTGGGGAAAGGTTGAGTGATCTGGGGCTGTTCAGCCTGGAAAAGAGCAGACTGAGAAGGGATGTCATCAATGCTGAGCAATATCTAAAGGGTGGGTGGCAAGAGGATGGGGCCAGACTCTTCTCAGTGGTGCCCAGAGACAGGACAAGGGGTAACGGGCACAAACTGGAACATAAGAAGTTCCATTTCAACATGAGGAGGAACTTCATTCCTTTGAGGGTGGCAGAGCCCTGGAAGAGGCTGCCCAGAGAGGGTGTGGAGTCTCCATCTCTGGAGACATTCAAACCCTGCCTGGACACGTTCCTTTGCAACCTGCTCTGGGTGCACCTGCTCTGGCAGGGGGTTGGACTGGATGATCTCCAAAGTCCCTTCCAAATCCCACCATTCCGTGACTCTGTGATCCAAACACAGCTCACTGGGGTTGCAGAAGAAGCAGCGTTACGCCACGTGCAGGCAACGGCGATGGCCATGGCAGCGGCCACCACAGTTGTTGCTCCTGGCTCCTGGCCCACACGGGACGAAGCGTGTCAGGCCCCGTCACGTGAAAGCATGGCCATATTGCTCATCGCTCCGTTGCTCACACACAGTCTGGGTTTTTCCACCTTCTTGAAGGATCAGTGGCCGGCTGGCTATTTTCCTAGCTGAAAGTATTTTGCAACATCTGCGGGCCATGGCTGGAGCACCAAGGTGGACAATCATACCTTCCATAACCTATCAGACCCCCAGCAGGTCAACCTGAGCACGTGGAACAGCGCTCTTGGGCCGTTATCATTTCCTTGGATTAGTCACCAAAATAAACTATGGGTTTTTCAGCTGACAAGAAAAAGCACATGGACGTTCTGAGCTGACTTCACTCTGGAGGACCTTCTACCTGGAATAATTTTGCTCTTCAAATGGAATCTCAGCCTTCATCCACAAGGCAAGCCATTTTCCCGGTATTTTTCCAGTATTCTCAGTATTTTTCCAGCATTCTTAGCATTTTCACAGCCTGCAGAGAATGAATGCAGCACGTGGCACAATCCCTAGCCTTAAAGCACCCAGCTGGGTCAAGTGGGCTGGTTTTTGCTACATCCAGGAGATTTCGGTAAAAAAGTAGGCTGAAGACCTTTTCCTAGCCTGACTCCCTCTTTTTGCCCCTTTATCAAATCTTATCACAACATATTCCTCCCCCTGCATCACTTTTTGTCCATTTTCCAAGCAGCATATTTAATGTGCCTTCCTCTTCCTTCCTTCCTTCGGGTGCCCGAAGAACAATGTCAGGTTTGGAGACCTCCACAGAGGGGAACAGAGAAGGAAAAAAAGAGCCTCCTTCAGGACTGATATTAAATATAGCTGTTATTCCAGCAAACTGGAACATCCAGAAGCCTCAAGAGAACATCAGAAGTTTCTCAGTAAATACACACACACAGCCTTGCAATCCCCAGAAGTCTGCAAATAGCTGCACCGTGTCAATAGGGAATCTTCAGGAAATTTTATTTTCCATATTTTACTGTGATTTTCAAAATTTGACTAATTGTAGCTATTTCTCTGTAGGAATGGCAACCCTGAACCATATCAAGGAGTGGCTACTGCAAGCTTGACAAATTTCTGTAAAACTTAACTTTTCAGTCTGAGGGAGAATGTCAGAAATACGGAACCTAACTAGGTGAAATATTTGTAAATAAATTACTGTGGACCAGGAAATCTCAGCCCAAACGGTGAACAATATGAGGGTAAAAGATACACTGCATATTAAAACTGATGAGTAAATATCACCTTAGAGTACCACTGCATTCAAACAGTTGCTTGGGAAGCTGTGGCAACTGTTGCTTGAATTCTTGAATTCTAAAATTGGCAATAATAGAAATTAGCATTTTAAGAATAATCTATAACATATAGCTGTTTTACATGGTAAATTAATAATTATTCTTATGCATAGTTTATCCAATCTCTCTTTCTTGTCTCCTCCTTTCCTTGACTATTTTTCATACCTCCAGTTTTTCATTTGATACCGTGTTATCACAAATTTCAAGTGGAATTTCCTTATTTCCTTTTTTTTTTTTCACTCTAAGCCTTCTGACGTGGTTAATCAATATTAACTGGACTTATTATCACTCTTTAAAAAAAATTCCTATTACATTCACGATTACTCAAAGCTCCCTTTTACACATTTGTAGTATGAAAAAAAAAAAATAATTGGAAAATATGGCACAGCCAACAGCAGCCCTAAACACTTCTTTTACAACAGAGTTTGTTCCTCATTGCTGAAAGCAATTTAAATACCTCCTAAGCAGTTTTCTATGTACGGCTCTATAATTATATCTTTGTCTTTAGTGTCTCAGTGCAGGACAAGAATTCTGTCACTTGTAATTCCTCCATTGCCTCCTATTTCAGCTACCTATAAACTTCTTTTTATATATAAAGTCATCTGCAAAGCTCACTCCTCCCCCTCCTGCCATTCCCCTGCTCCCTGCTGTAAACAATTAGGCTTCAGGATCCAGTTACCTTCTGACAGGACAGCAAAAGTCAGGGTAAGTCAAGCCTTAAACCGTGGCATAAAACAAATAGGGCAGATAAACAAGAAAAGGTATTTTAGATCAGGGTGATAAGGGTGCAGAAAGAACAAAAATAGCTTCGGCACCCTTGTGTTAACCCATAGTGGCACTAAGATAAGCATGCATTTATATCATAGCTAGGGGAAAAAAAAAACAAACAAAAAAAAACAAAACCAAAAACATTTTAGAGCTAGAAGGTCAGAAATCGGGTCAGTTTAGCAGATAGCAGCACCACCACCACCCCCCCGCCGGGTCTTTGAAATCACTGCTCTACTAACCTTGGCTGGTGAGAATACCCCAGCCAGCTTTTCGCTTGGCGGGACGCTCCCCTCTACTTTCGGGGCGTCTTTTGGGGAGATTCCGGCCCCTCCGAGCATCCGGGTGGGTTGTCATGGCGTGGCTCTGCGGGGACGCCGCGCTGGCATCGCTGCAGGTGCTGGGGGGGGGCCCGCCGACCTCCGCAAACTGGTTCCTACTGCCTTTGGTGGGTTTGGGGTTTTGTCCTCCTTTTCCTTTTTCCCTCGGGATCGGGCCGTGGGTAGGGTGGAAATACACCACCCAAATCCATCCCCGAACATTTACTAGCTGGGACCAGGCAGCGCGTGGTGGGGGAAGGGAAGAACCGCTCTAGCATTTTCTATTTTTAAAACGGAGAAAGAATCAGCTTAGCTGCAGCGCCAGTCCTAACGGGTGGCATGATTTAAATGGCAAGAAGATGTTAATTTTTTAACCATTTCACCAAAAAAAAAAAAAAAAAAAAAAAAGAAACCGATTCCTAAAGGATAAGCATTCAAATAAAAAGCAACCTAAACCAGAAAAGCAAAAACTATTTTTTCAGAATAGCAATTCTTTTAATAGTAGAAACAATAATTATTACTGTATCAAGCTTGTCTCATATGTAACTTGCAGTTAAGAGGGATCCAAGAAGAATCCACAAAACTATGAAGCATTTCTGGTTGTTTGGGGTATTTTTGTGGATTTTTTTGTGGTTTGTGTTTATTCTAACCAGGGGACAAGATATCCTACAGATGTGAATAAGAAACTACATCCTAAATAAATAAAAGCATGGTTTGACTACCAAAATAGTAATAATTTAAAAAAAATGGATTTCACTGGCTATTTTGAAAGTCTGACCTCATAATAAAAGTAAGACTGTAGCCTTGGCATGAGAAGCACAAGTCAGTATTTTTTTTAAATAATAACAAGGGGAACTGACTAGGAGAAGATTTTTTTTTTGTTTGTATTTACATACATTTACTATTTATTATGCTGATACTACAGAACACAAATCTGCAGGGAGAAGTAATCCACTGATATAAAAGTTAGCCATTTGTAAGCTTTTTAAAAGGAAATCAGCATTTCTTGCTGCTACCCCTTTCAGGCACCTGACAAAAATTAATTTTCTATATCCCTCTTGTTTTTCTTGAAGACAAAATCTGAGGCCAAATTCTAGTTGGGAAGGGGAAGCAGAAGGAGCAGCTGCAAATTTCACCTTGAAATGAGAGCACATTGGAACACGCTCCATAGGGAACAGAAAAGGGTGGGCTAGGGCTCTTCTTGCAGGAGGGAACATGTTGCCCTCTCCCAGACATTCTCCTGCTGCCAAAAAGTTGTTTTATCCGAGTTTTATCCAGCTGAATAAACCAGAATATCTCAGAGAACTAAATAAACACTTCTATACATCCAGCAAGAGAACTCTGCCGTGACTAAGTCCTGAACAGAGGGTTTGCAAAGGCGCTCATTATAAAAGGGCACATGATAAATATATCACTTCAAAACTAAAATTACTGTTAAATTGTAGTGGTTTTCTTCAAGTAAATAAGGTTTCAAGCTCATTCGTCTTCCAGTGTTTATGTGTGTCTGTGCCAGAAAGACATGAGCATTGTTCTCCAGGTGAGAATAATGCTGGTGTCTTCTCCTCCTCCTAGAGGAGTGGTACGAACCTGGAAGTGGCTCATACAAGTTGTTTTCCACAAATATTCCAGCCCCCTTGGTTATTGGTCTTTCGTACTGTGGCTTGCAGGAGCAGTGACACCAGCAGACACACAGCTCATGTGGCTCCAAAGAGGCAGAACCCACGGGAGGCCACAGCACGACCCTCCAGAGAGCATGGATTAACCCCAAAATCTGCCACATTCCAAGCAAGGATACAAGGAAAAAAAAATAAGTCTCTACTCCATAGACACTTACCACTCTATTATTAAGTTACTTTGCACGACATCAGAATCTTTTTTCATGCTTTTAAGAAGGCAAAGCTTATCCCATTCAGGGCTCTAGAAGCAGCTTTGCACAGCTAGGCACAACTATACCTCCTGTGAGCAAATGCCATTAAAAAGCCCTATTAAAACAGTACATAATTAAGCAAAAGCTAGATCAACATCCAAAATCAACCAGAAATGCATTAAAAGTATAACTGAGATGTTGATATAAAGAGGGGATGAGAATACAGTTAAAACTGTGGAGTAAGACTGAAGTAGTAAGACGCTATTTCGTTTCCACCTCTGACACGGAATTGCTACGGGATCCTCCTCACATCAGCCATCCACGTGCCAAATAAATACCAGTAAATAAAAATCAGTATCTCTGGACTTCATTCAGCAATAAAGCTCTTAATATTTGAAACTACAACCGGATCGGAACCTAACATCTCGGTCCCTCGATTTTATTTTATTTTTTTTATAGAAGATGCTCAAATGCTTCCCAAATCCAACAGAAAATCTCAGAACAGAGAAAATAATAACAGAAATCTCAGGAGACGTGCTCCATGCAGAAAGGACACGCAGCAGGCCGTGACGTTCCCTGCCTTGGTGCTCAAGCAATTAGGACGGTTTTCATATTCTAATTATTCACAGAAACAACGCCGCTACCTGCAAAAGAGCAGCCAGAGGAAGGGGCAGACACTACAGTCCTGGAGGAAGGAAACTGGAGGATTTTACTGAAAAATTTGGAATTCTGACTTAATTTAGCACCCAAACTTTAAATAAATCACTGTGTTGCGTTTCACTAATATTTAGTTATATTCAACTTTTCTAACCCAGGGGAGAACTGTTAAAGGAAACATCCAAGTGATTTTCTTCACAATCTTTTTCGCCCAGATTTGTACAAAAAGAGCAAATAGCAGCAGAGAGCAGATAGTACTTAAAATACCATCAGTTATTTAAGCATAAAATGACATTTCTCCATACCACTAGAAGCAATAAAAGAGCCTATTACACACTCCTGCTCTTCACACAGTACCACCACTGACTCTTAGCTGGAAATCCAAATTATTATTATTATTATTATTATTATTATTATTATTAAGGTAGCAATAGCACGGATGGCTGGTAGTTGTACTCCCTCTTTCCCTGGGCTTTTTACAGGTGTTAGGCCTTGTATCCTCGGAGCTGGGAATCAGAATGGAAAGCTTAGAAAAAATTTAGACATTCTGATACAATAAAGGCTCTGTCTCAGCCACCGCAGAAGGCAAATACGGAAAAATCACACATTTATTACGTTTCTCAGCTTGTGGATTTGCAATGCTGTCCCGGTTGGAGCAACACAGGACTAATTTCTCTTCTAATACCTGGGGAAAGTGCACTTTTAGAAGACTCTAGTTTTCTTCTTCCCACATTTGTGTCCCCTGCTGGGAGAGCATGGCTTCCTGCTGATGGAATGGGCTGGTATGACCCTTGTATATTTTATATTTGCATCGGAATTAATACTGGTTCTTTAGTGCTACTAATGCTAATTATCTAGTCTTATTCTATTAAATCTGTTTATATGTCAACCCTTGGTTTTCCTTGGTTTTTCCCCTTCTCGAGTGGGGAGGGAAGACGGAACCGGGCGAGAGAATACTTGTCTAAACAATTAATAATTGTCTAAATGACAATAAATTCGTGTGGGTTTCTCAAACCATAACAGTGGGCTAAAGAAAACCAAATCCCAGCAGTCACACTGATGCATCCAGCCAAACCAGTTACTGAGTGGGTGCCTGGGCTTCAGATAGAGATGGAGAAGACAGACACAACGTGTGAGAGACCAGCAGTTGGCTTGGGTAGAGCACCATGGAGTGAATATTCAGCCCGTGTCAGAGAACATCCATGAAGGGAGCGGCCGTTTCTGTCACCAGAAGGATTCCAGACGCAGCAGAGTGCACCATCCTCTCCTGCAACAGATGCAACATGCCACGGTGGATTTATGACCAACCAGCCAGCGCTGCTGCGGTCACGGAGAGAGCTCAGGGCTTGGCCACGTCACGCATTCCCCCAGAGCCACCTTCATCCAAGCCTGGCAGGAGTTCACTCGCTGCTCGCCCGCATTGCCAATGTTTGAGAACATCCCTGAGCAGAGAGGAGTGTGAATAGCAGAACCCCGGCCATAACGTGTCCAGGGCTGAGGGAAGGAACACCACCTTCAGAGAGCAGGGCTATTTTGGTCCTAACGCCCCACTGCTGCACACAGACCAGTGTCTTGAGCTTGTCCCCATCCAGTACTGGACTGTCCCAATGGTCTTTCTTTAAAAAAGTTGTCTTTAAGCCTTGCAGGCAGGTCGCTCCAGGATTGTCTTCCAGTCTTACTGCTGCAAACCTTTGAAAATCCAGTTTCCAAGCTACATCAGAGTTTCACTGAATTTCATTGAATTTTTAGAGTTGGAAGGGACCATAGAGATCATCTAGCCCAACTCCCCTGCTGAAGCAGGATTGCCCAGAGCACGTTAGAGCGTGTTACTCAGGACGGCATCCAGGTGGGTCTTGAAAATTTCCAAAGAAGGGGACTCCACAACCTCCCTGGGCAGCCTCTCCCAAGGCTCTGGCACCCTCACCGTAACGTTTTTCCTCATATTTGAGTGGAACTTCTATGTTCCAACTTGTGCCTGTTGCCCCTTGTCTTCTCACTAGCAACCACTGAAAAGTGTCTGGCTCCCTCCTCCTTCAACCCATACTTTAGATACTTGTAAATATTGATAAGGTCTCCCCTCAGCCTTCTCTTCTCCAGACTAAAGAGTCCCAGCTCTCTCAGCCTTTCTTCATAAGGG
>JAOTQQ010000032.1:76116365-76128405 GCA_026546715.1 Gallinago undulata | reverse complement strand
TGAACCTGCTCCATTAATCATTACCCTTTGGGTCCTGTCACACAGCCAGTTCTCAATCCACCTCACTGTCCCCTCATTCAGCCCACACTTCTTTAGTTTCCCAATGAGGATGTTATGGGAGACAGTATCAAAAGCCTTGCACTTGACAAGGTTTCTTTTTGTATTTCTTTGTAGTTCAAATTTAATACAGAAAAATAAAGAAATCAATTGAAGGGGATTCCCATGTGAGTTAACTTCACACTGTGCTCATCAAGCAAGCCAAGAGGACCTAGGCTGGTGCTGAGTAATGGTCCATCTTCAGAAAAAACACAATTTAAGGAGGCACACTCTGGCCATAAAACACAGGCAGTGGTGATGTTCTGTTCTTCTCCAGGAGATCCTGACACACAAATAGGAACTAAAAAAAACCCCAAAAGGAATCTACATGATGGGATCAAAGAATCACAGAATGGTATCTCAGTTCTTTTCAAGGAAGCAAATGTGCAAAGAGGCTCCAGCAGATATATTCGCTAGAAGCTTCTGTAGCCTCAGAGATTTTGTTTTAGGTGAGGGAAGAGTAAATTCTTGCCAACAAACGTGCTTGGGTTTCGTTGCTGCAAATAGGTCAAGTCTCTGTCCGTGCCAGTCCAGTTGCATCATATATCTCTCACCAAAATCCCTTTAAGGTAGGTCACGTTCTCCCAAGGAGAATGGTCTGGTTTCTTGCCAAAGTCTGGTGTTATTTTCTTCATTTTAAGTATCTTCTTGAGATGTATTTTGAAGTATGACTCTTTTGGTAGTTATTTGTCATACTGGGCAGTTATTTAGCGTGAGAGGAGGTGATGAGCTCCATCAAAAAAATCCCCTCCCTTCCGAGCTTTCAAAAAAAGAACATTCACACCATCTGAAGCATTTTTACACCGTTAGCTTACGTGCCGCGTGTGAGAAACAAATGCTAAATGGGGTGCCTTACACCGAGGGCTCTGGGGAATGGGTATGCCATGCCATATTCCTGGCATTGCTCAACCAGTCTCTATTGTATCCAGGAAGCTCGGCGGGGTCTTATATGGCTTTTATTAATAGAACTGTGATCTCTGCGGAATGCGAGTTGAGAAAACGCCTCGTGCCTGTCTTCTCTACCTAACAACTGTTGCTGAGTGACATTATCAATTGCAGCTTGTTAGAAATAAAATAATAGGGAAACTTTGCTCTAGTCATTCACTGCAGCTCCAGATACAATCAAGTTTTCCAAACAGTGGCTCTCTAACAGTGGAACACAACATTGTTTCCTATTTATGAGTTGTATTTCACAGACCAGCCTTCAGGGGTCCACCCAAGCAGTGCCCAGTGCATGAAAGAAAAAAAAAAAAAAAAAGGAAAAAAAAGGTTTAATATTATTTAGAAGTCTCATAATCCTGAAAGGAGATGGGGCCTCAAGCCTTGAACTGCCACAGTCCCATGGATGGCTTAATTTAGGGTAACTCGGAATAACCAGGGGAGGGAGCATTCCTACCACGGCTGGCCGAGGCAGACGCTGCAGAGGTAGGCAGCTTAGAACTTGCTATGTTCATTCAAAAATAGACTTTTTTTTTTTTCTTAACCAAGAAGAAACCAGGGCATATTCACCTCTCCTGTTCTGGAAATACAAAACTGGTATAAGATATTTTGAGGAGCTATACTCCTCAATATATAAAAATTCTGCTTTCAAGTAACTTTGAAATGTTAGTTTAAAATAGTATTGTTATGCATAAAGTGATAGTCTATGAAAATTTTTGCAAAGGCAGCTTGACATAATTAGAAAAATAGGATGTTAAAGAAAAAAGCATTTTCTGTTGTCATAACTACTTAACTTGAGCATCAGACCCCGGGTGTCGGTATAAGTCCATGACCAGTTGTTTGTTGCACATGCTACATTAACTTCTGCATAGTGACCCTTTCCTAAGAAAGCTTCTCTCTACCACCTTCTTTCTGCTTGCAGCTCAAAGCATTGCAACAGTCACTGAGCATCAGGTTTAATTCTGATAAAATAGACTCTTTTTGCTATATAAAAAGTTTATGAATGGGGACTATACCTCCCTCTATGAAGTGGTCTTTATTATCAAAATATGGGCTCCCAAGCTCTTGCCAGCATTTGTCGGTAGATTTTCTATCTTACAGACCCAAAGCACCTGAACTAAAAAACTCAGCAGAAGCTCCACCTCAGCACGTGTATATAGAAAGCCCTTTGATGATAGGACCAGCTTCTGGTAGAGCAGGAAGAGTTTAAAGGTTGCTTTTGATCAACCCCTCGCAGCTCTGGAAATACAGCACGAGAAGAAGTCTCCCTGTGCAGATCCCTCTCACTGCAGGCAGCCTGCTAAGGAGCTAATTATACCCAACACTAATTTGCAATTCAGTTCATTTTTGTAGGTCAGTTTGTAGGGCACGGAATTTTAAAACTGGATGCGTGCTATGACTCTTTCCATGAAGAAATGGCTAAAACATTGACTCTTGTGACTTACTCTAGTAATGAATAAATACATGTTCAATATGATTTAAAAAAATAAAAAAAAAAAAAAGAAAAGCTGGGCCCCATAACCTGTTAACATCACAGCTACAGTCCCTGACTGCAAAGTGCTTAGCTCTAAACAACTAATCAGCACCTTTCAACTCAGCAGGGCAAGCGTGCGGGTATCGGTGTTTACAAATTCAGTGCCAAAGTTAAAAGTAATCCACTAAACGAGACCTTTGTAATAGAATGGATCCCCTTTTCCATTTAATTCTTTTATGGTAGTCATACCCCTGACGTCACTGAGAAAATAATTCCATTCTGATAGTTTATTAAGGCTTGGGTCTTCAGTCCGCTTTAAACAAATGTAAAAGACTGCAGAGTTCTCTCCTGTAGCTGGTGCTGCTCAGTTTTTTAATACTGTGCATGACAGAATATCATATTTCATTTCATGAAATCAGTAGATGACTGCTGCAACTGTTCAGAGGGAAAAAATTCAAAATAGAGTGGAGTAAGATGGAGAAATTGTCTGATATTAAGAGCATGAAATTAGCTGAAGGCCAGAAGTATTACACTACGAGAGGAAAAAGCAAATGCATAGTACATTTAACATGGGGTTTATAGTAGGCTACAGACTGTTCCTTAATACTTTACTGGTGAGGGGCAAAAAAAAAAGGGGGGGGGGGAAGCAAAGCATCATTCCAGGAGGTATTACATAGGGTATTATATATATATGGCACCTGACGTAACCGTTCCACTTTTATACAGTTGCACTAATAAAGTCTCAGCCGGAGCATCGCTTTAGTGGGGGAATCATCTTAACAAAGATGCCTGTGAACCATGTATCAACGGGCCCAAGTCCAAAGGAGAGCAAATACAGTAAATCCAGGACTAGAAAACAAAACTTGGGAGGACAGCCTATGTTAAATCATTTTTTTCTTTATTCTAGAAAAGACAAAATCAAGAGAGGTAGGAAGATGCATGATAATAGTCTTTAAACTGATTACTTTTCATACATGGAGGAAGAACTGATAAATACCTTAATCATATTCTAGATCTTTAGTTTGCAGAAATAAATATTTAGGCAGGTCTTGGGGGGGAGTGGGAAGCATTCCAGTGATGAGAATAGCAAAAATGGTAACTGGTTGCACAAGGACACTGCAGCAATCACTATTACTCAGCCTTTTAAAAAGAGCTTAGACAAACATCTGCCACAAAACCCGGGTGCATTTGATCCGAGTGTCCAAATTACCTCTCAAGGTGCCTTTCAGCTGGACACAAGAGAAGTTTTACTCAGACTTCATCTCCAGAAACAAACTAATGTGATTTAAAATTAGTAGAGATTTTATATACACCTTTTTGGGCTTGGCTGGTGCTGGGCACCGATCTGAAATTTCAACACCACAGACAGAGTGTAATAGTTTCTAATTAGTGGGATGCTCTGCCTATCCAGCTGTTCATATATGTATGAGATCCTAAGGACAGATTTAACGCAGCAGATTGGTTACTATCCATTCCTGAAATATTATGTATTAAAATATATATATATATATAAAAAGGAACAAAATACGGCCTGTTTCATTGCTAGAGCACAGTAGGCAGATGCTGTCTCCCTGTGTTCAGCAAAGAACAAGTCACAAAACAAAGCCAGCCATGAATTGGGTGATCCCTCAAATCCTGTCCTGACCAATATACCTTCAGTTCCATCAAAGGAGTTCCACCAAGGGCTACTGCTCAGTACCAAAAATATCCTCAATTATACAGGCTTTGTAAAAGAAAGGCTTATTTTAACTCAAGAGCTCAATGCAGCAAACGTGAAATAATGCCTGTGCCCAGTAGCACGTTATTTGAAAAGGGTCTTTTTCGTCTTCAAAATTCTAGGACTTTCTTCTAGCCAAGCCATTATTACAGCAAAAAGTTATTTTTGTAGTATTAGAAGCAAACTGAAAATACCAGCACTAATAGAATTTTAAGAGTAGGTAATCAGGTTAAAACTAGAAAATGAAAACTATCATTTCCTCTCATTAGAATTACTTCTTGAAACACTATAAACTTCAATTAGGCCATGACAGACTATTTTTCTCTTTTTTCTTTTCTGCTGAGGCTTCTCTACTGCTTAATAAAACCACAGAGCAGGATCACTAATTAGGAGGATACGCAGTATTTAATTTTACCATTTAATGTTACAAGCTGTAGCTTCACATTACTGATTGTACGTCTTCTAGATACTTCTTTGAAAGGGATTATTTTGTTGCATGGTATTGTATAAAGGCTACCGAGGCATCTCCCTACTTTATTTCACAAACATAAACGAACCAAATCCCACAGCAGGCTGTGAGAAGAGACAGCATCACGCCCCCTTTCCACAACCATAGAGCAAAGGCATAGAAGAGATGAGATAAAATAGGCATTTTGAGGAGCAAAACAGGCATTTTGCATCATTCTTATCCTAAAGAGCAAGGATTGGTCCTGCTAATCACAGAATTTCCAGACTGGGTGGGTGACCTCGGCTGAACATGTCCCAATCCAGACCCAAACGCTGCAAACTGGGCAGTGAAAAATTAAGACACGCTGGTGTTGAGTTGTAAAAACATACAGTTTAAGCACAAAAATAGTTGCATCGGCTATTTTCTTTTAATAAACCAAGCAGAAAACCAGAAACTCTATCTATGTTTGAGTCTTTAAATCAATATGAACCTCTGCTACCCGAGCAAAACAGTAACCTGCAAGAGTGATAGATTTTCATCATTTGTGTGGGCCAGCTGCTAAAATGCTGAATATCCATTTATTTAGATATAATAGTTCAGATGAATGACGAAGCTAAAACCTCCTGGATTCAGTAACAGGTAACATTGTAGAAACTACTTTCTTTTCCAACCTCATGCACCTTATTCCTTTCCCTCTAGTTTTTCACAGGCTTTTTAGGATGTAAGCCTCTCTCTTTGATTTGCAAATTTAATTACAAACAAAGAAAAAGTCCAACTTTTGTCCCAACACTGAAGACTGAAAAGATCTTTACGTTTGAAACTGCTTCTGGCTCATTTCTACAGTTTCCCTCCTTGGCATTAAATTTGGGTTATTTCTTCCTGTTGATGGTACCTAGGGATTATTGGTGAAGGTGGTGAGAGGCAAGAGAAGTCCTCCTGTTCCATTGCCAAACTCAACCTTGACATCATCCCAGAACAAGGGATGTTCTTGGGGAAAAAGGAGCAAGAATAAAGACAATCGAGGCAGCAGGGACCTCAGGTTGAGCCAAACCATGGCTCAGTCACACACGAGGACACCACAACTGAGAAAAGACAGTTTTTTGCCTTCTGTGACCCCCCAAAAAAATAACTGAATGAAAATGGTACTGGGTCACCACAGGAGCAGCAGTGCCCAGCTCTGCCAAAGTTCTGCCTGAGCAAACAGGAAAAAGGAATTTTCCCAAGAGCTTTCAACCCAGTAAAATTCCTTGGGTTTCCACACCAATGTCCAAAAGCTCACCCTGACCAACATCAGGCTTCCTGATATCTGCCAAGACACTAATTCAAAATACAGAAGGACTATCTCTTCTTAAATAAATTACTTTAAGAAAATTTTAAATTAATCAAGAAATAATTCTCCAAAATATCTGGACTAGTTTCACTAACACGTTGCAAAACAATCACATGCCAAGTGTGAAAAATATCAAACAAGAATGGGTAAACTGGGGAAACCTCAGAAGCAATTTGGAAAATGGTCTTAGATTGGAAAGCATTTGGCAATTTTAAATAGAGCCATCTTAACTAGAGGCCTCTCTCCTAACAGAGCATTGGCTGTAGTATTTCTGGTTTGTTCTGAACTTAACCTAAAAAAAAAAAAATAATTTAAAAAAAAACAAACAAGAAAAAGCTTCAATAATCTAACAGCACTCCTTCAGATAATTTTTGTTAAAAAAACCCCAGTGAGAGCTTCAGAAAAAAACCCATTCACATACATCATTTAATATACTGATATGAGGCTAGCAGATAAATAAGCTCCTGGGGGGGTAAAAAACAACAAAAACAACCCCCCCAGAAGTAGTGATAAGATAACAAATACAAATCTACCTTGTCCTTGAGGAACTCCGTAAAATTCAGCTGCTATCCTCGCTGCTTCCTTCCGGTTTCCTTTCACGATGTAGAAGTGGCTGAGGATGGCCAGGCTGATCTTCACGAAGAGTTTAAAGCAGAAAAGGGAAAGTATGGTAAAGTAGACATTGGAGAGCTGCTGGGCGAAAGGGCGACTCTCCTCTATGACGGTCATCGCTGCAGCGAAACCTCTCCTGGTGTTTGGGTAGGGCTCCCGAATGTGTTGATAAGATCATATGGCTCCAGCCACGCACTCCCGGGAACAACTGGTCCTGGGGGAAAGAAAATATCAGCTGGTCATGATGCTTGCTGCTCAAAATATGACGATTATTTATACTGTACACAGTATTGAGTTCACTACCGCTCCTGGTGCTATTCCAGTGGGATGGAACAGAACAGCCACAGGTTCCAAGGCCCTGGATTGTACTTGGTCCCCTTCAAAGGTCTGTTTCATGCCAAATTGTGCATTTCTAATTCATTTCTTTACCCTATTAACACATGTCTAAAAATACACTGTCAAAAGTATTAGTACTAAGAACTGCAATTTCAGGTACTAAACCAGGTAACTCAGGGAATCAGTTTCTGCTAAACTAAGTTCTCCTGCTTCAGCAAAATTCCTTTTCTAGTGCTGCTTTATTTTATGTTAGACTACTTTTTTTTTTTTCCCTTACAAAACCAGAACCACATCAGTAAATACCTGAAATACACATTAATATAAAAACAGAGATTTAATATATCCCAGCTTTGACAGTCTCTTATTGTTTTGTTCAGGCTGAATGAAAATACCTTGTATTCATGGCTTATAGCATTATACAAAAACCAGTAGTCACTGCAGACAATAAAAATCAAACTCCTAGATATTTTATAAATAAGATCTCAAATCACCTAAAATTAAATTAATTAAAATCTAATTAAAATTAAATAAATGCAATGGCAAATGTACAACATGGAAAATTTATAATGCTTATGATACACGTTTTATTGTGCTGCACTGGAGTATTTTAAACCTCTGACACGACCGGCTTTATTTCTTGGCCAGTTTTAGACAGGGGAATCTAAATTCCGCAGAGTTTTGAAGAATGAATTTGCTTATTTGCCATAAAGGTATTACTCACAGTCATCAGCACAAACTGTTCCTCTTAGCGTGAACAATTGCTGAGTAAATAATGGTGTCACAACACGATACAAATGGAGGAGCGGCAGGACTGAACTCGATTCCTAAGTTATAACCCTAAAATAAAGAACCACAGCAGCTAAGGGTCCTGTTCTAAACTTTTATATATCTTTTAAAATATAAAAAATATTGTCTTTAGTTGTAGTTTTTAAATACTCTACCCATAGTGATCTTAACCCTTTGTATTCTGCCCTGGATTCTCAAGTTTGGTGGGCAGAGAAAAAGCATTTTAGAACATTGGCAAGTGTCCATCAGGACCAGAGGGTATGAGCCAAATGTCCCCGCAGCCACCAACCCCCCCCCATCTTCAGTGAACAGCACAGCAGACACCAAGGATATCACCCAAAATCACACTTCTGAAAGGAAAGTGGCAAAATAAAGCACCTCTTATCATCTGGCTCCAAGAGTAAAGTATTAGAGTAAGAAACTACCATGTTTTATGGAAACTGCATTCAAGTAAACCTATAGAAATGAAGAAAAAGACAATGACAAAAGGAAATGAGCTCAGAAATAAATATCAAGATTTTTAACAGAGAGAAACTGAAATGTGCTTATCTTGAGAGAAACAAATTTCAGTCTTTTTCTCTGAAAAAAAGATTAATCCACACAAGAGTCAGAACAGTAGCTGAAAAAGGCAATTAAAAAGCAGTTTACACTGTAAATTATATTACTCCCTAAAAAAAAAAAACAAACCACATGCAATTTTCCTAAATTTCATTTATAGACCTTTTCTCATCCAGCCAGAATAGGAACTGCTCTCCTCATACCATAGTTAGAAGCAGGAGTGAGTACTTAAAATGCCAACTGAAAATCCCTTTTTATATTTGGCACATTGTTATCTGACACTGAATTGAGGTGTCATGTTTTCCATAAGGATAAATGGGCATTATGTTCTGAGCCACCACTGCCAATTTCCGTTTCAATCATTAATAGAAATAGTATTTTCCTTAGTAACGTGTCCAGTATTGGAATTTCTTCCATATTTCTACTAGTATTATTAAGCTTAACTCAATCAGCCTACAGAATTTCCCAGCCATCTTAAGTACCTGTTTTGCATATTTACTATGCAGAATAAGGAAACATCATCATTATCTCATGGAAAACATTTTTCTTCTTCACACTGTTTCACCTGACCCCTATTTTTCCACAACTTTGTGGCATCCAGTAGCTGTGCTTTCTCATCTGGACTTCTCCCACGGTTTGTTAATTAATAAAATAGTCTTTCTTTGTAGAGGTGAAAATCCAAATAGCAATTACTATAAATAACAGCTGGAGTTAACAGCAGCGCTCGGTTCATCTGCCCCCTACAATTGGGTTTCCTGCTTCTTACAACTGCAGCAGATAAAGCACCGAAAATAAAATTTCTCAGTTGGTAGGTTGCCTTCTTCAGGCTGAATTTTTTTGTAAAGGATCAACAAAAATAACAAAACCCTTTTCAAAAAATCAGGCTGTGGATGCATGGAATATTTTGTAAGTGATCTTTCAAAAACCCTCATTGATCTGTAAAACTTCTGCTTCTAGAAACAACACGAAAATTGGGCAGGAGAGTTATTCCTGTATCAAAGCTTGTCTTTTGTCCTCTCAAAAACTACAAACTATAGAAAACTGAAAGAAATCATGAGTTTTGAGAGTTTCAGTTCACACATGCTCGAGAGAAGCTGGCAAAATTACTCTCCTAATAATAGTTCTTCTTTTTTAAAACTCTTTAAGTGCCAGCCTAACTGGAAGCTCTCCCAACTGCACAGAACAACCAAGTTCATCCGAATAGATGACGACACTG
Source organism: Gallinago undulata (assembly GCA_026546715.1). Classification (NCBI taxonomy): domain Eukaryota; kingdom Metazoa; phylum Chordata; class Aves; order Charadriiformes; family Scolopacidae; genus Gallinago; species Gallinago undulata. The sequence continues at coordinate 76,118,893 of JAOTQQ010000032.1, read as the reverse complement.
TAACAGAAATCAGAAAGTTGAAGCATAAGTAAATAAATAAAGGATCTAACAGTCAATGTAATGCCATGGAAGCAGGTAAAAAAGCTGGCATTTAAGTGTGCCGAATTTTCTACGTGAAGCAATTGGAGTCTGGTCTTGCAGCGGAGCAGAATAATGAGAGTTTCCAAATAGAAATGCATCAGCAACATGTAACAAACATGAAACAGTATAAAAATATCAAAGCACTCGAAAAGGCTTATTCTGACATGCACGTTCCCTCTATCGTTTCGACTTTTGGGTATGAAGTGTCTCTGCCTCACCTCCTCACTCAAAAATGGGTTTAAAAGGACCCCTCACGAGGAGTGCTCTTCTGAAGAACCTTCAGGACATGTCAATCCAGAATCTACACAAACGATGCAGCAGGAAGTTATAACTGATACCCAAAGTGTGAATTTTTCCCCCGCTGCATTAAAATCAGTGCTCTGGCACAGTTTAGGTTCTACACAAGCCATGTTATTCTAGCACATAAATGACTCAACCTTTCATTTGTAACATCTTAGAAAGTTTGCTTATTCTACTGAGAATTTTTAAGGAATTTAAATTGGTTTTATTCAGGTGTTTTGCATTTCCTGCCTGTTGAAAATATTTCTCCAACCTTAGAAAATAGTTCTAACTTACAGACTTCCAGGGGATGGAATTCCTGGCCAGGAATTTAATTATCAATCAGTGTCTCTAGATGTAACAGATATTCTCGATAGCACACGTGTTTAAAAACACAAAAAATAAAGATATTCAAGCAATTACGAAACTCCAGTTTTCTAACTTTCTTGGTTTGTGGGAAGAATACAGAGAAATTTTAAAGCTGTATCACTTTGTTCCACACCCACCAGAGAGCTGCTTCTCACGATGGTGATAGATTCCAATTCAACTACACATCCAGTATCAAACAATCCCTGCGCTCAGCAACATTATATCGCTATGCTTGATCTCCTTAACGAGTCCAACTAATTGCTGATGGTAAAGTTCTATGCAGAAGGGAAGCAAGTAAAACTGCTGAAGTAAATTCCTGAATTTACTTGCAAGTAAATTCAATCTGAGTCCTGCTAGGAAACCTGGTACGTTGATCCTACAGCATTGGCTGCGGTCCTCGCTGGATACCTAATGCAGCCCAATTAGTAAGAGTATTATAGAAGATTCCAAAGTCAAGTCATGTGTGTACTTGGAGACATCACTGAACCCAAAAACGTGTCAGAAAGCAGGCACACACCCCCTGCTGACAGACAAACTCGAGCAGAACTTTCCCCCTCTCCCCCCCAAAGGAGTTAAAAAAGCTCCCACCTCCAGCCGCCCATTCCATTCCTCAGAGGAAGGTTCCTGCCCTGCCTTCTCCATTCCTGGAAACCAAGAGGAAGGAATGTGTGCGGGTATGGCAGCCACCTCACTTCAAAATCTGGCAATTTAAGCTGTTGGATGAGTTTAAACAAACCTTTTGGACTTCACACATGAAACCCCACCTGTTCGGCTGCAGGGACGTAAACCTCCTGTTAAAAGTAGTAGCAAACTACGAGAGAACAGTAATGTCAAAATGCACACAGAAGGCACCTGTAAAGGATATTTAGCTATAACCTTTGATGGCTTAATATATTTCAGATTAAGGTTTGAATTAATACTACCTGGACTTTTGATACTATTTTGGATCTACATCAGTTTTTTATTTATTTATGTGTAAGACCTTTAAATTATGCTATCAGGATGAGATGATTGTCAATTATTGTAAAGTGAAAAGATTGCTCAAAATAGTGTCTTTGAGTTGGGAGCGTTTTACTTCACCAATTTGAATTCATTTTATTCTACATTGTAGTCTGTCTTTTAATTTTTCTTCACTTGTTTAAGTGATTAATTTTTTTTCTTCATTACAAACTGTTCCTAAAAACAATGAAACCATCTGCTTCCTTTAACTTTATACCCACTCTCTTCAAACTTTTGCCAGGTTTTCTTCTAGATTAAGTAAAAGCGGTTTCATTAGTCTCCTTTCTGTATATATTCTGCTGCCTACGAATGGAAATAAAAGGTCAATTTCATGGCTTGATAGGGATGAGAAAGAAAAGATTATTTTGCAAGAATGTCACTGTATGCTGACTCCCATGGCTAGTGTTTGTATCAGAAAGGTTTTTTCCATCCACTAAAGCCAGGATCAGTTAAGTGATCTCATCGTGACAGAACTACCAATCCATTTTTTTTCCCCACAAGCCAAGGCACGACAGCCCCTCCCTGGTGCTTTTACAAGAGACATAAAAATCCTTCGTGATGAAGACCTCGCAACTGGCTTAGGGAATGAGGTAAAACTAGAGAGAGGTGGATCTGTAGCGTGCAGGCTTCTTGTCACAGAACGCAAAGCACAAGAAAAGTCTGAAAGCTTCAGCTGGATCATGGAATCACAGAACGGTTTGGGTTGGAAGGGACCTTAAAGACCATCCAGTGCCACCACCTGCCCTGGGCAGGGACACCTCCCACCACACCAGGTTGCTCCAAGCCCCCTCCAACCTGCC
>JAOTQQ010000032.1:76094232-76110072 GCA_026546715.1 Gallinago undulata | reverse complement strand
GCCCCATCCCTGGAGGGGTTCAAGGGCAGGTTGGAGGGGGCTTGGAGCAACCTGGTCTGGTGGGAGGTGTCCCTGCTCTTTGTGGGAGGGGTTGGACTAGATGGCCTTTAAAGATTGCCTTCCGACCCAAACCATTCTATGATTATAGCATACCAATGCCTAAAGTGTGGCTACGAAGAAGATGGAGACTCCCTTTTTACAAGGAGCCTCATGGAAAGGGTATGGGGTTGTGGGTACAAGTTACTCCAGGGGAGATTCTGATTGTACACAGGTGTTAAATTTTTCACACTGAGAGATCAGCTGTTGGAATAATTTCCCCAGGCAGGTGGTGAAATCCCCAACCTTTGACACTTAAGATTGAGCCAGACCAGGTGCTGAGCCTTTTTATCCAGATTGGCTTTTGCCAAGAAAGGCTGGGCCAGCTGATCTTTAAGGTGCCTTCCAGCCTGAGATTCTCTGATTGTAGTTTGGATTAAATTTGTACTGTAGTGTTGGTCCCTTCCATGATGCAGAGATGTGGTGTTAACGAGAGGCGTTACACCTTACCTGCTTTTCTTGAACTTCTCTGAAGTTCTGCACATCTTGTTACTTCCCCAGATTGACAGTGATTGAGAAATTAAGTCAAGTGCTTGATAGGTTTTACAACTTAAAAAGATGTTGCTTTTTGCAAAGGGATGGAAATACATAGCAAGGCTTTAAATTGGGAAATTTTGGTGGTGTTCTTCTTAATTACTGTCTCCAAAACTGTGGGGTAAATTTAAGTGACAAGTACGTATGTACTTACTTAAGAAGTTCATAATTCATAAAATCATTACATGGGCAATTAAGGTTCACAGGTGATTCTCAGCTTGCTTATGGTGTTCCTCTTTGTAGAGGGCAAGTTTGGTCAATTGTTAAGGTTTGTGAATACAGACGAAAATATCTGTTTTCTCTCTTATTTTCCAGTTTCTTTTTCTAATGTGGTTTAATGTCATATATATCCCCCAAATGTGGGTTTGTAATAAAGGCTTCTAAACACCGTGATTTTTCCATAATGTAGAAGAAAATAAGCATTTTCTTTTTACTGATACTTACAGATATTCCAGGGAGAAATCTTGTGTAAGTTGTGTGAACTACAAGTGCAAACTCTGTTTTACCAGAATAAATGGAGTGTCTTGTGTGAAAATGAGCACTAGAGGCTTTTATTTATGCAACGTTGGGAAATAATACTGAAAATGTTTGCCAGCAGGCAGTTATGATGTGTTCCAATCGGTTTTATATATTTTGGGGATGGCTAACACATGTTTTATTAAATGAGACATGGTGTTGTTTAGGTACAGATAGATACGGAATTTTTTAACAGGAAAAAGTCTGTAGGCTATTTTTATAACTCGGAGTGCTGTGGTGGCAAGGCCTGTCATTCCAAACTGGGGCGCTGTGATTTCTGGAAGGCAGATTTTATTTTTTGATAAGGTTTTAGCCAAAAGTATTTGAAAGAAAGTACAGAAAATAGATAAGGGAAATAAGTAATAAGAGTAATGATAATTTCTGTAATGCATGGAAGAGAAATAATGAGATAGGATAATCTTGTGTTTTCTTTTGTCTTAGAAAAAATGTAGAAGACTTCACTGGACCTAGAGAAAGAAGTGACCTGGGATTCGTCACGTTTGACATCACTGCAGATATCCTTAATGGAAAAATGGTTTGCGGACGTTGTGAAATGAGAACATCTTGACAAGTGTTTTTGTTACCTTATAGTCTTTAGATATTTAGGAGGGAAAACTAACAATTTGTCTTAAAATGTAAATTTAAAGCAGTGGAAAGTATTTTGCATGGTTAGGGCAGGGAAGTAGAACTTGGAATAGCTGTTCTGTCTGTAGTAGCTGATACAGGACAAGTTGTTTTCTCCCTGTTTTTAAAACTAAGCTCTAGTGAAGCACTCTGTATCTAGTAACAGGAAGTGCAGTTTAACATCTGGACACTATTACCATTCAGTGATGTTTGTATTGGTGGTTTGGGGGATTAATTAATTATAGGGTTTATATAACATACTATTTTAACTGTTGTGCTGAATGTAGCAATTATGAGGCACTTTCCAAACTCATTTTCTTGTGAGGCTTTCGAAGTTCTGGCCACATAATACTTGCATTCAAGTACCTGTCTTCTTTTAAAAATAAAAAAAAATATTGTAATAGTTCACTTCCTTAGATGTTGAAATATATTGGGAAACATATGAGGTACTACAAAATCTATCACATTACTTTTTGGCCTTTTATTGCCGTTACCTTTTTTGCAACTTCTCTTTTGTGTTTCTCTGTTGTTTGGTTTTTATTGGGGAAGGAGGATTGTGGGTGGGTGTTTGTTTGGCTTTGGTAGGTTTTTTGACACTAGAATGGAATCATTCTTAGGATTTAGGGTCTTGATATTAAAAAAAATAAAAAATAAAAAATCACTGTTTCTGCAGAAATTGGTACCAAATCTGAGGCTTCATGCTTTACCTCAGGTGATTACTCTAAGGCCTGCTTTGCAGCAGGGCTGAGATTCCTGGGGTTTTTCCCAGTCTGCTGGTTTTTGTCACCGTGTGAGGCAGGACATTGATTACCCCTGTGTTTCGGTTTCCCTGCTCTGGAAGATACTGTGTTGTGTCAGCAAACCAAACAAAATACAAATTCTGAACACTGGTTATAACAGGTTAATAAGATTTTTGCAGGTGTGTGTTGCACAGGAATAAAAGGGCTTATTTTTTTTTATCAGTGGGAATCAGGAGAGGTGAACTCGGAAGTTGGAGTTTTACCTTTGAAATGCTTATAGGTATTAAAACCAGAGACTAAAATTCTAAAGTAGATGAATTGTATGTAGTGTATACAGGGGGAAGCAGAGTGAGGCAGGACAGGGTCTCTGAAAGAAATGTTCTTATGTAGGAATTAGTCTGCAGTATGTGGACATAAAGATTCCATGTTTTAATGACTTAATAGTATCAGTAGTTTAACATTTTTAAAAAAAAAAACCCTCTGATTTAATCTCTCATGCCTGTCATAGATAAACTGAGTGGTGGGTAGAGCTGTAAAATACAACTTTCTGGTAGATTTTCTTTTTTTGACAAAATTTGTAAAGAAATGTGTGTTCTCTTAACTAACAGTTAGTTCTAGGAAGAACTAAACAAAATGACAGAAAAAGAAACCAGGAAAAGGAAGGGGGAGGAGACAGTTTGCACAAACTGTTTTTAGCGTACCTAATTTGTGGCTAACTTTAGCAAGTGTTAAGAAATCCTACAAAGGAGATTTTCAGAACCTTTTTGTTGTTTTGAGTTAGATGATGGAAAATATTCAAGTAAAATAGCTGCAGGTACTCTTGCAGCATCAATCAAGTGTTTAATTATTTCCTTTCTTGCCTTCTATTAGTGGCTTAAAACCACAATTCAATCTTGGGATGAGGAGTGGAACAAGATAGAACAGATTTTGAGGCTGGCTGGGGAATCTGTTTAATTATTCTTTGAGGTGGTGGTAAATAGAATAGAAAAAGAGGATTGGGAAATAAAAGTTTACAGCTAATCTTTATTGAAAGGTAAAAGGTCTTTTCCCTAGCAGTCACACATGGTGCATTTTATTGCTAAATCAATAGATAAGTATTCAGAATATCAGCTTTATTATACAGAGAGTGTCAAATGACAGTTTTCAGTTCTTTACTTCTTAATCAAAAATCTGAGCAGAGTTTTGTTCCAGTCTAATAAGCTGACTTTGTAGTAAGTAGGTAACTAAATCTCCTAATTCCTGGTGTCCCTTCCAACGTGAAATACAAACTTCTCTAGTGTGTGTATTACAGGCTCTTCCAACTCTCTACGCTCCACTAATTTTTGTATTTATATATTGTTTAATGCTGTTGTATCTCAATCCACAGTTGGATACCAGGATTCTTTGGTAGTATAAATATATAATAGCTTTGAAGATACTTCCTGAAGAATTCTGTCTCGCCTTTTATATTTAAGGTTTTACAATGGATTATCTAGCAACATCTTATAGTTGCTAGCTTGCCATGTCAAATATAGAACTCTTAAATCATTGGAGGAAATAGCTGATAGATCTCATAAATATTAGAAACAACCCAAAACTGGTTTCTTTAGTATGATTAAAATACATGTTGGGAGTCCTGGAAGTGCTTAGATTTATAGGTGAAGTGGTGTTGAAAGGTAAGAGCGCACTGTAATTATCATAATCTATTTAGATCTAGTAAAAATAAAGCAAGGTTATGAAAATAAAAGATGGTATTTTTCTTAACTCGCATACATCTGCAGAGTATATTTGACTGGAACGTTAAACAATTGTTTCTATATTTGTCCGCAGAATATTCAACGAAAAACAATGTAAGTATCAAAAAGAAAGTCACAGCAGTTACCTGTTCTGTACCGCGGCTGTTTTTAACGTTCTGAAGTTCTGCTGGGAAGAGTTAAGGCACCAGCAATTCCTACTACCTTGGGCTGTTTTCCCTGGCCTTCGTGGTTGTTATTTTCTTGACAGTTTTCTGCAGGGTGGGAAGTTCACCCTCATGAAACCCAACTTGGTACCCAGCAGAGCGGGAGAAAAGTTACATCTTCTTGTTTAATTGCAAGAGTGGACTGGAAATGAAGTTTTTCCACTTACTTGCTCTATTTTACTTGTCCCTAATGGTCTGGTATTTTGTTCATAGTTTGCCAGTTACTACCAGTAACTACCAGTTCCTGTAGCCCCATAAGTACGTTTATGTGATCTTTTCATACTTCTCAAAATAATTGGCTTTGCTGCATCCTTTAAATTGGTTCCTGCTGGTATTTTGCTTTGGGTAGCTGAAGGCTTGTTTCATGGATCTGATGGGAGCAGTGAGGAACAGCCTCTGGAAAAATTAGAATAGAATCATAGAAGGCTAGAATTGCCTAGGTTGGAAGGGACCTTGCAGATTATCTAGTCCAACTATCAACCTAACTGATAAAAACCATCCCTAAACCATGTCTCTAAACACTATGTCAACCTGTTTTTTAAATCCCTCCAGGGATGGTGCCTCACCCACTTCCTTGGGCAGCCCATTCCAAGGTTTAATAATCCTTTCCGTGTAAAAATTTTTCCTTGTATCCAAACTGAACCTCCCCTGGCAGTACTCGAGGCCAGAGGCTATAATTATTTAATAAAAATAAAATTATTAAAATTATTTAATAAAGCACCATGGTACCACTGGTCTCCCTACTTTCTTTTCTTTTTTTTTTAAAGTACCTTAATTATTTTTTACAGGCTGGTGGATATTGTGTTTGTACTGAAATAGTTTTTAGGGCTCTTTATCAGGGTCTGGGACTTCCTTGTCTTATTTCATCTTTTAATTTCTTTTTTTTTCTCACAAAAAACAGTGGTTCTCACAAATACTGAGAAATGTGGTTTTTTTTCTCAGTTGTTCTCGAAGGTACTAAACAAGACTGTTGAGCACCTAACTACTTAAAACAACAGTATAAAATTTCAAGTGTTTAAGAATTTGGGATCTGTCATTTGAATATTTCATACAATTCTTGGGGTTATGCTTGCAATTCAAGTAGAAATTTTTTTTCCATTAAAATTGGAAAAAATGTTAAATACCTAGGTGATGTCATGACAGCCCAATTTTAAGCCCTTTATTTGAAACAAAGTCTAAATACCACTTTAAAAGCAACTTACCTTCACAATTCAAAAAGAAAAGCCATCATACTTCATCTTTGAAAGCTTAGGACTATTTTAAATGATTTTCTTGTGTTTTATTGAGCTGTTCTTTGTTGTTTCCATTTATTCTGTGTTGCAGTTCAGTGCGTGGTCATACAAGTTCTTCCCCCCTTCTCTCCTTCCCCTTGCCAAGCATTATTTTGTTAAATTAATTATGGATAGCAAGCATGTACTTCAACTCCACAGGGCTTTTAGATTAAGAATGGTATGAAATTCCAGTTGCTGAAAAAAAAATCTTGTCAGGTACCTTGCTGACTTGGTTACAATTATATTTTTAGGCTCTAAATCAGGTGGTGCTTTGGGACAAGATCATGTTGAGAGGAGATAACCCTCGGCTGCTCTTAAAAGATATGAAGTCAAAGTACTTCTTCTTTGATGATGGAAATGGTCTCAAGTAAGTAAATCTTTTTTAATAATAATTATTATTAACGATATCTTGATTTACTTGTATACACAGCATTTTAAATGTGTTTTTATTGCTGTTGCTGTGTTACTGCATGAAGTAACTACATAAAATTAGGAAGTCTGTGGTTTCTGCATCAGGAAAACAATTTGTATCCTACTTTTATTAATAATTATGAATTAAAGTACTTGTGCTGATAGTCTTTACTGCTTTTTACAGGGGAAACAGGAATGTGACTCTGACTCTCTCCTGGAATGTTGTACCAAATGCTGGGATTCTACCTCTTGTAACAGGATCAGGACACGTGTCTGTACCTTTCCCAGATACCTACGAAACAACAAAAAGTTATTAAATTATAATGCTGAACCCTAAGCAAGATATTTTTATACTTGTATATTGTGAATAAATTTTATTGCGGTTTCTTCTCACGTCCCATGCAACCCTTCAGAGAAAGGTACTTACTTGATTTCCTCAGGTCTAAAGGCATAGGAAATGGAAATTAAAGTTCAGGGTTTGTTTTGTTTTTTTTTTTTGTTTTTTTTTTTTTTTTTTTAAATACAATGTTGAAGCTGAAACTTAAGGGAAAGGTAAATTGCAGAGTAATGGTTTTTGGGGGGAAACTGAGGAATTTTATTTTATTTTTTTCTTTCTTTCTCCTGGCAATCTGGGTATAGATCTCCATTTCTTTTAAATAAACATTTTTAAACCAGAAGATAGTCTTGCTGTGGTTTTTTTCTTTTCAGGTGCTGTGATAGCGTGTAGAACTCAAACACACCTTCTGGAGTCAGATTCTGTGAGGGCCTGAAGGAAATGGCTATTCTGTTTTCCACTATTTTGCTAAATTTGTGCTTGAGAGTAAGGTAAGGTGAGGCCTCTCGGGAGCTGCCAGCAGCTCCTTTAGGAAGTGGTAGTCCATTATCCATCAGCCAGCTTGCACTTCTCAGTCTTTTTTGATAAGTTTTTTGGGAAAAAATAATAGGAAAAATAACAAAACTGCAGTTTGACAAACCTTGGAAGAAGAGATGGAAAAGGTTGAAGCAGTCTCCCCCTCTGTTGGGAGGTCACTGAAGGGCTGGTGGATTTTGAGGACACCAACCTGCTTTTTCAAAAGGGTTCTTTTAAATTCATATATTAATTCATAAATATTCATAATATTTATGAATTTTCCCTTAAGTGACCCCCAGTACCTTTTCTGTATTAATGTGTCAATCAAAAAACTTGCAAAAAGTTTTAAGTGTGAAAGCTAAAAGAAAATATTTTCATGGGAATATTTTAGGACAATTTTTCATCTGTATCCAAACTGGTTCAGGAATCAATGAGGGAAATTCCACAGCTGGGAGCCCTTGTAAAGCCTTTCAAAAAGTAAAGTGACTCCAGTATTTTGTTGTGACAATTCTCAAACCGTTGATAAAAAGAATGCTCTTTTATGGAAACAAATGGCATTTATTTCCTCTTGTGTCTTCTGATACCTCTTATGAAAAGAAATGTTATTACTGCTGGTGGCTGATTTTTCTGTTGGATGTGCTACTGACTAAATAATGTTTTTTGTAGCGATTTGTACAAAAAACTCTATTCCCTGGCACCTGCTGTACTTAATGGGAAAAGGCTTCAGACCCCTTTGCAGGAAACTGGAACTACAGACACTTCCAGGTAGTGATTTATTGAGGTTCTGAAGCAGGAATTCTGCTCTAAGGGCTGAAAAATGCAGACTCTTAACATAGCTGGGTTTGTGTTTCTTTCTGGGAGCATAGAAAAACCCTGGGAAGGGAAAAATGAACACTTAATCTGTGATTACAGCTTGTGCACAGTTTTATTTACAGATTAGCACTACGGACACTGTGAAAATTAATTACTTCTAAATATTGCGGTTTTATTCTTTTAATAAGCTTCTTCTGGACAACAGAATTGAAGTTAGCTATTGTATTGCTCAGCAGCCAGATTCAAGTAAAGCTCCTGTGTTATTTTTGGATTTCACATGTTGAAAATGTTCTGCTTCTGAAAATTATTTCAGGAGAGGTTTGGCAGGAGCAGTTCTGTAAAATGAAAGCTACTTAGATTGAAAACTCAGGTATTGGAGGAGCAATCTTTCTCCAAATTTGTCAGAAAATACATAGAAAGTAACTATTTTTAAGTACTCAATATTTAAGGAGTGTTCTGGCTTATTTGGCAGCTTTACTTTGGAAGAAAATTGAGATTTTCTCCATTAAGAAGAGTTTTAAAACATTTTTTAAAGCATCTTAGACTGTATACAAACAAGTGAACAGGCACGTACTCTTTAACGTGAAGTGCCCCTTTTCAAGCACACAGGTAAATCTTTATATTACACTGTTTGCATCAGGCGTATTTTTATTAAGATTAAAAAAAAATAAATCCATAATTTAGCTTGAACAAGCCAAACTGCTGCTGGATCTTTCCCCTCCACCACTTTACTGAGACTTTCTATAACCCCATACGTTCCTGAAGTGATGAGGCACAAGTAAGACAGGATAAGCATTGGTGGTTAAATTCTCTTTTTCCCTTAGTATTGTATGGTAGTAATAATTACTTTTGTGTAAGTTGTTATTTAGTTTACCCACTAATTGTTCTTAATTAGAAATTCTTAATTTGCTTTTGGTTTATGTGGAAAGATTGGCAGAATTTTCTCTCTTTCTTCTCTGTTTATCCCAAACACGTGAGTTGTATTTATTTCTTTTTCCAAACCTTAAAGGTCTAATAATAAAATTCTAAATTCTCTATGCATGAGCTATTGAGAAAACAAAACAAAATTTACAAGCTGCTGATTCAAAATAAAAATAATGGAGACAAATATATCAATCAGAGAATCTGAATGATAATTAAGTCAAATGTATAATTTGGAGAATATTCAAAGCTGGGATGTTAAAAATTTTTAATTTTTTTTTTTTCTGTTGTACCTTAATTCCTGAAAGGTCATTTTTCTTCCTATTCTGTTTCCTCCTCTCTCTGCCAACTCTGAAAGGAGGAGTCAGTTTCTTCTTCTTCCCTGCTCTCCCAGCCCCCTTCTCTCCTTAAATCCTGCTTTTTTGTTTAGGGATGAGCGTGTTAAAGGAGCAGAGAGGGGTGCTGGTGCCTGCATCTGTGGCAAGAGAGAGATTATTGGCACTCACAAGTTCTGATTCGAACCCACAGATTCTGCCCCATCATCACCTCCCTCTATGGCCAAGTCTCAGCCCTGAATGGAGGATCTAATTAGGACTCATCTTCATAAAGGCAATTAAGAGCGAAAGGGCTGTGAAGAATTGGTCCAGGGGGAGCATCCCTAGAGACAGCAAAGACTTACCAGGGTGATAAGTCTTGATTGAAATAAGGGTTTTTGACACTGTGTCTTCTGCTATTAATGAGCTATGGGGAAAACAGCCATAAAGGGCAAAATACTTGAAAATAGGTGTAAAACTATTGCGAAGATCATACATGTTTAGTAGCTGGAAGTTTTTCAGTATCAGAGTGGAAGATCCTGTTGGGCATCAGGTTTTAGAGGTTGTTTTGCTGTTTTGTTTTGGGGTGGTTTTTTTTGCTTTCTTTTCCTTTTTCCTGGCTCCCATGCTGTTCATTGCTTTCCATAACACCACGAGTGATAGAGTAGGAAGTAAACTCAAGGAAATTTAGATAATATGCTAGGCAGAGAAAGTTGTAATTATAGATTCAAGCAAAAGTAGTCAGGAAATTAAATTATTATTTAGGGATGGGGCATTATTTGCTAAATACAGTTTTGGGAGCAGAGAGCTGGTGGCAATAGCTCCAGATGCTGAGAAAAGTTAAAATAAATCTAACCAAACTATTCTTATTGGTTGGTTTTGGGGTAAGTAGGGTAGAAGCACAGAGGGAGGGATTATCACCAGGACACTTGAATATTCTTGGGATTATTGCTATCTAGATTGTTTAAATTGTTTACATATGTAAAAGAAGAATGTAATACCAGATAACAAAAACAAGTTGGTTTATGAAGTATTTGTAATTGAGTATTTACTTCTGATTTTCCACCACCTCATCCAGTTAATTTTTATTAGAAATCCAGGTATTATTGTCTTGAACAAGTGATTAAATGAAGGCCTTAAAGATGACTCTGGCTATTTTTATAGCCTTTGTGATTCAACGGTGAGATGTTGATTTAACAATCAGTAGGATTATGTGATACTTCTGTTCTTCAGCGTTGATGCAAGTTTCCTGTATTGGATTTAATTTAATCTTGCTCCCTGTGGGTATCCCATTGCGTAAATCCATGCAATATAAGAACTCAAGCAGTTTTATCAGCATAATCTTCAGTATGGATCTGAAACTGGATTTCAGCTGAACAAATTGATGCTCTAATACTCCTGGGCTGAGTAGGAAATGTTACAAGTACCGCTTATAAGTGAAATGTGGTGTTTAAAATTGCTAGAAATCCAAGAAAATAGATGAAATCAAAATTCTGAACAGTTCCAAGCAGGGCTGCCTAGTCAGTGGTGCTTTGATGCTCTGATGCCGGCAGAGTTACCATCTCTGTCAAAAGGAAGAGGGGAAAAAAGAAAAGAAAACAATCCTCATATCTAGAAAGTAACTTAAACCCTTGGCTCTGTGATAAAGTTTATAATATTTCTGTGTGTGGAGAACTGCTCCGTGTTGGGGTGTAAAGTTAATTTTGCAAGAAAGCAGAGTCTGTCTCTTACAAGCTCTGTAGGAAAGTCTAAAAACAGAAGGCTGTGCTGTTGAAAGAATGTGCTGCCACTTGGTTTAGAAATCAAATTAAATTCAACTTAAGTTAAATAAATTTATTTATAATAAATAAAATTATATATTTATAATATATATTGTAAGTATAGTATATATTATAAATTAATGAAAATTAAAAAAAAAATTAAAAAGCCAGCTTTGACCCAGCTATAGGATATACGTTTGTGGGTTTTAATGCCTTTTGCATCTCAAAAACCTAATTTTTATTACACCTCCTTGCTATATAAACAACCAACCTTATCTTTTTTATTACTTAAAAAAGCGTAACTCTGGCAAAGCGACTCCCTACCATGCTATCCCAGAATAACGTCAAGCAGTGATGTTATGTCTGAAGCTTCTATGGTAAAAGAGTTGGCAGATTTTAATATTTATCATTTTCTTAAAATAGATGGGATTTGTCCTTTTATTTAGATATATTTATATCTTCCTAAAGGATATTGATCTAAAAAGTTAATGAAATGTTTTAGTGACATAAGCGGCATAGGTGTTATTTTTGATTTGGTTATTTTTATTTTCCCATGCTCCCCCATTTTTCTAAGTTATTGATGAGCAATTTGAAAAGCAGCAGCTGATTTCCTGAATGTGGAGAGCAGGGCTTTTCTCAAAGGCAGAGAATTCCTTGTAGGAAACATCAATATTCATCAACATCAGTGGGAGTCTTCAGATAAGGTAAGGCTGGGTTTTTTCCTGGATATTTAACATAATAATAAAGTCAGGAGTTCATTAGTCCTTTCACTATTTTTTATTTTCCCTATATTACCAGGAAGAGGAATTGTTCAAGTACTGTAAAATTTCTGATTTTTTCTTTTTAGTATTAAACAAAAAATGTGGAATTTCCATTTGTATTTGACCTGACAAACTGTTTCCTTTTATTCCGTCCAATAGCTATGTATAGTGTACACATGTATCTATATGCATAATCCTTCAAGATTAATTAAGTGTTATCCTTCAGAAACTGGTTAATACCAGGGAATTTTAGCAATTTTTCAGTGCTATTTCTAAGTCAGGAGAACCGACATCAAACACTGAGAAGTCTCTGCCCAGTTCAACTGGGAGCAGCACCAGTTTAACACCTTTGCTCCTGAGGAGCTACAGGAGGTGGAAATTACTTGTTTTCCCACAGCCAACAAGTTTCTTGCTGGCTCTGATTTTAATGGCTTTCATTTTCGTTTTTGCTTTGGTGGTTTTCCTTCTGTCAAAGAGAATTGCAAATAGTTTGGACTCGGAAAACCGATATGCAATTGTCATTAAATTCAAGGTAACTTTTATGCTCTCTTTTTGGCAGTATTGTAGCTTTTGTGCTACCAGAAATGCACATTATGATAAAGGAATTAAACAGATGTTCTATCGGATTTTAATTCTGTTTTATTGGTTTTGTTGGTAAAGAGGGAAAGTGAGCAAATAAAAATGGATGGAGGCAATAGCTTTTACTTTATATTTTCTGCTACGTTTCATTGGGTCCGTGGTGATGCTTCTACAGGGCAAGAGAAAATCTCATCAAATAAAATTACTTTTTTTTTTTTTTTTGGCATGAAGGATCAGTTTTCGTGGCTGAAGGAGTATTTGATGTTCAAAAAGTATTTCAGTAAAGGTCAGTTGTTAACTTTGGAAGTTTTTAGGGTTTTTTTCTCCTCTAAACTTTGTCAAACTCAGCATTTTATTTGCTACCTCCCTATTAAAGAATTCATAAAATGTTTTACAATTTCCCATTTCCCCACGTATGTTCTTTCTTTTTCTTGCTTTCTGGTTGTGACCAACAGGATTATTTTTATTCTGATATGCTGACTCCTTTGTGCACAAAATTAGTTTCTGAATTATATTTTACTAAGACATTGTTACACAGTTAATAAAAATCCTAGGTCCTCAGATATTATAAACCCATGTCCTACTAATTTATAGTGGTAAATCTCAAAACTTTTTGGAACAGAACTGTGTAAAACGTAAAAAAAATGAAATTCTGAAAGCCTTCAGTTTATCCATTTCTGGATCCTTTTGATGCTTTTTGTAGTGCAATATCCTTTGTTTTCTCCTGTGTCTTTGGCTTCTAAAAATCTGCTTAAATAAAAATAGAGACCGACAAAGGTCCCACCTGTGACGAAGATACAAAATATACCTTTATGGAAATTCCTGAGGTCCTGTTGGTTTTTGGTGGCACGACTGAAATATTTACAGAGTAGTGTAAAAATAGCTTTCTAAAAAATGTTTGACCTAAACAAAGGGGGACGTGAACTACAACAGTACTAGAATTGGTTCTTGTAATTTATTAAAAATGTGTACAAAAATTAGGGTAAACCTGTTTTCCTGAGGACTGGCTTGGATCCCTCCTGCAGGAAAATTCTGTAGGAAATTCTAAGACGCTCATTATCTTGCATCTAACAAGCAGAAGCCATGTTGATGCAGCTCAGTTTTGAAACCTCATTACATCGTGACTCTAATAATTGAAATCTTCTTTTTTTATTTGAATACTTTAGGTATTCTGAAGCATCTTCTTTACTCTAAAAAAAAATAAGTTTGATTCAAGAGCACACAGTTTGTGTAATTACCAGCAGATGTCAGGCCTTCGCTTTACAAAGCAGCTGGGCTTGAAGAGTATCCATTCTCACAGTAGGATATAAGGTGGTTTCATTATAAATTTAGGTATATAACATGAGAGATTTAAATTTACTGAATGGCTTTTCAGGGTGATTTGTGTTAAACGGTGGTGTTAATCTTAAGGTGACATCTTTTTAAATGTTTGACATACTTCTGAATGCCATATTATATATGGTTAAAAAAAAAAGTCAAACTATCAGCACATGTACATAAATGCCATCCTTGTATTTGTCTTCTCCAGACACTAGATGTCTGGTGACATTTAAGGTAGAACTGTTTAGTTTATTCCTGACTGGACCAATCATCTGTTGTAAATGAAAGAATTTTTACAGTTAAAGGCCACGAGTGGAGTCAGGACTCACTCAGGGTTATTTTTCTTGGCTCTTCTACAGACCTTTCGTGGACCAAAGAATTAGTTGACAAAAAACTGCGCTACACAGTTTAAAAATATATAGGAGCGGTGTTTGGTTGCCTCACAAGCACTTGGAAACCTAATTCATTGCAAATGTAAGTTAAATTCCTTGACTTTGAGTTGTATTGGTAAGGGTTGCTGTAGGGAATGATAAGACTGGATAACATCATTCCTCCTCTTCCTTCCAATGCTTTACTGCTGGAAAGAGATTTAAGGCCATTTTTGATGTATTTATTAACCGCCCGCTAAGTGTTTCCTGTAGGAAACAAATAAGAGTATTCTTTTCCCTAAATATTTGGGCAGTAGCATAGCTGTCCTTTGAAGTGGGGCGGTATTTCCACGCAGATAACCACAGTGACCCCACTCTTTCAGGTGAAGGTCTGTGTTGGGAGCATCTACACCCCGGCTTAAGTGGGAACAGCTGCTGCCCCAGGAGCCAAGGTGGGAGTGCTGCTGCAAAGCAGTTTTGGGTTAAAATCAACAGAAGGGAGGACTGCGCATGAAATAAGAACTGCTGCCTTGGCAGTTCCCACTGTATTAGGAAAAAAAAACCCAAACCCTACACTATTTTTATCTTTTCCCCACCCAACTTTAGCTGCTACAAGTAAAAAGGACCAGAGTAACTGGTGTAACAAAATACAATATTCTATATGTATGTGAAAGAAGAGGGAGGACTATATCTCTTGGGGCTTTATTTGTACCTATTCCAGGATGTTTTTGTGTTTTCCCTCCTGCACAAGCACTGGGAAAGCCTTTTTGATCAAAGACAAAAGACGGGATCTATTACAAATAGGGATCAATAGCTTTCACAGACCACTTTGAAAATGCCCAGATAAGGGCTGACTGTGGATGACCTTGTGTAAAGGCAACAGATTTGGAAGGAAATCTTCTACACTTCCTCCACCTCTGACACCCTGGCTCAAGAGCTGAAGCTTCTGTAGCACCAAGGAAGTGGTGGGGACGTAGAGAGCTTTATTCTTTCAGAACAGAGTGGCTCTAGAGGAGGCCACAGAGATGCTGGGAGGGCTGGAGCACCTCTGCTGGGAGGGGGGGGGCTGAGAGAGTTGGGGGGGGTTCATCCTGGAGAAGAGAATTTCCAGGGCGACCTTGAAGCCCCTTCTAGTCCCTTAAGGGGCTCCAGGAGAGATGGGGAGGGACTCTTGGTCAGGGAGGGGAGCCATAGGACGAGGGGGAAGGATTTGACACCAAAAGAAAGGGAGATTAAGATGAGATCTTTGAGGGGAGAACTTGTTTGGTGTGAGGGTGGTGAGAGCCTGGCCCAGGTTGGCCAGAGACGTTGTGGCTGCCCCATCCCTGGAGGGGTTCAAGGGCAGGTTGGAGGGGGCTTGGAGCAACCTGGTGTGGTGGGAGGTGTCCCTGCCCAGGGCAGGTGGTGGCACTGGATGATCTTTGAGGTCCCTTCCAACCCTAACCGTTCTGTGATTCTATCAAGATGTAATTATGGTGGCCAGAGGCAGTGCGGTGCGATCTGATGGCGTGTAAGGCATGTGTTGGGAGAAGGATCAGTTAAAACAAGGTTTCAGTTAAAAGAAGTAAAAATGCACATGGCTGTTCAGAGCACGAGCAGCAAGGTCTGTGGCCGTGCAAATACTCCCGTGGGGTCTCTTTGCAAAGGAGAGAACAACAGTTTCTGCTTCCTACTGATAGAAAGGTCTTTTTCATTAGCAATATTAAAAGGTACCAACCAGACTTCTGAAGAAGTAATCATGGAAATGCAAACACACGGTTGAGAAATATCCTGAAATCCATCAAATAATAAAATTTCCTTTCTTGTTAAACTATGTTAATGGTTCAAATGATCTTGTATTAACAGCCTGTGCTAATACACTGAGCTAGGTTTTAATGGGAAAAGAAGTGATGGCGAGTTATTTCTCAGCAGCAGAGAGCCTCGCAGTACATCTCTAGATGGCAGTATTACACGCAGCACAGGGGGCTTTTCCCTGAAGTCTACAAGCAAAATTTTAACATGGGGAGAAAGTAGCTTTTTTTGA
>JAOTQQ010000032.1:76064230-76089508 GCA_026546715.1 Gallinago undulata | reverse complement strand
GCAGGTTGGAGGGGGCTTGGAGCAACCTGGTGTGGTGGGAGGTGTCCCTGCCCAGGGCAGGGGGTGGCACTGGGGGATCTTTAAGGTCCCTTCCAACCCAACCATTCTATGATTCTATGTAAAAGTTCTGTTGATGCCATACAAAAAAAAACCTGCTCCTGGCTTGTCAGGGATTACCAAAAAGCTTTGAGGCTACTAAATTAAAATTTTCTTTGCTTATCAAATAATGGCTATGTATTATACCTCAAAATATACAAAGTTACACATGATCTGAAATAAAATAAGGCTTTGTGCATTTTTGGTGAGGGTTGTTGTTCTTTATAGGAACAGGGCTTCAGGCTACAAAGAATAAGATAACCACTGAGGGATATTTGTCCTTCTACAAACAAATTAGCAATGCCAGAAAGCTATTTTTTTTTAACTAAACATATTTAGTTTTGCCAGTAAACTGTCCAAAGATGCCTCAAGGAATTAGATATACTTATGTATGGAAAAATAAATTCTCACAGTAAGCAATAAATTATGATACAGCATTGATTAAATTGTGGTATCAAAGTGGAAGGTGGTTTGAGATAAATAAGAGAAATTATTACTCATTGCTGATGTAATGGACCAGATACTTGGTTGTCCCATAAAGATTATTTAATGAAGTAGTTGTGGTTATAAGCAAGCTAAAACCTGCTGAAATGTTTGTATCCAAGGGATAATGTTTTAATTTAATTCTCCTATTCAGTTTAAGCAGCCCGTAGGTTCTTCCAGCCATGAGAAAGAGGTGAATTAGCGTCGCAAATTCTTTCAAACGGGGCTGCTTTGGTGCTTCCAGGTCACTCTGGACCTGAATCTTCCATGTGTTTTTTTTTGCCTCTGAAGTATTTTGAATGTATTTGTATAATCTTGCTTAGCAGTAGCAGAAAAAATACACAAACCGTGATTTACAAAAGCTAACTTGGAAAATAATATCTTGAGCTTTCTACTAACAATGTTTTCATACAGTGCCCAATTATATGAAATTTTTAAACAACAAGTTTCTGGTTGCCAATTCTGTATGGAATAGACCTAGGTTATTATCTGCCATTTAGTCTGTATGAAAATAACAGAAGAGTCTGTAGTGACAACAAACGTTTGAAATAATGCAAAATCTTCAGGTTAAGAGGCAAATGGTAACTTTTTTTACCTGTAAGACGTTTAGAATTAGTCCTCTCCTCTCTAACACCAAACTTGAGCTTTTTTTCTCTCTGCATGCAAGTGTTACTCTTTCAGCCTTGTTATGAGCATATTATGAAGTTCCTTTTCCCTGTTCTGACTTCTACCAAGAATTCTGTCACTTTTCTTTTGCTGGATGAATGTGATGAATTCTCTGTGTGTGAGTTCAGAGTCGACGCTTTAGAGATGTTTCAGCTGGAAGCTGCTTCCAGAACTATCTGCAGAACAAGGACTGTGTGAATGACATGAAAAACATTTCCTTGAGTTCAGGGGGTGCTAAATACGTGGAAGACAGATCTATGTGTGTTTACTAAATGAGAAATACATCAGCCTTGGGATAACCTTTGAGATTAAAATACTTGAGGGTGTTCTTATTTGCACAAGCTTATAAATACTTGTCCAGTTCTTGCCTTTTCCACTGTTGGGGATCAAGGTGCTTGCCTTGAGGTTTCTCAAGATTCTGAGACCCATCGTCTCAATTAATACTGCTTTTATGGCTTACTATCTATGTTCTTACTCACCTTTTTTTGCTTATGTTTATTTCTGGAATTAATTAAGAATTTAACAAGTTGATAAAACCAGAAAAATCCAGGAAACTATGGCAAAATCCACAGCTACGGACTTTTCATGTAGGTGCATATACTCCTGTTTAAAATTCAGCGCTCCCATAGGTGTGTGTAGATACATGTTGGGAAACATGCAAAAGTTGCTTTTATTTTAATTTTATGAAATATTACTATCCGTGCTGCCTTTTCTTTTCTCAAACTGCAGCCTGCCCATCAGTTTGTAGTACATAATCCTGGTGACGGAATGCTTTTACTGCTGAAATTTGGTGGCTTCTGGCTGACACCTGCAATGACTCCACGCTCTTTCTCTCCCTACTGTTAAATCCTCTGTTGGCTTTTTCACAACGTTCCTTCACTGTCGCTTTCCTGCCAAGAGGTATTTTGTTAAAAACAGGTATTGCAGTATTTTTAGCACACGTGCAACATGTAGGTGCAGAAAAAAGCACATGAGTTTTTCAGTTAAAGGGCTTATATTGCCACAGACTATACATATAACGCTGTCAATGGGTCAGTTCTATATGTATATTGAATATTGAGATTATAGAATCATAGAATAGTGTAGGTTGGAAGGGACCATAAAGATCATCTAGTTCTAACCCCCTGCCAGTGCTTTTGTACTTGGAAAATATTTTATAATAGTCTGAGTTTCATTGGGAAAATTGTATTGCGATCCACTCTTTTCATTAAAATTTGAAAAATGATTTTATGGCTTTAATATAACTTCCAGTTCTTCCACATGAAGGCATTAATTTAAAAATATGCATTTTTATCAGAAATGAGCACTCTTCTCCTGTTGCAGGTCAAGCGACTTCATGTGAAATGCAGTTTGGGCATCGTTGCTATTGGGATTTCTCTCGGACATTTGGGCAATTAAATATTTTCAAAGTTCTCTTTTCTGATTCGCCTTCATTTGATTAAACGAGAAACTACATGTAAAATCATCTGGATTTCAAGTCACGTGTCAGGTATGTAAAATACTTGCATCTTAAAAAAAAATAATAACAACAGACATTCCTCTTTATTTGTTTTTGTCATCAAGTAATTTAGGTCAGTAGGACTTAGATTTAATTCAGATTTACTTCCTGCAAGCTCCTTATCTGGTTGTGACTTATCAGCTGAGCCCTGCAAAACACTTCAGCGGTGCAAAGTAGCAGCATTCAGCGCTGGAGAATGCCAGTGTATTAGTAAAATACCTCCTCCTCTTAATCAGTAGAAAACACTTTTAAAGGCTTCCACAGCTAAGGTATTTGTTGGCATTGGGTTTGGGATTTGGTGGGATTTACAGGAAGTAAGTGCTTAGGACTTATTTTTTTCATTATTGGCATTGACCGTGTCCTTTTTCTGCATTGGATGTGTTGAGCTTCACTTCCATGTGTAATAGTGAAGATCATCGTGGACAAAGCAGTTAAACTCTGCTTTAATCTTTATGTCTATGCATTACATCCCGGGGTAAAAATATGTACAGTCACCTCCTGCCTGCTTATTATAGAAAAAGTAGTTCTGGCTTTGATATTCCAGCCAAAGTTTAGATGTAAAATACAAACTATAGTTACAGAAGTAACCATAATGTTAGGAATTGTACAGCATCTTCTGTGTGGCCCAAAGCTTTTCTCAGAGTGGTAGAAGAGGGATTTTTGTCTGTTCTTCCCTTTCTCTTTTGGCTCCTAAGCCAGGCCGTGCTTCAGTGCTCTGGGGACCCCTGGAGACCTTTCCATCCTGAAAAGATTTATCTCAAAGATTTGCATGAAGCAAAACTGTCTTCTGGCTCTGGTTCCATCTGTGTAGACAGCCTCTGAATAACAGTATTCGTATTTAAAATTGACGTAGATGGACAGAATACTGACTAGTACTTGCGTGATTACTTCTTTCCTGTTACATGTTTCCTTTGATATATTTTTTTCCATTGTAGTTAGGGATTTAACCTTGCAGCTATGTCTTCGTTACAAGTTGTGTGGCTGAATTCCCTCATCTCTTGAGCTTCATTATTTAAAAGGGCTGTATTTCATAATACATCCAATTTGTCTGTTGTTATACTTACTCCTAAAATGTTCAGAAGTTTGCAGCTGAGCAGAAAATTTGATAAACTAGAGTTTCCATGTTCGTTATCCAATGTTTGCATCAGCGATAAGGCTGTATGACTAAATTACCCTGATGGTGAGGGACAACAGATTTTGTTATTTCAGACTTGGCACAGTAGAAAACTTCTGTTGGGATCCTTTAGAGTTGCCTTGCTGCTCTGAGGGCTTGCAGAAGCAGGATGAAGGTCTTCCACATCCAGCTTTTGTCTGGTTACCACTGAGTTATGGCAACGTCGCAGGTAGAGACAGCGAGAACCATGAGCTGTTTGCAAATCTCAGACCACCTTCTTCTTCTTGGGTTCATGGTGTAAGGAGTGAGTTGATGTCCATAGGCATTTGCAGCACGAGAGCCCACCTTCAGCTCTCCAAACCCAGCTCTTCAAGACGTGGTTTTCCTCTCTGCTGTCTTCCTGGAAGGAACAAAGCCCCGTAGGACACTGGGAACAGGCTTCCATCTCCCTGGATTTTGGTGGATTGCAGGAAGGATACTTATTCTCTTTCCCACGGAAGACGTGTCACAGGCTTTTGAAATAGTCATGAAAACCATCTGTACAACCATCTAAACTCTTGCAAATCTTAACAGGGAAACATTTAATTCCACTTTGTTTTCTGAGGTGACTTCAATCTTTCGGTGGGCACCTGCTCAACGATGGCCAGGAAGCCTTTGGGAGATGGTTGGGTGTGCAAAGACTTCTCTTGACACAGAGCACTGAGCTTTTAAGATGGACCTTGTCACACAAACAGGCCACAACTATCAGTCGCTTGTTCTGATGGTTGAAGAAAACAGAAGTGGCCAGAACCTGAATTTAATTTGCTGCTGTTGCTCGTTAGGATAGAGGTGAGGGGAGAAAAAAAACACCACAACTTCAAGATACTTTTCTTCTATTCTTTTCTGAGATTCCTTAAGTTAGTCTTCTAGTCCTAACTTTAACATAGTTTGGGAAGTTGAATGAAGTTTGGTTTTGTGTACATAGTTATTTGTGTTTGTTGCTGAAATTCATGCTAAATCTACAGCCCTTCATATAGCCTGGGGGAGCTGATAAGGCTGACTAGACTCTGGAACTGGCTTTTGTGACTGTGATATCCCACCCAGATCTTTGGGATCATCAATACTGAGAAAAAAATGGAGATATCCACCATTAGTAAAACTCTTTAGAATGCCCTAGTACAGTAATGAAAATTATCTCCTCCCCACCCAATGCAAAAATGCAGATTTGTCAGATTTATTCCCTCCCCCCCAAAATAAATGATGATAAATTTCTCATTTAGTGAAAATATTTTTTTTTAAATAATAGAGTTCTTCCTTGAAAATTTCAATTTAAAGGCTCTGATTTTCAATTCAAAACCACTTTTTAATCAACATTTCAGTTAAAGTGAAACCAAAGTATTCCATTACATTGGAGTACTTCTTTCCACAAATTTTTGTGCCTTTGATTTTTTTCTTTAAGTTTTAAAAGGAAAACACTTTTAGAGGTAGGAAATATTTCCCCAGTCAGAAAAAAGAACTGCAGCTAAACTTCAGTATAAATTGGGTAACAGTTATTGATGCGTAGACATTGGAATTGGGACTTTCTGTATCTTGGCACTTTACAGCATATGGGAACATGAATAAATGGCCAGTGCTTGCAAAATTTTGGGGCCCAATTAACAGCTATCAAATCTCAGAATTTCTGGACCAATGCATGCTTTTTAAAGGGCACTCTATGAGCACTCTTGAATATGGTTCTGTGAATTACTGAATTCTCCCAGCCCACGGTTTGGAAGCTGCTGCTAAATATAGTATCCATTGTTTCTCCTTGCATAGGAGGATGTGAAATAGGCAGAGAAAAACTGAAATCTGTAAAATTTATCTACCTGTAAAATGGGTTAAAGACGTTTCCTTCCTCTTTAAAAGTATTTTGAGATCCTTTGGTGAAAAATGACATATAAGAACAAAATAGTAGGGTTGCTGTTAAAACTTACAAAGAAAGATAATGCAGTTTGCTTAAGCTTAATTAGCTTCAGACTCTCATTGTGGAGGATAAGATGAAAACCCCAGAAATATCAGATTTTTATTGGAAATAAATGCTCAGATCTTTCTCTTTGTAATGAAATAATCCCAAGGGCCATGAGTTAACTATAATTTTTTACCAAGAGTCAAAAGTCAAAATGGTAAATGCCGTAATTTAAAAATCTATTTCAGTTGTGGCCTATTGTGAGTTGAATTTCTTTCCAGAATGTATGGCATGTTTCATTGCCTGCAGAATTTTACAAAAACTAGTAATGCTGTAATACATTATTTTTTGAAGGGAAGGTTTGATGCCTGATTCTATTTCCTTCCTTTTTTGCAGCAGCTAGAAATAAAGTGGATAACCAGCTCAGGATTTATGGATTTATTTAAGAAATCATTGTTTTTATAATTACTGTAACATGTAAATATGTTTGCATAATTACTGTAACATGTATTAATCAGGACTAATCTTCTGAGTGCAAACTTGAATCTTATTTACTAATAGAATAAGCCCTTGAAGAGTATGTAGCTTGCAGTGTAATTAGGAATTAGGATTAGTTATATACAGTAGCTGTGAAGAGACTTGCCTTAAATACACCTATTAAGGCCAGAAATGCACTGATTTTGCTTAAAAATAGTCCTTGTACTTGTGAGAGGTGGAAAAAAGCGTGTTGTTGTGATGTTTTGATTTGTAAAGCTTTCTATAAATGGTAAAACATCTGTAAATAATTCCTGCATCGTTAAAACTACCAGAAAATAAAGTTTCTTCGGGGGTGGACTAGATGATCTCAAGAGGTTCATCCCTTCCAACTGAAATGACCCTGTGATTCCTTGGTGTTGGTGCAATAATAAAACATGTCACCTTGAAGTCACGGAGTCCCTTAATTCAAGGGGAAGGAGACCTCAGGAGGCCCAACCCTCCTCTTAAAGTAGGACCACCTTTGACATGAGGTCAGGTAGTTCAGGGTGTCCCATTAGCCCATGTTCTGGGGCTTTCAAGGAGGCTCCACGGCCTTGGTGGCACTTCTTGCCTCTATCTACATGGGATTGGCTTATTTTAAGTGGCCGTTCTTCACAAACATTCTTTAACAGCAGATTTTGAGGCAGCAAGATACTGCCAAGTCGTAAAGTGTTGCTGTGAGCTGGGTTATGGCTCAGTTGATAGAACCTGATCTAAAATTCAGGAGTTTTCCCATTACAAAATCGTGTCGTTCAAGCTGGTTTGTATTTGGGCTGATTTTCTTGAAATGAAAACCGCAACTTCCCGTTTAAACTAAAATTACAGTAGTAGTGGCCCCATGCACAATACCTTGTTGAGCTGTCATTAATCCGGGCTGCGATACTCTAAATGTTTAAGATTTTATTACAATGGATGCAGGCTCCTTTGTAGCACATAAGGTTCTTGCAGCTGAAGTGATAGTTGTATGGTGACTCCAAGAGATTTCTGCTTCCTGCTTGTGTTGGTGCACATATTGTGAATTTTAATTTCAAGTTGGCTTTAGCAATTTCCTCAGTGACTATGTCTATCCCACAGTCTTACTTAATCCCTTCCCGTTTGACATCTGCCACTTTGCCACCCCTGAAGAGGTAGGAAAGGACTTGGGATGTGAACTGTGTGCAAGAGAGCTGTTCTTCTGCTTATTGGGCTATTTTGTAGCCTGTGTTGGTCCTGTATGTCCTTATTTGAAGTCCTTTCCCCTTTTGCTGCTCCCACAGGTTGGTATGATGACGTGGGTGAGTCGCAGTGACTCGCCATGAAGGATGGGGGCTGATATGGCAACATCAAAGCCAACTTTAAAGAAGGGCTGTGGAGGAGCTTGAAGCTTCCTATAGCGTCAGTTGGAAACTGCAGAAGGAAACAATGTGGTCTGTGTTTCACTTTTAGAAACTTAAAGAGGGTATGACATCAGGATATTTGATAGATACTGGGGCTTTGAGCAACCTGGTCTGGTGGGAGATATCCCTGCCCATGGCAGGGCGTTGGTACTCAATGGTTGTTAAGGTGCTGTTCAACCTGAACCATTCTATGATGATTCTATGGTTCTATACAAATGTATCAACATCAGCAGATTCTTGTGAAAGTACTCTAAAATATTCATCTTCCACATATTTTACTTCATACAGCCTTGAGTCTGTGCAGGGTGGATGAGGTAGTTTTGGTCTGTAGACCCATCAAACATACCAATGATACCTGTGTTATCAGGGTCTATGATAAGTTTATCAAATGCATTGTCCATGCTTTGGATTTCTTTTTATGGAAATCTTTCAAAAGAGTTAATGATGATTGTAGTTGTCATTTTGGTTATTTTTACTCTGAAATATTTTACTTTTATAACATGCTGTCTGTGTAATTTTGTGTTATTTTCTCATTCTCTGCCTAATATTAGCTGGAAACCCTATCCCTGCAAAGATGGTGTGTCCATGTTGTTGCGTGGGTCTTCTCAAGGCGTATTCACGTGTTCAACAGTGAGTTCTTTTGTCTTGGTAATAAAATAGTATTTTTATTCATTTGCCAAAGTAAGTAAATGAAGAATGGTTTTATTTCTCATTCAGTTGAGGCTTATATTTTCTGTTGATACTAATCCATTAAATCCGTGGAAGTCTAAGGCTGTTATGTATGTGCCATTAAGGGCAAGAAGAAGAAAATAAGGCTGCAGAGGTACCTTTCTGGGGTTAAGTTGGTCAAAGACACATTAGTGTTGGTGAAAGGGCATGAAAATGATAGCATCTGACCAGGCTTTTAGATTTCACTTGATATTTGTGAGGCTGAAGTTTAGCTTTCTTTGTTATTTTACTCGTAAACTATATATTTGATATGAAAGCCGTTTTTTTAAAAAAATCTTGATTTTGGGATTTGTAAAATAATTTTCAGAACCTTTGTGCCACAAATTGAGGTTACTGCCTTTTTAAAAAAGAAAATTACAACAGTGGAGAACAATTTGTCTGAGTACTTGCAATGCTTAAGACTAATTTAACCAAGATTTGCAGGACTAAAGTTTAACATATTTTTTGGTATTTTACCTGTGAACTACAAGTTTGATATGGAAAACTTTAAAAAAACCCCACAAAACTCTATAAACATCTTCAAGATGTCCAAGGCAATTTTGAGAA
Organism: Gallinago undulata; assembly: GCA_026546715.1. Classification (NCBI taxonomy): domain Eukaryota; kingdom Metazoa; phylum Chordata; class Aves; order Charadriiformes; family Scolopacidae; genus Gallinago; species Gallinago undulata. Next base: position 76,080,560 of record JAOTQQ010000032.1, on the reverse strand, counting down.
TTTTTGTGCAGGTTAAGTTTACTGATCTTTCTTTTTGAGCCCACAACAGAAGAACACGGTTTTGCTCCTCTGTTCACCGCTGATAAGGTTAATGATTTCAGGTCTGTTTTTCTTTTAATATCTGTATTTTGTCTGCTCGGAGCACGGCTGCCCACAGAGAAGTACAAACTTTCTCATGCTTGCTTAAACACTTTTAATATAGTTAAGGTGCAGCCTTCAGTGATTAGCATGGTATTTCTCGTTTCCTAGAGACCGAGTGCTAAGTCTATTAGACATTTCCTGCTATTCTTTTGAATTGTAAATACTATTCTTGTACGTTGAAAAGGCCAGTGCGGGGAGATATCCATGCAGTTTCCCATCTAGTAAAGATGTAGGTTTGGGAACGGAGGAACAATAAAATGCAGGTTTTTCAGAGAAATCGGGGCGGGCTGTGGATGGAATCCACACTCTGAGCATTGACGGGGAAGCAAATATTTGGAATACCAGCGACAATTATTTTTCCTTTTCTCGTGATCTGTTTGAAGCAAATATCAGGTCGTGGCTGAAAGCCCCGGGTCCTATCCTGCTCCCACCCCCGTGGAGGAAAGGCTTCAGCAACGCTCCCTGGGCGTCAGTGGAAATTATTCAGGGACGTCAGCGGGATCAGAATTTGGCCTCCCCGCTTTATCTTTTTAGAAAAGTCCCTCGGTATACAAATGCAGATGTTGTAATTCTCAAATTGGGCTGTTTGGCTTGCCTTGGGAGCCAGGCGCCGGCCAGAACACAGGGAGCTCACAGCCCCATGCACACTGCTTGTGAGAATTGATGTTTATAGCCGGATACAGCTGATTTGGGGGGCAGGAGGGAAAAGGAGGAGGAGGAGGAGGAAGAAAAGAAAGAAGTGCAGGGAAGGGGGGGAGAGGAGGGGAGAATGAAATCGCAGAACCCACTGAATGTCAGCTCTGTGTGTGTGTGTGTGTGTCCCCCGAGGAGGATGAGGACCACCCATGGGGAGGTGGACATGGGGGCAAAACCTTTGCTCAGAAAGCTGCCTGCCTCCCAAACGCAGCGTCCCACAAAGCAGCTGCAGCAAAAAAGAACTCACCAGCCTCAAGAGCCAGGTATAAACTTCATGCTCTTTGGGCTTCGAATGCATCCTCTCAGCTGTGTTTAAATGTATCAGTCTAGAACACAGGACATTTACGGGATCTGGTTAATCTTGGCTGATGTAGGAGAGCTCAGACTCCCATTTCAGGAGGGCAGGTGGCAGGGGCAGTATTTCTCTTCTTAAGGATCCCATCAGGAAAGAATGGAGTTTCACTACAGCTTAGATTGTCCAGAAATAATTTATGAAAATACCAAATATTTTCTGAATTGACCCTCTTCTTCAGCATGGAGCCCCAGACACCTTTACAAAGATGCTGCCAGCTTCTGCTCTTATTTTTATTTTTTTTTTCCTTAGTTCTAGCTTGACTTTTTAAAGTTTTTCCTTTTTCTAGGCAGAGTTTTGAGGCCTAATGGTTTGCATTGCACCTTTGCGGCCGCAGAGACCGCAGCAACCTAAACTGATTTATCAGCTTCAAACGGTTTTTCAAGAAACTTTTAGGGAAAGGGCAGGATTTTGCCACTTGGTGGATGGGGCAGGACTGCAGAGTAAGTGGAGGGGCTCGCTCAGCCTCTTAACTCTCCTCCAATAGTGCTTCCATTATAATAATTTCTAAACAACCTGCTTTAATCTGGATCCTTTCTTGTTGCTGATGTGTTTTGTTAATAATCTGTGGGATTTTTTGCCTGAATGGAACCAAAACGAGGGATAGCAACAGCCCCCTGAATTTTCTATGTCAGTTTTATCCTTAAAAGAAAGACCTGACAACTGATAAAAAACCCAGGCAAAATAAATTATACTCAGAGTAATGACAGCATTGCACCTCCTCACGGACAAGGTTTTGGTTTATTTTTACACCTTTGGCTTCCAGGCAGTCCTTGGGAAAGATGGTATTTCAAGCTTGGAGGTGCCAGCGGTGCTTCCCCTTCCAAAGCTGTGGCTGTGAGAGCAACCCCTTCCTTCCTCTTCCTCACAGCGGCTGTGCTTTGTTCTTAGAAATACACCTTGTCTCTGGGAAAAATAGAATTTTATTATTAGAAGTATAATTTTATAATCTATTTTATAATATAATTTTATAATTTTGTAGTGTATTTTTATATAAATATAGTTTTATTATTATAAAAATACCATTTTCCCCAGAGGGTAGCTGCGAGGCTGGGTTCGATGACACCAACATTTCTGTCTTCAGATGCTCCTCCATCGCTGGAAGAGGTGGGTGGGTTGTATCTCTCCTCTGCTCTCCTCTGCCGGTGGAGGGAGGCTTGGAAATGGGGAGGAATTCCAGAGGGATGACTTTTTCATCCACAGAACTGCTTTAAAAGCCCTGGGCACAAACCTACAGATTTCAGCAGTTTCTTCCACCTGTGCAGTATGGTACCACCCTTTAAAATAATACACTTTGCACTTATTAGTGATGTTTTCCCTGCACTGAGGTGACTTACAAAGTTGTATGGGCCAGTCAAAATTTTAAAAAATAAGCAACAGAAAAAAGGGCAAAATGTTTATAGTATGTTGTATCCTATATCAAAACTCATAGGTGTTGCATACACCTGCGTATATTTTACTACTGAATTATTTGGGTTATTACTTTATGTCACTGTAGAGGGGTTTTCATCCCCTTTTTGCAGGAGGATAAAGACATTCAAGTGCTCTTGCCGAAGGTAGCCTGATGAGTAAGAATGGAAGGTACTGAAATAAACTCAACATCTTCATACCAGTAATTTTATTTTTTGTTTAAAGATGATAATATATCTGCCCCTGTGCTAAGTGGTTCCTATTAAACTACATTTTTGCAATAACAAGGCATCTTACTTGTAACAACAAGTAACATGGGCTGTCTAAAAATAGTAATTCTTGTATTGCGTCTGCATCAAGGTTTTGGAAAAAAACCCTCAAAAAATAAACAGTAGGAACTGTGATTGGTTTTGCTCCACCTTTTGAGCTGCCTGCAGACTTTTTTTTAAATGATTAAAAATCTCTTTATAGGCTGAAGGGTAGGCTGGCTGAGTTCACTGGAGAAAAACCTGTCAGAGGCAAAAATGACACCTCTGGTCCAGGAAGGATCCAGGTTGCAAGTTGCTTCTCATTCTGACAAAGAAGGTGCTTGGTCTGAGCCTGTGCCCTTTTGTCTCCAGAACCTGGATAGAAAAGTCAATTAATCGACAAGAAGTAATTGTTCTGGGGTTGTTTTTTTTTTTTTAGGCTATGCTCTGAATTTGCACACTTCTGCGGGTCTCACAGAAAATGTTACAACTCTGGGAACTGCCATAGAACACTTTTATTATGGCATGTTGTAAAACGTGGAGGGATAAACATTGGGATGGACCGTGCATTTGTGTAAATGTTTGGGACTGTACTGGGGGTCAGGGGGGGACACAGCACAGTCTGCAATACTTGCAACAAATCTCACCTTAATAAACCAGTGCTGGGAGAGACATGTAATCCAAAGTCCGAGCAGCTGGGTGTCAGCTGGCATAGCCTGGCTCTCACCTTTCTTGGAATAGAGGTAGTTTTTTTTTATTTTCCCTTTCTCTGTCTCTCACAAACCTCTCTTTCATTTATTTTATTTTATTCAGGAGAACGGGACCGGTGCAGTGGGGTTACTTGACCACAGCACCACAGGAAACAAAAAAGTGGAAAAACTAAACAAAATCACACCATCGTTTCTGTAGAAAACCAGAACAGTTTATTTCCCCATTTTTAAAAAATAATCTTACTGTGGCTTTTCACAGCAACCCTTTGAAAGTCTTTTCACTTTTTGGCACCGGATGCGTTCGCGGCGACCGTGTTTTGTATTTGGGATATCCTGGCGTTAAAGAATATTTTCCCTTTCCCATAAGTGCCAGCCAAGACATGCTGGGGGCAGAAGGACTCTTACGTGAAAATTATCAGCTATTGTGCTTCACTGCTGTTATTCCTGCCCCGTAATAACCTCCTTCTGATAGTGCCTGGCTAATGAGGAGTCATTCACCTACCTGATGTGTCTCAAAGAGATATGATGGCCATTCGTGTCACTCCCTGCTCCCTGTCGACCCTGATAACTATGGGAAGTTGTCGTTTGTGTAATTAAGGGTTTGATTGGCGTGGCATTAGGTGCTAATTGTCTGCTCTCTGAAAGTGGGAAGCTAAAGTAGTTATCAAGGGATTGTGGAAGATGGGTAAGGCAAGGACCAACACTACTGGACCTGTGTTAGACCTATACTAGACAGGCTGCCCACAGAGGTGGTGGAGTGTGTGTCTCTGGAGACATTCAAACCCCACCTGGACATGTTCCTGTGCAACCTGCTCTGGGTGGACCTGCTCTCATAGGGGGGTTTGACTAGATGATTTCCAGAGGTCCCTTCCAACCCCATAACATTCTGTGAAGCACAAAATAAAAGCCTATGCGTCAGTTATGTTACAGCAATGGCATTCTAAAATCCTTTCCAAGAGATATTTGTTCAAAATATGTATGTATGTGTGCTTTTTTCCTTCTCTTTTTTTTTTAACTGTTGCATGAAATTTTTCTCCAAAACTCAAAAAATATGATACAAACTGGACAGGTTTAACATGATCAACACTGAAGACACCTGTGCAGAGAACTGCAAAATAAACAGTCCTTGTGTGGGGGTGACTGAGCTCTTTCTCATAAGGTTAAGTGACAGGCCTGAAGTTCTGCCAGTCACGGTGTCCCCCTTCGTTCTGGATTTGGGGACAATGAAGGAGCACAAATAATAAACTCCTGCTGACATCTGGAGGAGGCAGTAGCTGTAACTCATGAGAGAGGTCACTGGTGGGACAGGAGGTGTGTATTGTGTCCTCTCTTCCTGCTGCCACTCATTTACTTTTTATAGGCATTAAACGTTAAAATAAAAACGATGGCACATTATAAGCACTTCCTCTGATGAAGTACACAAATGCCCTTTGGAACAAAGTGAGCGAAGTCTAGGACTGAGTTCGATTAAACATTCTGCTGGAGTAGCTTTATGTTGGGGCTTGATTCATTTGCACCCAGCTGTAACTGCCATTTTTACTGATTTTTCTTATTAACAAAGCCCAAATGACAGCTCCCAGGCTGGCCTGTAGGAAAGGCCTGAGGTGAGCCTATTAAATGTGGTAACTTTAATAGGGCTGTGTTTAATGGCTGTGTATATTTAGAGAGAGAACCTTATTTTTCTAGATGTTTCTTCTTCTGAAAAGACCTATAATTTAATTTTTAACAATATAAAGACAAACATACTGTCAGTCTGTTTTCTAAATTCGTGCTTTGTTATTTCTTCTTGTGGCTAAACATACCTTTTGTTCATTCTTAGCAGCATTACTGGGTCTCACGGGGTGGAATTAATTTTCTTCAGAGCAGCCCGTATGGTGCTCTGGTTTTGATTTGTGACCAAACCGGTGTTGATAACACCAATGTTTTTGTTATTAACATCTCTCTGTTTCTCACTCTGTCCCCTCAGGGAGCAGGTTGGGAGTGGGCAAGAGGTGGGACAGTGGATATTCTGCACCAAAGGGATATTCTACACGAGAGAACGTCACCTTCAGCCATAGAATTGGTAACTGAGATTTTTTCCAAGGTGGCCTTTGCCAGGGGATCAGCCGGGCACCCTTCTGCTGGTGGGAGCTGGTGAGTGACAGCCTTTGGGTCCCTTGATCATTGGTTTTCTTGGGTTTGCTTTTTAAGCCATCTTTATCTTGACCCCCAAGTTCTTGCTTTTACCCCATCTGCCCTGAAAGCAAGTGACTGGGCGGGGGTTTAGGTGTCAGCCGGGGCCAACCCATCATATGTCAACTAAAAACTTGTTTCTTTTTTTGTAAAGTTGTTAGAATTTTGATATTACGTTGTAGCCTAAAATGTATGGATTTATGAACTTTGTGCAGAGGGAGAAATAGCCCAAGTCTAGCAACTACCGAGAACTCTCTTTTCTTGTGCCAAATCTCAAATCCCTTGATATGGGAAAGTTTTTTACATGGGTAGACAGAAGTAGAGTCAGCTGCAAAAACAGTGAAAGCTTTTGAACAAAGTGGGGACCTCCGTAGAAACTTCACTGTGTTTAGGTGAAAATTGTTATTTGCCAACTGGAATATACACTGGGTGTACTTTATTTCTTCATTAATGAACACACATACGTGTAAACCAAGATTAATTCCACTAGTCAGTTGGTTTGGATTAGGTGTAGAACAAACACAGGCACAGAAAGTAGTCATAGTGCCTCTGCTTTCATGTTATATTAAGTCAGTCAAACACTTTTAAACTTTAAAACAATGTAATCTTAAATGAGAGGTGTTTGAAATACTAATCCAAATTAATTCTTGGTTCCTGTTCTCTGCTGCAGGGCTCGGAGGAGAATGTAATTCAATAAGAAAAATGGGCCATTGTAGAGGTAAGCAAAAGTTGTAACTTTGAGGGGCCCTCTAAAGAATTCAGGTTAGAGCAGGACCTTTTAAGCTGTGGTAGTTGTATCACTAAGGGAATTGAAGTGAAATGTGGCAAGGTACAGAGCTAAGGGTCAACTACTAATGTTGGAGGGTGTTGCAAAGGCAGCTGCTACTGGAAGAGCGTTGTCAACTCCTAGATATTTGTAAGTGACAGAACGCAAATCCCTCCCACAGATTTCAGAACAAGGTTCCCTGGCAGTCGTACGTGATTTAATGCCATACATCCCCTTCGTGTTTTTTCTACTAAACCCCCTTAGAATAAGATTTGCTGTAGGCCATCAAAAGCTTGACCACACAAAACATTATTATGGTGCACCCAAACAAAACTTTATTATGGTGTTCTCACACAACCTTGTGATCTAATTAAAGGAAAATTGTTACTTCCCAAGGTGTAGAAATGTGCTTTGGTTTCCACCCACCCCTTTCATCCTCTTTTTTAAGTGGGATGCAGCCTCTCATTATATTTAACTGAGCACACTGAGAGCATGTACGGGAACATCATCTGGTTCCAGCCTGCAGGGATCATAGGGCAGTGGTGAGGACAGTAGGGTTTCCATTTCACTTGTGTTGTCACGTTGACGGATTAGCCAGCGCTTGTCAGGGGTGATGTGCCAAGGGATGTCTCTTGAATCCCATTCCAAGGAAAACAATGAGGCTTTCCAATCGATGAAAGCCTGAAGAGGCCCTTTCTGGTTGTTAGAAATAACAGATGACTGAAAAACTCAGGCGCATAAAAACGTACATGCTGTTGCATTCAGGGTAGCTTATGTGTTGGGTGGAGCGTATGCGGTAACTTAATGTGATCTCTTGATTTCATTAAAAAAAGAACTGTCTTAACAATATTAAAGCTAACCTTCTGAAAAAACAACTCTACAGTATGGTACTTGAGGTGGAATGTATTTCTCAGACCTGTTTGAAGGAAATAGCTATGAAAGCTTTATTGTGGTTTATTTTTGGTCATACAAGTAGAGGCACGTTGCATTTACAGCCTGTTTGCACCATCAATACGGGGGTTAGAAGCTACAGCCTCTCTAATGGGGATTACATTAGAGCCATTAGATCGACCTTTTGATCCTGAGGTCTTTATTTTTTGGTCATTCTGGACTCGTTCCTGGAACTTTAAAAAAAGAATGAACACAAAAGTACAAGAAAGTACCAAAAGAACTAAAGAAGTTGGTGGTATCAGTGGACTGAGGGGAGCTAAGGAAAGATTTAGCTCTGGTCTGGAGCTCCAGAACGCTCTGGACTCACATGAACCCCATGTAGTTTCTGGTGCCTGCTATTGTGACTGTTTCCCATAGCCAGACAAACTAATTTAAAGTTTCTTTACCTTGTGCTGAAAAGTGCTGTGGTTTGTACATTTAGGGCATCAACCAACACATGGTTGAAGGCTCTCAAGTAAATGAAATAAGCAGGGTGGAACACTACAAAAAGTGGAAAAGCGTGATGTTGAATGAACTAGATGTTCATACCCATAAAAATAGACGCTTTTTTTACTCTGCCAAGTTTTACCTTAGTATCATTGAGTCTCACTCACACAATCTTACCAGCATTCTGTAAGAAAATTATTTCCTTTAGCTGGCTTGGAGATGACAAGTTTAGTTTTGATGTGATCTTGCTCTTCTGCAGTGAATTAAAGCGTCTGCTCAAAAGTATCACTGCAACTTGTACTGCTCCACTTGCAGAAATGCGCTTGTTTTTCTTCACCTCTTTCAAAACAGATGAAAGTTTTCATTTTGGAGCTTTGTATCCAGTGCATTGGCTTTAACAACTGGACTTCTTAGGTCAAATTCACTGTTCAAATATGGATGGTGACAAGAGGCGTGCATGAATTAGAAACTTTTCTTCAAATATTTTCAGTCTTCCTGTGATATCTTTAGAATCACAGAATGGTTTGGGCTGGAAGGGACCTTAAAGCCCATGTAGTGCCACCCCCTGCCTGGCTTGGTCAAAAGTATATGGTAATAAAGGTGTCATGTTGTCGGGAAAACTTGAGGGATCATTTTGATTTTGTCATATAATGACAACATCCAAATGAGAAGAAGCTGAATGCAAACTATCTGTCAGAGTGATGACTGATGTGACATTCTGGTGTCCAGGCAGATTCCAAAACATTTTATGGTTTCTTGGTGTTCGATGTGTATCATGTAATAATTTGTTTGGCCAACGTGCTAGACACTGCCATTTAGAAAGTATTCCATTTTAATTAGCTATAATAATTTGCTATGAAATTATTTAAACAGATTGTAGCAGCCTGGCTTGACTCTGACTGTTGGCGGTATTAACAGCGTTCTGGCTTTTCTATAAGAGGAAAACCCATTATTTTTAGTTTGGAACCCGTTCAAGTTTAACTGTTCACAAGAAAAGTGCATAGAATTCCATAGGCTTTGGGAGAGCTCACAATGGGAAACCATGTTGGGAAAACTCACAAGTGGTCCACCAGTGCCAGATGAGATTCCCCTGCAGCATGTTACTTAAAGATCTGCAAATAAGTTGGCATTTATTAATGAGCCCACTGATAGTAAAATCATGTTAATGATTTTAAAATTAATGCTGTGAGGCTCTTCCACTTGGAACTATTTGTTTCTTCTCTGTGTGTATTTTATTCACGTCTAAAAATTAACCCCAAAGGTCATTGACACCAACTGACATTAGTTCCATACTTCCAGTCATGGGGCTTACAGTAAAGTAAATAATTTTTTTTTTTATCAACTTGAAGAGGCTTTAGGTTAGGGTTGTAGTTGAGTAGGAGTTATATGGGCATAACAACATACTCCTGCTTTAGTCTGTTTGATTCCTGGGCTCCTCTGTCCTGCCATCGCTGCTCCAGCAGGAGGACAATGAACTTCTTCACTACAGGACAGTGAAGAGGAGGTGTGAGAGAGACTCACTGTGGCCTTTTCTTGTTGGATATCTGGTGTCCTGGTGGCACGGTGTGACCAGAGGTGGCCACTGCCCAGAGTGGTCTGGCCTCCGTAAGGTTTAGAGCCTTCCTTGCCTTTAACCAGGGCTTGGCTCTTCCTTCGTGGGACTCCAGAAGTCAAAGGTGACACCTCAAAGTGGAGTCCTGGCAGGATGGAGGAGTTTTGAAAGTGTTGGCTTATCTCAGAGTTCAATAGAAGCGGCATGTGATCCCTTTTTCTTTCTCTGCCAGACCATCAGATATGTAATTTTTGCATCTTTTAGTAGCCCTTTATATATTTGTGCACTGCCTTTCAGCCTCTTACTGGCCAAAATAGGCAGCACAAATGATTTCCAAATGAAAGCCAAAAAGTGAATTGATCATAGGAATGTAAGTATAGTTGGTTTAATAAAAAAAAAAAAAAAAGTTGCTTCCCTTTGCCAAGAAAATATTGGTAGATTGTTTTAGAAAGGGATATGATGAAATTGTAGGAACTTCACAGCCATGTGAGTTATTGGAGCTTAGAGAAGCTGATGCTTTTATGAGTCCAACTGATAAAACTTACCTTTTTTTTTTTTCTCCCAATGTTTTTTTGGCACAAAAGTATCTATTCGTAACCTGAGTTTGGAAATTTCAGTTTAAGAGCAGGTTGGGAGCAAGTGCCCTGGGGTGGCTTCTGGTAGTCAGGCAGAAAAGCTGAGAGAAAATAGTATTGAATATGTGCGAGTCTTCTGAAGAGGAAGAGGAGGGGGGCACAGACCGTTCACCCCTGAAATCAGGTGCAGGTAGTTTAACGCTTAGGAAAATGAGGAAATAATGAGAGGTGACGTATGAGGACATTTGTGTTGGACACTCTGTATTATCCCTGTACAATCCCTGGTGACTGTGGGTGGTAATGGGAATGCTCACAACTGAGATACCGATATTTCTTACTCGAATTAGAATTGAAATTGGTATTTGGAGTTTCGGCAACTGCATAAAGACAACACCGAGCTTTGTTTTTCCCCAAATCTTGTTGGCATAATTCTGCCAAATAGTGTATTTTTAAGTGGATGGTTATAGCTAAGTGTCATTTGTCCTGTGAGCTTTGGGGTCTTCTTTGATCCTTATGAAAATTTGGACTTCTATGGTGAAAAGAACAAAGAAAGTTGAAGGTTTTTTTTCTGAGTTAAACCAGTTTATGCTGGAAATTGCTTTCAACCAGCGAAACATCCCAGTGCTGATGTTTGTAACATAGACTGTGGTAGGGCTTCTGTTTGCAATATCTAAATATAGTGCAAGTTATTCAAACAGTATCTTTTCTAGGGGAGCTTTTAGGACTATACGTAGTCTGAATAGTTTATTTCTAAATGAATAACATTTCATTTAGTCAGATTATACTATATTTTAATTTTCATAGGAAAAAAAGCTGTGTTAATTTTAAAATATCAGTATTCTGTTGAATACTCAACGCTGCGGTTACCTTTCAGCATTAATCTGCCTCTAATTTAATTAAACTATACTCAAAAAAGGAAACACTTGAAACAGTTTAAGAAAGAAACTTGCTTGAAATACTTGGTGAATGCAAACGTGGTCCAATTTGGCAGCCATAACTAAATAAAGAAACAGTCCTGTACCCGTGTTCCCCCCTCTTCTCCACTCACTGTGACTAAGAGGGAGTGTTTTCTTCTTCACAATAAGAGGAAATCTCATTTGTTACACGGTAACTTTTAATGTTATCTCTGTAAGCACTGTTTAAAGACAAATTACAATACCAAACGCAGATTTAATGGAAAAAACGTGTATTGAACATGGGAAAAATGTATAGTTCGGTCCTATGAAAATCCCTGTGGTTTTTTTTTTTTTTAAGTAACCTGTTCTATATTAAAAACAAAATACTTGAAGAAGTTGTTTTCTTTCACGTCCCCGAAGTGGTTTCAACAGATGTTCCATGTTTCGTCTTGTAAGTGATACTTTAAAGCCATCTGTGGTGTTGTAAAGGCTGAGGATGGTGACAGAAAATTAGAGCCTTCATTTTATATTTTGGAAGAGGATCTTGGAACTGGTCCTGATACCTCTGTTGGTTTTGCCACTGAATTTAATAAGCCTTGAATGAAACCTGGAGTCTCCAATCAGGGCATCCAAAACCACACTTAATTTTCCTTAACCTACCATAGTTATCTAAGAGATGTAACACTTCTTAATCTCAATAAGTAATACATTTTTAATATTAATATTTTCTTATGAAACATGATATTGAGTGATATGACAAATAGAAGTCAACAGGTGACATGTAACAAAGTTTTAATATGGATTTCCAATCCCATATAAACCTGTGAAAATACTTGGATAGTCTTTAATCCAACTGAGAAGATAATATACCATTAATCTTAATGGTTTATTGATAATAAAGATGCTTAACTGATGTACTTCTTATAAATGAGGATAATCACTATCAAAATCAGTTGGCTTATGTGAATTGTACAAGAAAGTAAAGTAGATGTAAGCAGCTCCATTCCCAGTTCCACTCGGAGGCTGTGTGTGTTCTGCCCCTGTGTATAAATCTGGTTCTTATTCTGGAAAAAGAAGGGACTTACACTTTTCACAATTTATGCTTTCATAGAGTTTAATATATTAGTGCTGCTATTGGATGTAGTTTTGTATACAATTCAAATGCCTTTTTAAATTTAATATCAGTGGTGGTGGAAACAGAAGGGGGTTTGCTGTCTACTGGCATTGTGTCCTTTAACGAGCCATGACAGCAATGAGTGTTAAGGCCAACGCAAGGCTTTGGATGGAATAATATCTCTGGGTACAAGCAATAAGGTTTAGCATGAAACCAGAAGAGCCGGAAACACTCTATCTATCAACCAGGCCCTTTTCTTAAGGATGAGATCCCTTAAAAGTCTTATCGTTCTTAGCTAAGAACCTTTTGTCCGAAGAGGAAAAAGTAGTCAAAATTCATTGTTTGGATAGAATAATAGAAACAAAGCGTTCTTTTCTCTCCTTTTGCAACAAGGGACAAGCAGATGAGAAGGTATTTCTTGTGTAGTTTATCGTAAGATTTTCGTAACTTCACTTTGCAGTTGTTTTATTAGGGAAGTTTCAGACACTTGCGTTTGTGGATTGTTCCAAATATAATCTAAGCATCACAGTCATGCTCAGCACCCACCTTGAACCTTAAAGCAACACTTACTTGACTAGATCCTCCAAGATTAAATCTAAATTAAATGGTTTTGCACTTTGTTTGAAATATGCATTTTTTTTTAATGATTAGCCAACTGTATTATAGTCCTGTAAAAGGAAATTATTCTGTATTATTTTTAACCTCTAAAACCAGTCTGAGTTAAAATCCTCTTCACATTTTTTTGTAAAATGAAATGCTTAAAGACGTGTTAAATTAGAGTTCTTCAGAAAATGTTGATTTCTATAGTAATTGTGTTATCATTAATGAATGACTGATTAGGAAGCAAATTCACAGGGGAGTAAAAGAGTCTGAGGATTTTTGAAAAGCAAAAATTATTGCCTGAATTTAATGAGCGAGAATGATGGCATATCTTGTGCAATAATTGCAACCTGTTTTATCAAATCATATGGCACATAAATGGAAGTCTTTTATGGAATGCCATGCCAAAACAAACTAAGTTAAAGCGGATGTCTATTCCCCGTCAGATTTATTTCATCTGAAACTGAGATAATAAATTGTTGAAATGGGGCCAGAAAGACAATCAAGATAATCACATCACCAGGCCTTCGATTTTCCTGTATTGGAAAGAAGCTTTAATTTCAGTGATTAATTAATTTTAATCTGTTTCAGTGTTTTATTCTCACTCTGCCTTTGATTAGGCTTTGCCGGCAGTGCTTTGGCAGTGTTGTGATTACATGATGACTTGGGTACCAATAAAGATCAAAACACAGGAACAGCTGAGTCTGATTTCTGCATGAACACAGTCCGGTAGTTGTTTCCTTAAACCTTCAGTCCAGTAATTAGTTTTGGTGTGTGCACCAGACAATTGTAATCAGCCACCTTTGCAGGTTGGGAAGTAGTAGCTACATTTTGATATTCAGATAGTTATCTCTTTCTCTGTTAGATAAAAAAAACCCAAAAACTTACTTATTAGCATAATAGTTAAAAAATATTTTACACAATGTTCTGTTGCTCTTTGGGTATTTCACAAAAATATAAAACAATGTTAGAGATACTGCATGGATGGCTTAGGAATGCTGATTCTTACATCGTGCCCGGAAAGTCGCTGCTATTCTGTTCTGAAATCATAGAATCATAGAATTGTCTAGGATGGAAAGGACCTTTAAGATCATCTAGTCCAACCATCACCCTAACTGATAAAAAACCATCACTAAACCCTGTCACTAAGCACTATTTCAGCCCGGCTTTTCAATACCTCCAGGGATGGAGCCTCAACCACTTCCCTGGGCAGCCCATTCCAAGGCTTAATAACACTTTCCATGTAAAATTTTTTCCTACTATCCAATCTGAATCTCCCCTGGCACAACTTGAGGCTGTTTCCTCTTGTCCCATCGCCTTGGGAGATGACTTGTGTGACTCCCTGTAATAAATGTAATAAAGGGAACTGTTTCTTGAGCCATCAAAAGATCAGTCTTCTCTCCTGCACAGCTGAAGCTGCATGGATTTCTAGGACAATTCGTGTTTTTCCAAATGAGGGGAAAAAACAGACTGGAATGTTCAAAATACAGTTTCCGTTCGGTGATAAATATAAGCTTTTAATTGGAAATTTTAACTTCGGAAACTGGGTCTAAATTTAGGAGCCTCTGAACAGCAACTTAAACTGTCTCCAAGTATAAAAATGAAGCCAGTGAGTTATTGGATTAAAAGTGTTTGGGTTGACAGGAGCTTTCTCTATTCCTCAAACAAGCATTTGTAGGCTAGCTGGGGTTTCTGACTGCAATTCAAGAATAATGTGATGGGAAATCATTACAGCAGTTACAGCTGGAGCTTGTAGAGATATAAATCTTTATCTGCTGTACCTAAGAACTGCCAGCACTGCTGTTTGAAAGCTTTCTCAAAATAAGCTGCTGTTCAGCCTAGGAAGCACTGGCTGAAAGAGGACCTTTTTGTCCAGACATCGGGATGCTCCTGGTGATTATCGTGTGATGTTCATCCACCTGTAATGAAATGACGTTAACTTTTCCAAATTACTGTTTTCCATAAGGGTAAATAATCTGTTTATTAACATGAAGATTTCATGAGGTTTCCAAGGAATTTCTTTGTCTGCTACGTAGGCATAAGTGATACTTTAGTCATGCTGGGGATCAACCAACCACTATTTTACAAAGAAATTACTCCCAATTCACTTATCAAGAAAAAGGTGTGTGATATTTTGGGGGACGCCATTCAATAATTACCAAGAAAACAATTCTGAGAAGCTTTTGAAGCATAAAATCAGGTTGCAGTGAAGCTGGCTCTTCAGCCTACTTCTTCAAGTCACCCTGTGTTTTCTGGCTCTTTGAGGCAGTCAAGTAATGAAGCCAGAAACACAATGAATATAATGCGAGGAAATGTCTTTATCAGCACCCATCCCCAAAGTGTCATCTGAAAGTAATTGTTTTCTTTTTCTGGGTGGACTGTCTGCAACCCATCCACTATGGGAATCTCAGATCTTAAATCAGACCGATTAATAATTTTCAGGCTGACATAAACATTTTCAGTGTTCCCAAGTTCACATCTATTAAAATACACTTATTTTATTTGAGAACTGCATTTTTTATAACTAACTGCCTGCCTCTTTCTCACACACACCCACACACATGCTTTTCATTGTATTTATTGGATAAAACGTCACTTGTGGATATTGCAGCACAGTTTGCTCTATATAATGCTCTATATAATGCTCTATGGAGCATTAATCCATGCCCTTAAAACACTATTTAAGTATTCAACAATCCTCTAGCTACTGTAGCATTTTAAGTCTTTGTGTTTTTTCCTAATGTCAAAGTTTACTTTACAAAGAGTTATTTCACTTCGTATTTCTAAGAAAGCAAACCAAAACTCTTTAATAAGTTTTAAAACACTTATTTGAGTTTGAAAGGAAACATGAAAAGAAGACTCATTAACATCAAGGAGTGTAAATCATACAACACTTTATTTGTTTGGGTAGGCAGGCAGAGTTACGTGGTAGGGTGGAGGCAGGATATCCTAGTCATCATAAATTTTTTCCCTATAATTATGAGGCCTAATCAGCATTTTGTGTGCACTTTTCTTTTCCCTTGTGCAAACACTCAGCGAAGTTGATATTGCTCTTTCTGCAGCCCCAAATCCTGCAGGGGTTAGTGCCAGCGCTCGAAATGGAGTATCAGAATTCACGTGCATAGACAATCTTCTCAAATGTGGTCATTCGAGCCATGATAGAAAGGAAAAGGCTTTTTCTGTTTTTCTCCAAGTCCTGTTCTAATCAGTTTATCTGCACAGAGAAATCTGGAGGTCTTGGCCATCTGCTCTGAAACATCCATTATAGCTACACTGCAGCTTCTGTGACCTCGACTCGAGTAGACTTCCAGCACGCTTGCTGTCTGCCCATGACATAATTTATGGGATGCAGGGTCTTGAAGTCCTCCTAGCTTTTTTATCATCACAAAAGAGAAAGCTGGCTGGAATTCACTGGAGCGTTCTCTCGTTTGTGAAGTGCATAGAATGGCAAAATGGAATCATGGAATTGTCAGAGTTGGAAGGGACCATAGAGATCATCTAGTCCATCTCTCCTGCTAAAGCAGGGCTGCCCAGAGCACATCACTCAGGACTGTATCCACGTGGGGTTGAAGATCTCCAGAGAAGGGGACTCCACACCCTCCCTGGACAGCCTGTTCCAGGGCTCTGTCACCCTCACCCTAGAGAAGTTTTTCCTCATATTTGAATGGAACTTCCCATGTTCCAGCTTGAGCCCATTGCCCCTTGTCCTATTGCTGGAAAC
>JAOTQQ010000032.1:76043259-76063378 GCA_026546715.1 Gallinago undulata | reverse complement strand
CTGGGCCAGGCTCTCACCACCCTCACACCAAACAAGTTCTTCCCCACATCTCAGCTCCATCTCCCCTCTTTCAGTTTGAAGTTTATTAAGATCTTGCCGTTCCCCAGATCTGTATGGGGTGCCACGCTGAGGGTCTCTGTCCTGTTTGCTGGACACCGTGTGGTTGGGCAGTGCCTCAGCTGTAGAGACTGATGCCTGCATGAAAACTTAATTATTTGTTGCTCTGGGTATATTTTATAGAGAAATTATTAATTCTGAGAGATGGTATTGTGTTGTTTTGTATTTATTGGCATTGTCTTCTGTTGCCTGGTGCCTCCACTGGGAGAGACCAACCTCGGTTGTGAGCGGAGCAGAGAATTGCTCACACACAGAGATGGGGCTGAGCTGAATGCAGGAGCTCCAGAACTGATAAATTTGGGGGAGAAGAGACTGGAACAGTTTCAAAACTGGAAAAAACTAATTCCGTGGTGATAGCAGAATGAATCAACGTTGATAATACAATTTACTCACTTGGTGGCCTTTCAAAGTCAGGTAAATTAGCTGAGCTAAACTTAGAGGACATCTGAGTAGCCCTGAAAAGGCACGTGGAGATAATTGCTAATATATTGCGTTCTCAGATTGCAGAAAGATTTTTTTTTTTTCTTTTGAAAAACAGTGAAGTGAAAACATTTGTCGGATGCACCTTTTAAGGCAAAATTGTGAAGACAATTTTAAACCCCAAATCTGTATGCAAGTTCTTCGTATGGACCTGGCATACTTGTCCTCTGTAACAGCAATCAAACTGTACTCATTTGGTAGCTTAGGTATCTATTAACAGAACCTATCACTTTCACAGAAACATTGTGTATTTGTTTAAAAGACAAACGCCCTCCCCACACTCCCACCCCCTGTATTTTTTATAAAGCATAAATATTTTCTGACTGGATCATCCTGTTTTACAACCAGCTGTGAGTTGGCATCTATCGAGGCTGAATTTATTACATCAAAATATGAAAGCAATAAGTTTCTGTAGAGATTCAGTATAAATCAGGTTTATTTTTTTAAATAATTACTTAATCAAAACCATGTGGGTCTTCTAAGGCCGGGTCAGCCAGAGACTAATAGATGAAAGCTAAAAGTTGAATGTAATCAAATGTGAATGTATAGAAAAATCAAATACTCTTTTAGAGTACATGTGTCCTTGGAAGTAAATGTCAGATTACAATAAGACTCAGACTTCAAGATTTTTCTGCATGTAAATGAAAATAAAAGCAAAGCATACCAATAAAACAATTCTGAAACATCAGATCACGAGGAAGGGGGTAAATTTGGAAAAAAAAAGCATCAGCTGGAAATTCCACGTGACAGAAATACCAACCTGTAGAGCTGCAGTGGTGTTGAGTTAGACTTCACTTACAACTTCATTTCTGTTCAACAAATAAGTGAGTTCAGACTGGTGCATTTGTATATGTTTTAAAGTCTTCCTAACTTAATTTTATTAGAGACTCTGAAAGTAGGGCTTTTGTTATTTAGCATGCCCTTATCCATGCTTTCTCTCTACCTTGTTTGTGCACCTTTCTAAAATTATTACTGTATTCTATATATACTATATACAATGTGTTATATGTACAACATGCATAGCATTATATAATTATCTGCATATACATATTTATATAGGGTTATAACTGACAAATTTCAACTTTTTTTCCATTAGTATTTCCTTATCTTACAGGTTTCCAGA
The DNA here is from genome assembly GCA_026546715.1 of Gallinago undulata. Classification (NCBI taxonomy): domain Eukaryota; kingdom Metazoa; phylum Chordata; class Aves; order Charadriiformes; family Scolopacidae; genus Gallinago; species Gallinago undulata. Next base: position 76,061,658 of record JAOTQQ010000032.1, on the reverse strand, counting down.
GGATGTACAGTAGCTATTAAACAGAAGTCAATGACACTAACTAATTTTTAATTTCAGTTCAGGTTCACTTAGGTCTTTTTTATTTCATTAGGGTCTTTTGACATAAATCTTCAATGGACTGAAGTAGCTGATAATGTTTGGTCTCTCCAGTTTCTTTGGTTTCACTAATTTTAAAAGGAAAAGTGATGTTCTATTAAAACAATCAAAATTGATTGAATATGTGTGTAATTACACATATATACACATACATAATAAACGTATGTTGCATAGTACATAATAATATATATAATTTAATATTTAATAAACATGTACTTACTTATAGAAATATATTCTATATATTCTATAATGTTTGTTTTGCCCTACCTCAAATACAGATAAACTCTACATTACTCTGCTGTATGTTACTTGTTGGGTATAAAAGTTCTTATTCTTGTTTTTATGTTCTATACACTCTTCTCATCATTGAAAAAAAAAAATACCCCAAATATCTCAATAACCACTGTTGCTGTATAGTATTTTTGTATCAATGGAGCCATTGATTACACCCCACTGGTTTGTGTTCTTTTATTGAAGTACGTAGCACTCTAGCTCCCATGCTGGGCTTAGAAAATATTCTTTGATTATTATGTCTGAAGATAACCCAGTGCCCTTTGTTGCTTTCCTGGCTTTTTGTCAGCAATTTATTGAAGGATAAAGGTTTTTCCTGAGGATATTTTGTCTTCTTTTTCCCACTAGGTGATATTGGAGCACCTTCTCAAAGTCAGCCATTTTTACTGAAGATCCCTGAAGATCTCACCTCATCCCTGGAGAGCTTCAAGGCCAGGTTAGATGGGGGTTTGAGGAACCTGGTCTAGTAGGAGGTGTCCCTGCTCAGGGCAGAGGGTCTGGAACTTTAAGGTCCCTTCCAACCCGAACCATTCTATGATTCTATGAAGATGGCCAAGCTGGTCCAGTCTTTTTAAGGTACCTCAAAGTGCGAAATAGTAATAGGTTTGGGGTTTTTTTTTGTTTGCTTTGTTGGGTTTTTAAGGCTGTGTTTCTGAATGAGACAGTCCCAAGGAAAGCTGCACTGGTTCACTGACTCTACTGAACATAATCATTAGGAAAATTAAGGCTCAGTAACTAAATTGGCTGAGATCTCATTTCATTTCCTTTGTATTCCTGCAGACCTCTACCCTCAGGAACTGAGCTGTGGGTTTTACTTGTGAGAGCAGAAGGAAACAGGATGTCGAATTCTCTTGTCCTCAAGGCTTGAAGGGAGTTCACCTGCAAATTGTTTGGTCTAAAATCTCAAGTCCTGTTGCAAGACTTTTGAAAGTGGGGGGAAAAAAACCCTGTGGAGCGCGTCTCTTCCTTCCATTGCTTCCTGAGCACTTTCATTAGCAGCCTGGTAAGATCCTGTGCTTTATCAGATATCATTTATCTGCGTTAGGGATGACCCCGTGGTGTTTGTCCATTGTCTGCTCGCTCCTACATTAGCTCCCAGCTGTCAAACAAGTCATAGGTGGAGGCCCCGTGGGCTGGCACTTCCTCCTCGCTTCCAGATGTACCGATAAAGGAGTCTCTGCCTGAAGGTCTCATGGGGCTTTGAGGGCTTCTCGGACTCAGGCTGAGGATTGGGTTGGGTTTCTCCCTCGCCCTGTCTATCTTAAGCACACAGACACACGCCTCTTGGTGTCAACAGTGTGAAAGCCCGACTCCAAAAGACAAAAGTATAAGCTTGTTTGAATATACATTTTCGGAGCTTCTTGTGCTTGCTTGAGTCTTAACAAAAAAGTACTAATAAAGCCCCGTTATTTGTAAAACATCCAGTCAGAAGCAATGAAAAAAACATTTTGTTTGTAAAACATCCAGTCAGAAGCAATGAAAGTAATGGAGTGGCAAAAGCAACAAATAACAATACCTTAGAATATTTTCCTATTTAAAAATTCCTCTTTGCTAGTCTTACGCACATCCTCACAGCGGAGTAAGAAAAGTAAATTAACCACTCCTTATTCTATTCTACAAGGTTTTCCCCCTTGTTAAAAATATAATGGTGAAATTTGGGGTGTTGCTTCAGCAAATTTTGTCAAAACATGATTATTTAAGATTCAGAATTGATTTAATAGACAAAACCTGCCATTAATTAGAGCAGCAACTGAACGATATTGGGAAGCAAAAGATACTTTTCTATATATTGACTTCATTCAAATCCTCACATAATTTAAAGGTTCAGATTCAGAAAATGCAGTCTCAGTTTTGATATTGAAATTGGACATATTTAGTATAATATCTGTCTAACCAGCTTGCACTGTAGTAGAAAATAATTTTAAAATAATCTTGGCTCTGGGATATCGTGCTGGAACTTGGCAGCTCTCTCTGGCTATTGTGATGCTTGAATTGAGCAGCTCAATCCCCACTAGGGTGGGGGTTGACTAACTGTCCATAAATAAATTGAGAAATTATAGGTAATTATAAATGCACGCCGTTGGCTCTATATATCTGTAAAACTTCTACAGTGTTTGAAAGTCTATTGTCAAACTCTTTTTCTGGGAATTGGAGGGCGGGGTGGTCAGTGCTTCAAAAATAAATAAATAAGAAAGGGGAAGGGTGTGTTGTTCCTTGATCGATTCCAAGCCCAAGCTGGTACGCTGAGACTTTTATACCCTGTAATGGATTAACTGACTGAGTGTAGTTATGGGGAAATGCTAAATCCTTCATGCTTGACTGGAAAATTTCCCCAAAGATACTGATCTTCCAAGTCGTAATGTGCCTTCCCCTAGACAGATGTCTATCAGTGGTGAGAATACTTGGGACAGCCCCTCATAAAGTTGTGTGTGTAACAGACGTGGAAAGAGGTGAACTTCTGTTAACCTTTTCACAGCACACCCATGACCAGATAATTTACATTTCCAAAAAGTACACAAATCAAGAAAATAAAGGGCTACTTGGTGCAAAGCAATGCTTTCTATTATTCACGCTTATTGCAGTAACGAAGGAATTCTCCCCAACTCTGTCCTGGAACGTCAGTGGTGTTGGTATCTCCACGTGCAGTGGGAGAGACTCCCTTTGGCTTGTTGGGGAACCTGTTGCTGAAACTCATCTGAAGAGGAGAGAGAAAGCAGATGAAGGCCCAGGAGGTAAAAAGGCAAGGTGGGCAGGGAGAATCTTGGGGGGGCAGGCACAGATCAGAAGTAGGGGTACAACCTAAGCCTAAAAGTTTGGGAAAATTGTCATGGAAAATAAAGTTTTTATTGAACATTGAAAATGTTTACCTATATATTAATTGTGAAATATTTTAAGCATTTTCTTCCTTACTAGATCAAAGTTTATTTGACTTTGACAAGTAATATTTTAGCTCAGCTAAGGATATAGGATTTGGTCTATGGTTTAAAATAGACATAGAATATATCTGCTAAGGGGATTTTTTTTCTTTATAAATCTGTTGAAACAGAAGACACTGAAATTGTCTTTCTGGTGGTCAATGCCAGGGTGAATCTTTTCACATTTTTGTGCTGTAAAGACAAAAATCTGTTCAAAGACAAGGTGTTGTGGGTTTTTTTCAGCATATTACTTCCTTCTGAGTTGCAGAAAGTATTTAAAAGCTTGTATTGACTTAGAAAAATTTGTCTGAGATTAGCAGCCTGCTGTGCCTTTCACTTTTTTTTCGTTGTAGCTGAAGTGTCAGATACACATGTGAAGGCAGGTCTGAGCTTGAAGAAGAATAGTATTCAACAAGAAAGTGAAGTTTGTGGAAAAAAAAAATTTTGTGGGATTAGAAATGATGAAAAGTTATCTGCAAGACTTTCAGAAGTTTCCTTCCTGCATTTGCAGCAGTACGAGTGTAAATCAAAGACATATTTCACTTTTTCTAGTTTTAGATAGTTTTTTAAGCAACAGTGTGTTTCAGTCTGCTTGACAGATAAATATGCAGGTATCATCTCAAATGAAACCTGTGGTAGTTTATCAAGGTAAAAGGAAACGGCTAAAAGCTTCCTTAATTGTTGAATGTTCTAGATCCTCCTTGTAAAAACGGATGTTGCCAAATATTAATCAGCTTCATCCCTTACGCGGCTGATGACAAATGATGAAAAATAGCTGGACCTACTCTGGACCTACTTTCCAGCAAGTTTTTATAGGGTTTCTTGAGGGCAAAATTAAAAAACAAACCTCCTTAAATACGCCCAGTCTCTTATGGATAGATGGCAGATATGACTTAGTTAACTAGACTTGATGTAATGGAAAAAAGAATTAAATCTTTAGAACAGAATTAAATGAATTTAATTGGAATTTTATTTGTAGTGGTCGGTTTCCTGTCCACTTACGGCATTGGCCAGAGTAACCTGACTTTGTCCCTTCCAGCCTGGATAATTTTATTCTTCTATGTAGTACTATCTAAAGAGGGTTTCTCTTTAGCCTTTTTAGGGAGAATTTGAAGAAAATTTGGTGATTGTTTTAAAGGTGGGGAGAAAAATATAAAAAGCAAGTATTTTGTTTAATTTATTCTTGGGATAAAACAGTGGTCTTTTTCATTTTGTAATGACCATTTCCACTTTGGAAGGCAAATGAAGTTGAAAAATAAAGGAAGAAAAGGAGAAAAAATTTAAATTCAGCAAAACAAAAATTGCAATGGGATGTTACATCTTGGATTAAGCTAAATATTTCAGGCTTCTCCTTGATCCCCCATTTAGATATATCTTTTTTAGAGCTGAAAGATGTTTTCCATTAATGTGAACCCTCGCAGCCTGGAGCTGCTGGTGATTTTGAGAGTTTTGGTAGAGAAGGAAAGGCTATAATGTAGTTCCATTCATTCTTCTTTGAGACATCACAGAAGGTGGTTCATTGGCAGTTACTTTTCTACCCCAAAAAGTCACATCATCAGAAATGTTCAGAACAACAGACATAATTTGTTATTTTGGGGGAGGGTGGGTGGTGTTTAATCTTTTCATTTCAATTACTGCAGCAGATCTAGGGGTGGGTATGGGTTACCGTTACCGTGGGATGTCATTAGGATTTCTGAAGTTTGTTTTGGTTTGTTTTGTTTCCTCTTCAGCTAGAACTGTTGCCTTCCTTTACGTTTGGCTGATTACAAGACCTGGACGAAGGCCATCTGGCTGAGTTTCAACCCAGATAAGGTTGGCAAGGAAGAATCTTCTGAGCAAATGTCAAAATCTGTACCTGCTCCCCCAGCTGTGTCTGCCTTCAGGCTGGTCACAGGGGCTTACAGTAGTTTAAACCTTTCCAGTGTTGTTCTCTCCTTACTTGAGAGCTTTTTTTTCTGGTATTATGGTGATTTTTGACCTTTAGATTTAAGATTTAAACCTTAAATCAGTTCTCTGGCAGCTCTTTGTGGACAATCAACCACTAGAAAAAGACAATTCATTTTGCTTTAGACAGAAGATGATGAAGTTGGAGCAGAGAGGCAGATTTTTTTTTTATCAGTCTAAAGATGATGACAACTTTCATAAAGATACTTTATATCTTTAGGCACTTAAAAGCTGCAGACAAAGGCTTTAGGGAATAAACCACAAATTAGAATAGGGGAAAAGAGATGTTTTCTGGAGGAGCTCTGAAGAAAGCCGGTTGGTGGGTGGGAAAAGCAACTGGAGTCTACTTTCTTGAGAAGAGAGATCTGTAACTGTCCTGGACTTTGATTTTTCAATGTTTTGGTGCAATGCCTCAAAGGATAAAATACGAGCTTTTAGTTTCCTTCAAAGCACGTGACACCAGGTTCTGCCCACCTAAAAGAGCGTGTTGGAATTGTAGGTTTCTTGAAAGGGCTTGAGACATGTCTGTATAGAAGAGCAGAAGGTGGTGCATTGCCTGGGTATGGGTTAGAGCTCACCTAATCTTGGCTTCCAAATGTGGAGAAAAAGAAAAAAAAAAGGAAAAAAATGGTTCTGGTTCTTTTTACCTTTACTCATGTGAGAAGGATCATGGCAGTCTATATGGGCAGTGGCAAGGCAGTAGGCAAGTTATTTCTTTACTAACTTTCCTCATGTTAAATTCTGGTGCTACACCAACCAGATGTTAATCCCCAGTCTAATATTTAATGATGACAGCTTTCTCCAAGCTGGCTTCACTAAAACACCCCTGAAAAATTCAGATTATCTGACCAAAAAAAATTAATCAAAGGAAACCTGTCCTCGTGGTTGGGATAAAGACAAAGACCAGCAAGGACTTCATCTGGTCTCTGCACTGCACAATGTCACTTTGAGGGCCTAAAGACTTAGTTAACTAATCAATTTTCCATTATTCTTCTGCATTTATAAAAATAAGTCTATTTCTAGATGTTAAAATGCTGTGGTGTTTCTATATCTAATTCTTGGTGAATACTTTTACAGCTTGGGAAGACAGTAAATGTCTTCAGCAGAAGCTTAATGGGCCATCAAAGAGAACTTGGGCATTGTGAAATATGTGTGATATTTAGGTATAATAAGAAATAACTGAAAAAATCATTCAGCAAATAACCGAATTTCCTCAAGTTCCCCTTCATTCCCTCAAATTCCTTGAGGGAATTAACTAGGGTCTTGGGAAGAAACCTTGGGAAGGTTAGCATTTCATAAGAACCAGCCTGGTTTTGATTGGTGGTTTTTATTGCTATTTTGTTTTAATCGATTGTTGCTGCTTCTTTATTAATTTTGTTTTTAGTAAGCTTGATTTAAGTATTATTCATGTAGTACTTGATTGCAATAGTACTTTTGGTTTATTGAATTTTTAAATTTTCTTGAAACTCTGGTAAGCTCTAGAGAAACTTTTCACAGCAACTTTCACATGCCCAGAAGGTCAAATGCACTTCCCACTGATATATTTTCAGGCTTTGTTTCCAAATCAGTACTTTGCTTCTCCACACGATAATGGTCACAATGTTCATGTGAAAACATGTTCTAGCAGGTACTTAGCAAGTCTTTACAGATGATCCATCTTCTAGCACTGCTGCCAAACAGTTAAAAAAAAAAAGAAGAAAAAAAAAAAGACTTTGGGGAAAAAATAGGTTCTATAGTAAAGGCAGAGAAACAATAAGATCTTCGGCTGCCAGCATATATTTATACTGGGTGGGCTATTGGCACAACTAATCCCAAACTCTTTTTTTAAGTGCATTTTTCCTGTAAATTCCCTGTAGCATGTTATATTTTAGTTGATACTGTACCTAACCCGTCTCTAAGGCAACTGGGCTCGCTTTTTCGACTTCTAAGAGGGAAAAATCCTAAGACACACATATGGATATGCTAGAAAAAGAGACATCTGTAAGGAATTTAACTGCTACCCGTGGACTTTTCATTCCCATCCCTCTCTCTGACTCTCCTTGCTTATCCGTAGGGGTCTGCTGGCGTAGGTCTGACCGCTCCGGTGTCAGATGAGTGAGGACTTTATCAAATGATTCAACAGAAAGGTATGCAAGGGGTGGGAGGGGAAACGGAGTTGGCATTTAAAATCCTCTCCGCCGGGGAACTGAAAGCTCTCAGAATTTGGTGGAGATCACCCAGAGATCCAATCGAGACAGAGCAAGTAGAGAAAATACGTAACGGCGTTACATTGGGAAAAATCTGAAAATTCGAAGGCAGCAGCAGGACCCTGGTGCTAAAATGGAAAAGGCTTTAGATGAACAAGAAGCCTATTGTCGTTTAAAGGCCTCTCGGAGGAATGGTCCATTTGTTATGCATAAATAAATGTATGATGTGATTTTATTTAGAATTTCACCTTCAGTTTTTCCTTGTGGTTTTATTTTACTGACTTTATCTCATACAGGAAAAGAGAGGAAGACCTAGGGCATTTACAGTAGGCATTTACACCAGGCAACTTCTCCAGCATTTTCTGTTATGAGAAAAAATGAGGGGGAAATGAAATGAAATGAAAAAATGAAGGGCTTGGTAGCTTTACCCGAACTAGTGTCTGGAGTTTTTATTTTGTTCAGATCATCTTCAAAAAGCTTTACTAGTTTCTGGGGTGCTTGTAAGTTGGATGATGGTAAATACATAGCTGGGGTGAGTTTGTCTGGATGCAACTTTTCTGCAGAAAGGAGTGACAGCAGGGAAATTTGTCATTAAACTTCTCCATTAAACACCTCTATGAATTTCACATACTGAATTTCCTATTGGAACTGAGAAATATCGTGTTAGTAATTATAGCAAAAGTCATTGAGTGACGGCTGGAAAAAAAGAAAAAGCAGTTTTTGCATTTTCACGGTGAAAGCTGCTGCAACGTGGTAATTGTATTTCAATGTAATGCAGCCTATTCCCCTTCTCTTCCAGAAGTTACTGTCCCCAGCTCTCATATCTGTGAGGAATTGAAGAATAGTTTAACCAGAGAAGTTCATTTTTTATTCAAATATTTTTTAACGGTATGCAAGGAAGGACAGTCTCTCTTTAAACTTCATTTATTGCCCTTGAAAGGTTTAGTTGAAATTCAAAGACTAGACATGTCTTCTGATGGAAGAAGGCTCACGAAAAGGAGTTTTTTTAATTACACTTCATGGTTATTTTATCTTTAATGAACAAAATTGAAGAAAAATTGGGGCCTTAGCTGTTCTTAATATGCCACTGTGATACACTACTGCTGAATATTGCCAAGTTTCTGAGCTGCCAAGTGGTCTTTGTACTCATGGCTCCATGGAAAAAAAAAATTGATTTCATGCCATATGATGACATATAAATAGGAAGGCCTGTTTCCTTGGAGGATATAATTTCCTTTTAACTTGAGAGAATATTTTATCATCACAAAATCACGAGTAACTCTAAATGTTATCTTGCACTTCACGTCTGTTTCTTTGTTTTTGTCTTCTGTCTCTTTTGATGAATATGTTCTCCAGGCATTATTGTGTGTACACGTCTCATTTATGCATGATAAAAATTGCTGCTGGGTTTAATTTTGGTTGTACAGCCTTTTTCAGTCTTTACTTCAGTTTCCTTTGATTGATTCATTGCTTTTCTTTATTTGGTGCCTTGCCACAAGCCAGGTATTTCTGTAACCCGTACGATAAAAAAGTGCTAGTATATGATTAGGATATGGTCTTGTTCTACCCTTTATATTGTCACGTAGTCTGCAGACATGTTAATTTAAATTAGAATTTCCAAGTTGATATAACTGTATTTTTTCTTAGCACTCTATTCCTCTTACACCTCACCAACTCCTACTTTACATTTTAAAAGAAAGATAATGTCTGATAATGTGTAAATTATTGCCTATCAACTTTTGAGCATCTTAACCTACTTGATACTCACTTCAGACAGTTTTCTCCAAATCCTTAATTTAATTAGAATTTGGATGGCAATGTAGATGAAAAAATAATTATGTATTTAAATATTTAATACAACTTATATCCCCTGAACTATTTTTCCTAAACATTGCCATATTTGAAACAACTTTGTTTTTCTGAATCCCCGTATTTTTCAGCTTTCAACCTTAAGGAAGATTTTCAGCCCATTTCTCAAAATGTGTTGACTTTTTGTTGTTGGCTTTGGGTTTATTTGTTTTGGTTTGTTGGTTTTTTTTTCTTTTTCCTTGGGAAAATATTCCTTCATGTTAAAACATATCATTTAAAAAATGATTGGAGACTAAAAGATTGAACACTGATGGACTGCTAAAGTCAATTGATCTCTTCACTTTTACATATATATATTTTTTTAAACAGGACTATGCAATTTAGTTATGTTTTACTGAGAAGCAGGTACTGCTGTTTATTTCATCCTGTGATCATTTAAATGAATCTTGGTAGCACAAAGTAACATCCCAATAATATTGTCAGCAAAACGTGGTGTACGCAGTTCCCAGAAATTCATACTTAAAAAAAATAATAATTAAAAAGCCCATAGAAATTGTATTTTTATTGACAACTGCCGCTCCAGATTCAGACTGATATTTCTAAGGCACACTGATAACGTGTAAGGTAAAAGATATGGTTAAGATATTTTGCTTCCCAGTCAAAGGTGTTAAATCATGGATGTTTTCAAGCCAGAAAAAATTGCTATTCCTGCTGCCAGAATGGCACAAGGAGGAAAGACGGTTGGTTTGGGATTTCTCTGACCAAATATTGACATCCATCATGCAGATACCGTCATCAGAATTAGTCATCTGGCTTCGTTTACAGGCAGAAGAAAGGAACAGGCATTTCTACAGCATGACTAATCTCATTGCAGAAGCGGTGGGGTAAAACACACCCTTTGGGAGCTCTGGAGGGACACGGAGGTGACCGGCTCAGGTGTGGCCAAGTGGTGGTGTCACCATCTATGGAGTCAGGAGAGGTCACCGTCCAGCGACCCACATGTACCGGGTGTAACTGAAGCCAGATGTGAGTACATACTGCTCCGCATAAATAACACAGCATCCTATTTTGCTGCTAAGAGTAAAATTTAATTAGATTTTGGTTTTATATTTTATTACATTTTCTTGACCTGCCAGGCTCCTTGTCCAATAAAATAAAACCAAGGGCATCTCTTAATGAACCTCTTGGAATCCTTTCTTAAAATCTGAATTGCAAGTAGTAGTATTGCAATTCTCCTTTTGGGTTCCTGCTAGGTTATGAAGTTCAGGCTTGTTTTAGCTTGCTAATACAAACTTTGGAAATGTTTTAAACAAATTTTACATTAAAGCGTTTAACAGCTTGGTGGAAAACTGTTGCTCCATAAATTTATGGTCAGTGATGAAAAAAGTAGTGCAGGTAAAGCTGATTGTGATGAATGCAATTACAGTCAGGTTTGTAATTTTCCCTTTACATATTTGGGGGCTGTCTTTGGTCTTTATTTATTTAAGGTTTCGTAAATGACAGATGTTTATAGTTGAGAAAGTTGAAGAACTTCGGCTTTGTAGCTTTGTGATGAAGCAAATTCCATTGGACAGAGGAGACCACATCTGGGATTCCTTCATAAGCCATCCTTGGAGCAATGTCCTTAGAGGCACCAAAGATAAGCACGGGAGTGACACAGTGAACAAAACCAAGACCTTGGGGCTTCTCGTGGGAAATGTCTTTCTTGTGAGGTCACACATTCAGGCTGTCTCTCCTGCCTTAAGTGTGTGAATCCCTTCGGCACAGAGACCCATTTACCACAGAGGGGAAGGAGACTGGTCCCACTATAGCCCATTATAGTCTACAGTCAGGAGGATGTTTTATTTCCTGGAAAGGTGCTTTAATCAGCAGGTGATTGTGCAAAGATTGGTAGTTCCTACCATTTGCAACTGGTTTTGCTTTTCTGCAAGGCAAAACCCCATAATCTGCAAACCTGACTACTTTTGTCTTCAGTATTGGGTTTGAACAACGTACAGCAACAAAGAAAAGCTCTACATAAGGATTGTAAGGAGAAATAGTAATTTTTTGAGTGGCTTTTATGTTCAGCAATAAATTCACTGTGTGAGATAGGAGTGCAAGGAAAAGAAAGTCTGGTGCAATCTTATTCTCCTCTTTTGCAATGGCATGGATTAGATTAGACGACTTCAAATTAGCATTTATAGACTAGATTTCAATGGGTCTTTTCAACTTCTAGAATTTTTTATATGCAATATTTTAATAATATTTTCTATTAGTGTATAATATGTTTAGAAATGTTTTTATAATATTTTATATTTTAAAATTCTATATATATATATAAATAGGCCATGGAATGCTTGATAAGATTGCAGTTTTTCAGGCCTTCTGGTTATTCTCTCAGATGAAAAGCAAACAAAAAAATACACCAATACGTCGATGTCCAACGTGGAGGTAGTTTGGTGATACAACTGAATGGTGACCACAAATATGTGAAAATTTAGAGGCTTGCTTAATCACTGTGCCTGTTCTTCCTTTTTAATTCTGGCACTGATTTGCCTTCTTGATAAGTACGTAAATAAATAACCTACTGCCCTATCCAGAGCTTCCATTATCCTCCCTTGTATGTGCGTTGCAATCAGAGAAAAAGGTAAGAAAGGCAATTTATCATTATCAAGTATCATTATCAAATTGTGCCCGGGGTTATCTAGGATTATCCTGTTCTGCAGGGAAAAAAAAAAAAAAAACAAAAACCAAAACCCAACCCTAATTGCTCAGCAGAGGATTTATTCCACAGTCTTTCAGAATGCTCAGGATAAATGGAAAGAGGGTGTCCTCTCACTTCTTGAGAAGGCTGAGGACCTGGAGACCCCATGTTTGGGGCAGACAGTCCTACCACTGGGCATCCTTAGTTCTTGCAGACCCGATTCCTCCTTCCATGCCTGAAGAAAAACGTGCATTTCCTTAAAGAGAGGGTCAGAGGAAAAGAAGGTCTTCTATATCCTTCTGTTATCCCATGGAGTAAGTCCTGTCTTGGCACCAGAGATGGAGTCAGTGTAATAATACATAACCTGTTCTTCTGGACTCAAAATCCATTAATTTAATGAAGCTCAGGCTGCAGTTTTGCAATAAAATTTACAAAAATTATGAAAAATGAAAAGGGAGTGACTTGATTCAAATTCTAAAGGCAAACACAAGTGAAAAAATAAAGCAGCTTCTCTTGGGAGCAGTTCCAGAACACACTAGGTGGTGCTGTAATCCCAACAGCAACCGCTGCACATGCTTTATTTGTGCTGTCCTACTGCCCAGGTAGAACTTGTTGCAGTGTGCTTTTTATAGATTTCCTAATACTTTTGAAAATGTAAATATTTCCTGTGTATTTAAAGATGCTGTTGCTGACCTTTTGTTTGGTAAGCACAACTTTGCGTGCTTTCATTTTTTGCGTTTTGGTTTTTGGTCTAGTGGAATAGTCCAATAGTTTTGGGTTCTTGTTGTACTCACGACCCAAGTTCTGGACATGGGTTGTCCTACTGTTGTATATTTTCGCGAAAACTCTGGATGTTGTGCCAAAACACTTCTCGCTATGAACTTTATGATCTATGTTTGCAGCCGTACCGCCGCTTTACCACCATCAGTGACAGTAAATCACACATAGTCCAGAACAGACCTATCAGAAGTCATGATGGTCATGAGGTCATACCAGATATAGCTTCCCACCACCATCCGTGTAACCGTCATGGAGCCTTGTAGCCCCATAAAGAAGGTGTTTCCATTGCTAGAAAAATGCCACACATCTTTGTGTGTTGTTTGAGCTAACGTCCTGAGCCTTGGGTTTATCAGGCTCTCCCTGGACCTTGTCTCGGTCTTCCTGGAAATTTGTTTTAGCTTGTTTAGCTGTTACGGCAATTACCTAATGACGGGATGACCGGGAATGATTTGTTCTAGCTTTTGCTTGGCTTTGTGCAATTTCGTGGTATGTGCTTACTGGTGTGGGTATATTTTAATAATAGGTAATAATATCATAAAGTTGTTCTATGTCGAATGAACTATGTGCGACCCTGGAATAAAATGTAGTGCAGAGGAGATGGGGGGGTGACAATGGAAACCTTTAAATTAAATTATAGTAGAGGCCCCAGTGTTATAAACCACTCCGTGGGGTGGGTCACTGGTCACCAGAGAAATGCAGCCTTGGGGCTGGTCAAAACCAGGGTTAGGGGCTGCAAAGAGAGCAGGGGAGAAGCATCCAATATGTTACAACATGCTCTATATAGCAAATTTTGGTTGTAGCGTGGAGCTGTAAAACCAGTGACACGAGCAATGTGTAGAGCATGTTAGAAGGGACACCACGATGACGAACAGCCCTTAGAGGGGAGGAAGAAAACTTCACCATCACACTCCTTCTAGAGAAGAGTGGAAAGCAGTCACCAGCTGCCCTGTAAACCTTCGTCCTCTCCCAAATGAAGGGTGAGATAACACCAAAAATAAGACATAGATACTAGGAAATATGTGAACTCCATTTTAACTAGTGTTTTGGAAGCTTTTTTCTATGATAATACTCTTTGATTTTTCTCTCTTTTTTTCTCCCCTGTAATAAGCAGGTGTGTGAGCTAATAATAATTCCTTGGTTAGACTGTTGTGATTTGAGATTTACAGAAATAAATTGTATTTTTCCACCTGTAAGATGTTCCTTTGGCCCATGTAAACGGCACAAGTTGTAGCTCGAGAAACTGCATTCTCCTTCCCCCTCTTGGGGATCCTTGCATGAGCTGGGGCAGGGAGATGAGGAGAATATTTGGAAGTGGCAGGTTGAGAGAACGAGACTTCAGACATGCCGTGTGTGTTTTGGGATGATGTAACGTTTGATAACTCTTCCGTAGCACTTTCTCACTCTCCTGTAATCCAAACGTTGTGTATTTAAGCAAACATTCGTAGGGTACCGTTGATGTTCTTCATGTGGCAACTTCTCTGTTCGTTGCCGGTAAGAAGAGTGAAAATTGAGTATAATGTTCAAAGAAAAGAAAGAAGTCACTGAAGGAAATTATCTTGGGATTATTAGCCATACTCCTTTACATACATATATGGCTTAAAAAATAGTATGAATTCACAATGGTCCTTTTAATGCATCAGTAACAGCTGGAAATACTCTCTAGTCATGATGTGAATTGGCAATGGTGTGGGGAGATGTGAGAGCGCTCCAGTTCAACGTTTAGATTAACATTTTTAGACAGTTTGAACCCACACCCTAGAAGGAAATCAAAAGAACTACGTCTTTTTATTAGTTCTACACAAGACATGTATTACTTTACTGTATCAGAGTTTGTTTAGGTTATTTCAATAGAGTTCTTCTCCTGGCCCATATTAAACTATAATTGCATGTTGACATCCACTGAGAAGGAAAGGTTTCATCAGATGTTTACTATCACGTCAGAAGGACTTTGCTTTGGGTAGGCAAATATTGCAGAAATGAACTCAGCTTAATTAAATCTGAAAATATCAAAGAAGTAGTGAACCGCTTTTCAAAGCATTTAGTGTTCTGTCAGCATTCATTGTTTTTGAATTCTCTTCCATGGTTTTAACACAAAAATGACAACCTCCATATCAGGAAAATTTTTGCTCCTACCTTTGCTTTTCAGTTCTCTATCTTAAAGCTTGTTTTATCCAGTGTGTTATCTATTACCCCTACTTATTAGAGTACGTTTTGATTCACCTTTTTAGTGGTATTTTTCCCCTTTTAAGTTCTTTAATTTCTGAAAAATTTTAACCTTTTTTTTAAATGTTTTAAGTGCAAAACTATACATGCTTAACTCAAAATTGAACCAAAATGGAGACATTAATTCCATTTTATTCATTTTTTTCCATTATAATCGGAAAATAATCACTCACCATCATCTTTTCTGTTACTTCAAAATCCATATTAAAAAAATACTTCTGAGCGTCCAAGGAGGACACCCCTAGCCATAGGAATCTAAGTGTCCCCAGATCCACTTTTTTGTGAGAGTTTCAGCTCACAAGGCTTATTTTTTAGCTTCCCATGGGAGGGGAGATAAATAAAATTCTGTTTTAATAAGTAAATATAAAGCAAACATTTTTCCCAGCATGGTCACTCCTACCTGCAAAGCTGCTTCTGCTTGAAACTGTAAAATCTTTACATTGCCATCTCTGAGACATGTTTACTTTCAGTGTACCACAAAACCCCAATGTTTTTCCTTTGAATCACCCTAAAATCTGCTTCCTGAAGCTCTTGTGGTGTTTCATGGGAGTTGAAAGTGTGTCTCGTGCTTTTATGGTGTCTGTTTGCCTCTAGACTATGAATCCTGTGGCTCACCGTCATCTGCTGAAGGTGATTCATTATAGTGACTCAGGAAAAGGCACAAAAGGCCAGTGGCACTTTTTTTTCTATTTTTTTCAAAATAGAATTAATATAAGATTCCAAATTTAAAAAGAAAATAAATCCCAAATTTCACATTTCCTCTTATTTCAATAGGAAAGAGACCTCTTATCTTCTTACTCTATGAATTCTGCAAGAATTCCTTTACAATTCTGAGTAGTATTCAGAAACTTTATAAAAGTTTGATTTTTTTTTTCACATCTTCAGGCTAATTTCAGTAGATGAGGAAAATTAGATAACTTGGAATAATTTGAATGAGCTGGATTGTTACATCATGTAATAAGGCATGCCAGGGTAAGGAAATGCCATTTCCCCATAGGAAATTAAAACAATGAACACCTATTTTGAGATGAGAAAGATGCTATCAGTTCATGTAGACAAAAGATCATCATATCTCATCGTTTTATGATTACACAATAAATATAATTAAAGATGGAAAAGGATCTTGTAGATAGTGCTTCATACTGGTACACTACACTTAATGAAGCAATGTTCAAAAAATCTCTGTAAGTAATTTGGAAAAGTTCATATTGCATCCTTCCTTGTTCCATAACAATTTTTGCCAAAACCTTTTTAACTTTAGCTTCCCATCCTCTATGGACTTTTCTCTTCGTTGATACGAGGTGAAAGTTCTTTCTGTTTGCATAAGAAGTTAAAACACATCCATGTTCCTTGGATATCCAAAGACAGTTAGGCCACTGTAGGGTTTTCCTCTGATTTTTTTTTTTTTTCTTCAAAACGAAGGCTGAATACGGATTGTCATAAGCAGATATCACTTCAGTTCAACAGGTAAATCTGCAGCGTCCCTCAGACTTCATCCCCTCCAGTGCATCTCTCATGATGCTAATAATCTGCTGGAAAAAAACAGCTAATTAGTTAATACAATGAGGTTTGGGAAGATCTAACTCTTATAGGAGTTTGACCAAAATTATGGAATTCTGCCTGCCAAAGGTGATGGTGTTCAGCAACTGCCAACCTTCTGTAAAATGTACTGAATGTGCTTTTGATTAGTTCCTTGGCATAGATGGAGAAGAACCTACCACAGGTGGAAGCAAGGAAAGCCAGAGTAACGAGGTGCAGCCTGGTTCCCCCCTCTCCTGCCTGCCCCCTCCCCGGGATTAATGGGATAAAACCAAAGATGGCTTTTGTGATGCTCAGACATAGAATGTTTTGAAATGCTCAGGTAAGTAGAAGTTTATATTAGTTATATCCTTCTATTGGTTGGACTAGATGATCTTAAAAGGTCCCTCCCAAGCTAGGTGATTCTGTGATTCTAATGCTGGCTTTTAATGCAAATAAGAACCTCATAATTTATAACCTGTAACTTAACAGATCAGTTGTTAACTTGGCTAGTAACAATTCAGATTTGCAAACAATACTGTTTCCACCTGAGAATAATCTTTAATGACCTAATCTGTTGGGTTGTGGGTTTTTTTTTTTTGTCAAAGTGCCTGGTGATATTGCATCTTTTTAATTTACAATTAATATAAGGGGAAGATAAAGAAAAAATAACTCTAGGTTTAACTCTCACTGCAAATCAGTAGTTTTATAGAAATCTGTTGCATTTAGGTTTGGGAAACTGTGTTCAGAATCCATGCTGTAACAAAATTCCTAACATTTTTGCATGCTAATTACAGATATGAAGGTTCCCTAAATACACTAGCCAGCCTTACCCTCTAGCTTGCAGGTATTTGAAAGCTTTTCTTCCTCATTTTAGGTCCGTATTTTACTGGAGTTATTGAGAAACGTGCACTGGTAATGCCTGATTGTGTTAAGTTTTAGATTTTCTATCTAAATATCTTAACATTTTCTTTAGTAGTTCTCAGCTTTTAGAAAACCAGAACCATCTTGAATTCTTTAAAAAAGAGGAGAATTTGGGGAACTGTTTAAACTCAGTATTGAGCTAGGCTATGTATGCTATCAAAAATAGACATTTTGACTGAAAAAATAGGAAAGGATAGACAGGGTCTGTGATATTTATTGATCTTACACCTGCAAAAATTAGAAGTGAACATTCAAAAGCCCTTAGCATAGAAGTCCTACAATGTCACTTTGGGTTTATATCAGTGAACCCAAGAACAGGCTCAAAGGAATTTGTTTCTACAGAAAACACACAATGTCCAGAAAAGATGCAAAAGGACTTGTTTTGTGAACAGTTTTCATTTTTACGTTCCCTTCCAGCCTAAAAGAGCTCAGGAGTTTTAAAAGTGTTACAGAGCAATTTGTAAGAGCAGCAGGGCAATCACTCACATGATCTACTTAATTCCTCCTTAGAGTATGTTAATGGGTAAGTGTAAAGTAGAAAGAAGCAAACAAGGCAGGCATAAATACTTGTATTTGTGTCTGTCTGTCTGTCGCACTGAGTTGAGACTTGCACACTCAAGGTGAATTAAAATTCCTCACTTTATTTCTGAAGATTACGGATGGACTTTGCATAAATTGGCCTGTCATATTGTAGGAGAAGATCTGTTGATTTTTTTTTTTTCCTCCAAATTATCTTCACGTGTCAAGCTCTCAAACGGTGTCACCAAACCAGAGATGTGGCTTCTTTTTTTTCTTTTTTTTTCTTTCTTTTTTCCTTTCTTTTTTCTTTTTTCTTTTTTCTTCTTTCTTTTTCTTTTTTCTTCTTTCTTCTTTCTTTTTCTTTTTTCTTCTTTCTTCTTTTTCTTCTTTCTTCTTTTTCTTCTTTCTTCTTTTTTCTTTCTTTTTTCTTTTTCTTCTTTTTTCTTTTTCTTCTTTTTTCTTTTTCTTCTTTTTTCTTTTTCTTCTTTTTTCTTTTTCTTCTTTTTTCTTT
>JAOTQQ010000032.1:76016860-76043159 GCA_026546715.1 Gallinago undulata | reverse complement strand
TTCTTATTTCCTTCTTGTTTCTTTTTTCTTTTTTCCTTTTTTTCTTCTTTTTTTTTTTCCTTTTTTTTCTTCTTTTTTTTTCTTTTTTTTTTTTTTTTAAGTTTTCTGGTTGGCACAATGGGGCTGCAGTGACAGTAGCCGTGAGCTTTTGCTGGTTTAAAATATAACCCTGTTAAATGTCAACCCTGGGCTCAGCTGGTGCGTGACCAGCCTGTTTACAGAACTCCCGCTGCCTGTTCCTGGCTGTTTACAAAGTGGCCCCAGAGCTTTACTCTGATTTCAACAAAGCTGAGCCCCCGTCAGAGTCAGTTCAGCTCTTTCTAGAGGAGTTCTCTCCTTGGGCAGATATAAAGACTTCAGATTTATTGGCACCTACCTTAGTTTTGGATGCCAAAGAAGACTTGAGGGTGTTTTAGGTTTACTTTTTCTATTTTACGTCTTGCTTTTAGTGGGATTTAGGATTGTTGGGAGGTCCTCACTGAACAGAAAGGTGACAGCAGCACAATTTTCTTGACCGCTTTCACCCCATGATCTATAAGAATCCGTGAGAGTCACTTGTGTCTTTTTCTTACATTGTTTTGATGTATAGTCGAATATGTCTAATGATAACATTTTGATTCTTAAAAACAGTTCTTCGCTTGACTGTACTTTTTTTCGTTCCTCTTGAGTTCATTTATCAGTTCCCAGCTCTGTTGCTTGACACCAAAGCTGATTTCTCCTGATACATTGTCTCGTACATTCCTGCGGGGAAATTGTCACCCCTCAAGGATAAACTGATGATAGGACACTCCCTTCCACCCACAGGTTTGATCCTAAACACAAGTTCTGTACTTTCTCCTGCGGGGTCAAATAGCTAGAAGGAACCTGGATTGGGAGGAAAAGAACTCCTTTTCCACAACAAATGTTTTGAATGACTGAATTGCAGTGTAGGAAATACCTAACTCTCATGTATACTATGAATTTTTTAACTCGTTTTCACTGAACTGAAAGTTATTATTTATATTAATTAAGGAAATTATAAAGTCAAAATCATAGCCCACTTGCATTACTTGTAATTCCATCTCTTATTTGGTTTCCTGCTGAGGAAAGCAGGCACTTTGAGGTGGAGACAATAGGCTAGAATCCATAAGAATTTTATTTTAAAAAACCTAGTAGTTATATTAGGTGAAAACAAGAAAATAAATATATGCAACATTATTTTTTTTTCGTCTGTATCGTTGTGAGAACAGTAGTTTAGGTGATTCTAGTATTCTAGTCCTTTAATGTTCTGGTTTAGAATTGTATGGGTGAAATGATTTTGGAACATCTCTGTTCTTGGATAGCTATTTTGGGATACCTTTAAATGCGCAACTAAATGTGACAAATCCATGATCTCATTTTAAAATCTTGGACTTTTTTATCCTTATACTGAGGATCTGAAAAATAAAAGCAAATTGTTTTCATTATCACAGAATCATAGACTATATGAAGTTGGAAGGGACCTGTAAGGATAATACTCATTCTTTTGGAGTATTTGCTGTTTCAGACTGTGTTTCTGTGGTGATTATTCAAATTTTCATAGCCTCATATTCTTACAGGCTACAAAAGAGAAATGAAATCTTAAAATACAAAGAAGAAATAAATTCATGATTAATTGCAGACATACGCGATTTTAGTGTTTGTTTTCACAATCAGTTTTGGTGGTCTTAGATTTACCACTTGTAATTACTTAGAATCATAAGTTATTATTTCATCAAAAATATGCAGGGAGGAGCATATAAAATAATAATTATCAACTGGATTTCTTTGCATTGTGAGATGAAATAGTTCACTGTTCAAATGGAGATGTATTGAATGGTGTTCTTCAATCATCTATTTCAAATCTGGTACTACTTGATATTAATTAATGGCTTAAATGATGGAATAAAAAGAATATATAGCATATTTGCAGAAAACAATCACCCAGAAGGAAGCCATAAAGTATACAGGATGAGAGATTAGAATGGTTTTTAAAAATGGAAGAAAATATTTCAGCAATACATGATAGAAGGAAAAGTTGTATGCCTAAATGAGAAAAATCATGAGGCTGGTGGAATAAAGTAGGTGAAATGCAGAACTTCACATTGGCAAAATGGGAAATATGAAGAGAAGGGTTATGTATAAAACATGTAAGACAGTGTCTTTGCTTTAAACTAAGTTAGAAAGATGTAAACATGATTTTAGAAGACATGATTCCATGATGAAAAATGGAAGGACTTAAGGCTTTTTAGAATAAAAAGACTGGGTTGAGTAGTATTCAAATAAATACAGGAGAACACTACTTGAAAATAGTTTTTTTTTTTTTCTTGTATTCAGATTTGAAATTGCAGAAATCAGTTGGCTTCAAATCGCAATCAGGAAAAATGAGGCAAGATGGAAAATTGTCAATGGTAAGTACAGATGAACAGATTGCTTAGAGGGCTATGGGATCTCTATCATTGTTTATTTAAACATTTCTTTATATTTTTAATCTTTAATGGTTAGAATTATGCGAGTGTGGGTGATCCACACCTTAACATATGGGAATGTACTAGGGAGCACTTACAAAATCCTTCTACTACACTTCTTTCTCCTTTTTCCTGCTTATGTTTTCAGCCTACGTAATATATATAGTCTATCATCTCACATATGAAGTTTTGTAAGTGTAGGCTGCCAGTTTAAATAGAGTGGGATAGAACTGGAGATACTTTGCTCTTTGTATGAAGAAAAAAAGCCTCAATATATTAAAAAAAAAAAAAAGAAAGATACTTTATATTGGAAATGGAGGAAAATATTGCTAGGTGTTCTCAGGTGCTGTGAATATTACGATGCCAACGGTTCATGGAGTCTTTTATGAACACTGGATTGTAAAAATAAAATAAGGAACTAAGAAGTTGAAGTGCAAAGTAATGTCAGGGAGAACGATAGACTTTCAAGCTAACCTAAAAAATCAGTGTCTGGCAGTAGCAACAAAACTCTATTTAAAGATATTTCTAGGTGCTTTGAAAGGCATCCCTGGCGTGATTACACTGCAGAGAGAACTTGCTGTACCTGGGTAAGCATTTGGGGTTGATATTGTAGGGCAAACAGATGAGACTGAGAAAGCAAGCACTTCTGTGTCTTTCAAGAAAATCCCTCTAGACAGCCGCGGTACTGTATATAACAAAATATGTAGTTGGTTAAAAAAGAGAAAGGCAAATTGTGACAAAGCAAAAGAGGTATCCTCGTGTTGTGGGTCAGCCGTCATGTCTGGAATAGGATGGTTTTCAGCTCTTCAGAGGTACAAGCAGTTCCGTGCAGAACAGTGTTGCAGGTGATGTAGGCAAAGTAATTCTATAATCAGATATTGAACTAGCATTTTTTAGGGCTAAACAACAGAAGAACTGGTTATTTAAAGAAGCAACACGCATCTGCTCTTAGGTTTCCAGCTGAAAATAGCTAAATTCAAGCACTTTTCCAGTGATATGAAACAGTCATTATAAATTAGCAGGTACATGTTCCTCAGGGCAGAAAGAGAAGGGGGGAGACAAAGAGAAGAAAAACTCTGTAAGACCTGAAAAATGAAATAATATAAGAGCTTTGGTTGACTTTTCAAATTCTCCTGCCTGGTGCCCATTGCATGTTTCATGCATTTGTTTAGTTTATAAGAATTAAGATAGTTTCAGTCCAAGTCACAGAGAAAAGTGAACATGTTCTTTGAGAAATTTGGATTATATGATCAATTGGTGGTGTGTTCAACTCCTCACAAAATCTCACTTATTGATTAAAGAGAAAGCAACCTTGATTGATTAAAACCAAGCTTGCAGTCCTCAGGAGCCCAAAAATCCTTCACACAGTTAGTGATTTTTCACTATAGTCACTCTTTGATTCTTTTGAATAACTGGATGTCCTTTATAAAATTTGCAGTGCCAACGTGCATGTATGCATTGGAGCTGAAGTATCTTTTCTTAATTAGGAACTATGAGGAAATAATCAAAATTTGCAGAGATGCTAGGCTAGCTTGATCCACTACTGAAGGAAGTGGATCCACTTGATCCACTACTGAAGGAAGTGCTGAAGTATTTGTTGTGAAGAATACACGTGCGTGGAGTTATATACTATGGAGCTGGGAAAAATTAGGTTGCTAACTCTTAGAAATCAGGTCATTCGTTCTTCAATACTGCCTTATTCTTTGTAGCCGTGTAACATTCCATAAAAACAGATTCAAAGTCATACAACAGCTGAAATCCCAGTTTTGAAAGTCGTGTAATTGGGCGCTTTGGAACCTAAATGTCATTGAAAATGGAAGGTAACACTCAAATTTGGGCACGTTTTAAAATCGTGCTCTGGGCCTAGTCCCCGAAGAACAATGGAGGTTCGCTGTTGCTTTCCAAAGACAATAGAAGGAAATGCCTTTAAGGGAGCTGTTGAAGAAAAGCCTTTTAAAATAGCCACTAAGTCCTTTTAGACTCTGCCTTGGGTTCTGCTGCAAGGCAACAGCTTGTCAGGATGTGGCTGTTACAGTGCCGTTGAGGGGTTTTGTATGGGAATGTTCAGTGAGGCAATGGGGTGACACTAGATAAAAGGTGTCAACTAAGAATATTTACAACTCTTTTACAAGGAAGCCTGCAGAATAACTTCTTCATGAAGTCATAGAGGGCGATTCTAGTCCATTTTCCTGTAAGTCTCATGGAGAGTGGAATAGAATCAAGTGTTTGCCATGAGGCTTTGTTTCAGTTGTAGTAAGCTATGGGGTGAGAAATATCATAGGATCATAGAAAGGACCTTAAGTATCATCCAGTGCCACCCCCTGCCCTGGGCAGGGAGACACCTCCCACCAGACCAGGTTGCTCCAAGCCCCCTCCAACCTGCCCTTGAACCCCTCCAGGGATATGCCTGGACAAAGCAACAGATGTAGTGAGTATCTGCTCATGAAACGATAATTTATGTATTTTTGATTGAATAAAATTACAAAATGAGTCAGGTTTTATCAGAATTGAACAACATTTCTCATCATTCTGCATGAAATCACTATTGCCACATACAAACTTTTGACCATGGTTTTGTAACTCCTTCATCCCCTCTACTGGGAAATAAAGAATCCAACAAACAAAAAGCTGCAAAAAACTCCTTCCAATGAAAAACTTTCTACAATAGATGAGAAAATGCTCTACTCTTTGCCAGACAGAGCTTTTTACCCCTAATCTCCACATTGGGCACACAGGATTTGTCCCTCTCTGATGCAAACTGAAATATATGGAAGCCTTGTTTGATATGGCTTCCAAGAAAAGCAGGACTGAGGGAGGGAAGCTTAAAATAATAATCCCACTTAATGTCTTTAAGACACAGAGCTAATGAAGGTCTCACCATTTTTCGTGAGTAGAATAAGTATACGCAAATATTTGGGAGATTTTTCTGGTTTAATTTCTCCTTTCTGTTTTAATTTCTCCTTTCTGACTGGCGATTTGAGATTCTTTCTTTGCTCCTCAAAGAGCAGATTGCTAAGGAAGGGAATTTAACCTATTTGTTACAGTTTAGGAAACATATGAAGTTTCAATTGCTGCAAATAAATATGGTCCATGGAATTGTGTCCTTTTTGGCCAATCCTGCAAGGTTAATAATTCTTTTCCTGGATATTTAGAGGCTGGAAGAAGGTGACTCGGTTGTGGAAACTGTTTCAGAATCCCTGCAAGCTTTATAAGGTGCATTTCATGTAGACATTGGTCATAAGCAGGACTAATTTCTGTGGAACCAGCCCGTTGGATGAGTTCACATGTGAATATCGGTATTTTGAATAGCTCCATGGGGTGAAAATGGGGAGGGAAGTAAGATCTCTGAGGGCATATGCAACTTCTTTAGATTCTGGCCTGTGAAACTCTCTTCTAGACTTGCTTGTAGATAATAATTCAAAATAATCCTTTTCCTGGAAGAAATGAAAGTCGAACATTGTCCAGCTTTAAAGACAATAGTTTTTCAAATGCTTAATTTCATTAACCACATTTTAGACCACATTCCCTACTTGCTGCTTTATCTGAAAGGGTGGTGGTTCCTGCGGAAGGATGAATGTCTTCTCAGTTCCTCCTTTGAAGTGCATGTTGCAAGTCATCTCGGCCAAATGTTCTGCTCCTTTTCTTGCAATGACAGCATCTTTTGAGGTAGATCTTCCTCACTGCTCCTCTCATTTTTATTCACTTTTGAAAACAAAAGGTCTACTGCTGGGATTTTTCTGTTCTTCCTGGGGCTTCTCCAACATCTATCACGTAGTAGGTATGAGGTGTGTGGAAAAGCCAAGATGATGTACATTTTGGAGAACCAGCAGCATAAAACATAGCTCCTATTTCCCTTTTAGGATAAATCTCACTTTAAATATAAACTAAATTTTAAGGGATTGCTTCAGAAGAGATTTGTTTAAATACATACATTAGCGATTATGTTTTGTAGTTGTCTCCAGAAGATGTTTCATTAAACAAATGCTTATTAGCTTATCCTGACGGTTTAGCAGCTGTCAGAACATGTAATTTTAAAGGGCAGCACTTAGGTAGCTATCATCTTCTAAATACTGAGGGGGAAGAAAAGAGGGACAAAGATCAGTGCTTGTGTGGTTTGCCTTGCTTTGAATGGCAAGAAAAATCCAAACAAACCATAAAGCCTTAACAATCACTTTGCTTTCATCATGTCTTAAAAGCCTTTCTCCCTCATGAAGCCAAGCAGGATTTGTCCCTTTATGATGATTGTCTGAGAGCAGTTAAAATGCAGGAAAATGAGTTTAGCAGCTGACAAAATTAGCGCAACTCCAGGGACTAATAAAAAGAAAACCCGTGGTGTTGACACATCAGATAACATCCTTGGGATGTGGGACAACACCTAATGTGGGTTTGGTCCGACCTGCCCTGTGCCTGTGTGGCAGCCCTTGAGTACAGTAATTAACTCGAGGAGGGACATTATGCTTAAGTTTCAAACTGTATATACTACTTAAAGGAGAATAAACATTTTGCTGCAAGTCTGGGGGACCCAAACTTAGTCTGAATTTGTGGAGAGCTGCATTGCAGCATTTATTCATGCTTAAATGCCCCTTAAAAAATGTGTGTGTTTGTTATTTCTTCAGTGTGTGAACGTGTGTATGTCTGATAATGTTCATCTGTCTCATAATATTCATATTTATAATATATTTAATGGGTCTATGAGTGACAAAAGCCAGCAGGTATATACATATATATTCAATGCATAGCAAGAAATTATAAGAACTACTAACCATGTGTTCTTCAAAAATATTTCCAGATGAAAAAACAGACAATCAAAATATCAGTTGGAAAAAGAAGCACAAAAAAAAAGGAAAAATAGTGTTTTAAGGCAAGTTAATTTCCCAAATACAAGTTAATGCTAGTGGAGTGTGCTGCAGTTTCAGGGGCACGTGCTGAAACCGTGAGGAACCTTTACCTTGGAGAACATTTCACTGTCGTCTGTCTCTGTCAACGTTTCTTTGTTGTTCTTCTACTGATTTATTTGGAGAACACAATTTTCAGATTTTTAACAGTGGTGTTTAATTGCTGGGGTATCTTCATCTAGGACTTAACATCTGAGGACTTAGACTCAAGAGTGTCTTTTCTTTAGGGGAAGTTGTGGCTTAGATGGAAGTTTTGACTTTGAGGCAAAGCCTGTTGGTTGGGTGGCTTTGGTGTCTGTTGTGCTCACGCTTGGATTAGATTATTTTAGTGGTCTTCTCGTAAATACGAATTAGTTTTTTCTCTGAATGCCTTTTTGCCATTGACAAATTCTTGAAAGGTGGTTATAGGTTATTTTTGCTTTAAGAAATACTTAGTTTGGGTGAAACAAAAATGAAAGAAAAAATTGCATTGGATTAAGTATTTTCATTCCAAATGTAATTTTCATTTCAAAAGAGAAAATTGTCTGGAGCTCTTGCAAAGCAGAATGATTACTGAAACACGGAACATTTTTTTGTGTTTCTATGCTCCTCACAGGTTTAAGGAAACAAAATTCATTCATGTTTGGCGTATCATACGCATAATCCCAGAGAGTTCAAAGTCTTGTTTTAACACTTCAGCACTGGGAATCAGGATCTCCCAACACAATGTGCTCACAAAAAATGAATTAGCGCTGACGCAGAGCTCGTGACCTCCTTGGCGCCAAGGGGCTACATTTAGCCAATTTCCTGCAAGGATATAGTTCAAGGAAAGTTTCTCACCGTTGCCTAATGTAATTTATACGATCACATTTACCTTGGCTTTTAACTTTTACAGGAGTGACTTTTTTTTTTTTAAAAAAAATCAATTTTTAATAGTTATTTGAATACCATTCCCTCATTGAAACTAAGATTTCATTCCACTGCCTTTGTATCTGCCTTGTTTGACCGTGCAGTCCCACGTTTTGTTATTTCAGCAGACTTCAAACGTGTAATAAATAAATTTCCACTGGGTTGGCACTTCCTTTTTGCTTCCTGATGTAGGGATTGATTGTTCTTTGCAAGTCTCTCGGGATTTTCTGAGCTTTCTCAGAATGACTGACTTGCCCACAAATTCAACCACCATAATTTTCAGAAACCGTTCACACAGAAAAGCCGATAGAGGCAATTTTTAGAACAATAGCAAGGGCTGCATATTGTATGAGATCAAATGCCTTCTCAGGTGTAACAGGAGATACAAACAATGATGGAATTGACTCAAAACCTTGTTAGTCATGGGATTTGAGTCAGATGCAGGGAAAGTTGTTGAGATGAAGAGTTGTACAAGAGAATATTCTTAGAGTAGGGATTTCTCCCAAGGGGTGTCTTCACCTATGCGTAAAAATAGTAAAGTGGCTGCTTAGACTACAGTTTGGAAGCTTGATGAGTACTGTGGAGATGAAACAATATTAAAGCTACTTACTGTAGCTATCTTAAGTTGAGAACTTAAGTCATAAATCTAAATTAGGTCAAGAATGTAATTGAATAATTAAATATCTCAACCGGGAAAAAAGCCCCCAAAAAACAGCATTAAAAATGGTTGAGAAAGCAGTTCAAGGTTCAATTCAGGTGTCTAAAAATAAAGCAGGTAGGTAGATGGATACCTACATGCAATCACCCCCCTAGGCAGTGGAAGAAACACCCCCCTTAGCCTTCTTTGGGAAGCCCAGCTACCCCAGCCTCTCCTTCTACGCCTTGTGGACCACCACCATCCCAGTGGTCTGCCACTTGATTGCTTGAGGTTGTTGTTGAACTGAGGAGCCCAAAACTGGGCACAACCTGTCACATACACTCCTGTGGGTGCTGAGCAGAGGGAAATAATCTCTTGCCTCTTCCTTCTGGTTGTATCTCTTCACATAGCCCTGCTTCATTGCTGCAAGGGAAATGCTCTGGGTCACGTTCAACTTGTTGTCTGCCTGGACTTTCAGATCCTTTTGTACAAAGCTGCTTTTTGGACTGTCTGCCCTCAGGCTGTAGGGTTCCATTGGCTTATTCCTCCCAAGGTTTTGTATTTGTAATTTTTGAGGCTTCAGTCAAACCTTGTCAAGGTCCCTCTGAAGGACAGCTCTATGCTACGCTGCTCCCAGTTTGGTGTCATTCCTGAACTTTATCTGTAAATGTCTGTTCTGTTCCATCATGCAAGCTGCTGGTGAAAGTGTTCAAGAATATTTGCCTGAAAACCGCTGACCCCTGAGGAGTGTCACTGGTAACCACCATCCACCCAGATGTCATACTCTTGAGCTGGCAAGCTGTTTTTTTTTTCACCTGATTGAGCTCCAAGGATGCTGTGGGCCACTGTGCCAAAGTCTCGTTAAAGGTAAATGACACCCCCTGCTCTCCCTTTGTCCCCAGGGCCAGTCATCTGGTGACAGAAGAATATTTACTTAGGCAGGTGCACTTTGCCTTTGGTAAAGCCACTGAGGTCACCTAAGAAGCATAGACCTGTGTGTGGTTCTTAATGAGCTTTTATTTTCAGACTACATGGAAAAAAGTTTTGTACTCGAGTCTGATCGATCGGCCTCTCGTCCTGTTGTCCTGTTAGGACGACGCAGGACAAAGAAAAATCTCATTATTCATAAAACATAAAGAGTGGATTTTCCCTATAACACAAAAAATCGTCCCTAGAATTAGTGGACTGAGTGTTCTAGAGTGGAACAGTGGTAATGAACAAATTCTGTAATATCACATACCCGAGTCTGTGCATGTGTGATTTGGATTGCCTATCAATTCTTTACATGCTTTAACCAATTAGAAGGTTTTTCTGGAGCCAACTTGGCGCGTGTCTGGACAGTTGGACTGTTATTGCCCTATCAGATCTTACTGGCAGATTTTTTTTTTAAGTCAATGCTTGCCAATACTGAGAAGCAGAAAATGAGTTTGCACAGTTATTTCCTATTCCAAATACAGGGTAAAACTGGATTAAGCATTTAAACACAGTAATTGTTGGAAAAGATGTTTTGTAATGATGAACTAGCACTCCAAGACTTACTATTAAAAATATTTCTGGAAAGCACTTTAAGTGAAGCAGAAGTGTCAAATATGACATTAATTTATGCTTAAAGAAAACAAAAAGATTTTGTATGTTAAACACAATATTTAGCAACCTGCTTTTTTAGATTTACATAGAAGGATTATTATCATTGCCTTATATATTCTGTATGGATTATAAGTGAAGTGGTCATTCTAGAGGTATAGAATGCATACCATGTTTATCATGCCAAGCAGTATAACTCTGGTTAGAAGGTGTAACAAAATATGTCTGTAATCTCTGTTTATTTATTCCTAATTTGTATTTGTATCAGTTATTGTTGGAGTGGTCCATATGTGACCCTTGGGAGTCTTGGGTTTTAAGGTAAGTTCCCCTGCCCTTAATAGAGCGTGTGAAGGGCACTGGGAGAAGGTGGTGGCAGAGGCTGCAGAAGGCTGTGGTCACCCTTGGCACAAGGTTGGACCATGGCTGAGGTCACCCTTGGTGCACACCTGGACCTTCTACCCTTCTCCAGCTTCTGCACCACCATCAAAGCTCTGCCTTCTCTCATCTCCTTTGGGAACCTGGAGACTTATGTCTCCTGGCAATGTGAAGATTTGGGTAGGTAACTCATGGATTCTTGTGTTGCATTTGACAAATTAAGACGTAGACTTCCTTTGCCCAACTGTTAAAAAAAATGCTGCTGGCGCAGTCATTCATTTGGGAATAGGTGGTTACTTGACTGCTGTGCAAATATTGTACTAATGAACGGAGTATAAAATCACGTAATTTTCCTACGTTCCTGCCCTCAGAAAAAAAACACGTCAAGGGCTTTGGTCC
The DNA here is from genome assembly GCA_026546715.1 of Gallinago undulata. Lineage (NCBI taxonomy): Eukaryota > Metazoa > Chordata > Aves > Charadriiformes > Scolopacidae > Gallinago > Gallinago undulata. The sequence continues at coordinate 76,031,916 of JAOTQQ010000032.1, read as the reverse complement.
AAAGTAATCACATTTCCTGTTTTCACCCACTGGTTGTACAGTTTTGCCGTGTTGTGTGGAAAGACAGCTGGAATTGTGTATCCTGTACAAGCAACCACTGTACAAGTTTGTACTTGGGAAGTAAATGAGCTCAGAGTCTGCCATTTGCTGAAAAGAACTGAAACTACTCATTAATTTGTCAATGTATCGATGTCCTATATAATCAAGATGATAACTCAGACATTTTCATGAGAACTTTATGCCCAATGGCATAACTTTCAGTCTTCAGTTGTACCTAACGTGCAGCTGGTGCCTACAAGGAAACTGGAAATTCAGCAGAGGACTTTTTCTCATCAGGCTGCTTGGTTTAGAAATTCGCTATTAAGAGACCAGAACTGAGAGTCTGATGCTTGTTGCTCGATAATTAATTCAAAGGATGCCTTTTTTTTTTTTTTTTTCTCACTGTCTTTCCTGTCTTTTGAAGACAACCATTCCCATTTTGCCAAGAACTGGACCGTCGTGTGGGTTTGGTTGGATGTGGAGCGAGTTGGCTGCGGGGGTTTGAAATGCCATTGGGAAGGACGCACGAAGCTGGGACAGAAAGGAGACCATCCCTCTGCTCTTGTGAAGATGTTGGGTTCCTACAGAAAGAGCAGCTGTGGGAAAAGAACAGAAATGGATCAGAGAAGTGGGCCAGAGGCAGCATTATTAATGTTGTGTGGGACCAGACGAGGTACCAGTAGGATTTAATTGGTGATATAGAGGTGATACAGAGGTGATATAGAGGTGAGATTTATAGGTGATATAGAGCTGTTTCACTAGTGCTGGCTACCAGATCTTAGCACCTGGTCACACAGCACGTCAAGGGATTTTAATTTTAAGAAATCAATGTTTGCAGTGAAATAGAGGATGCGCCTTGTTCGCATCTTGTCATGGGAATTAGTCTACTGTTTAGAAAACAGATCAGTCTAATGCTGGCCTGAAAAGGCTTATGCAAGAGCAAAAAAAAGCCACTTCTATTGTTTTTATTTTTCAATGCCTCTGTCGTTAAATTTTTTTCTGTATTTCTTTTCATTTCTTGAAAATTTATGAAACATAGGAATAGTACTGGAACCATCATTTTATTGAATAATATGAAAACCTTGCAATTTTCTCTGCCTTATATGCAGTTAAGCATCTCTAGAGAATATGTTTAACATTGTCTTTTCTCTGTTTTATTTTAGCATGGGAGGGAGATTAAATCTCTGTTAAGAATGCACAGTATTTGGCACAATCTAAAAGCAAAGCAGGATTTATCAGAGTTCTAACTAAAGAAAAAAATTGGTCTAAACTATCTGTTTTAAAACTTCCTGAATCTTGTATAAAACAGTTTTGCTGTCAGTAGAGGTTGTTTCTAATGCAGTTAATCTTAATTAACACTTCATTAACGGTGGGATGTTTAATTTTCTCTGTCTTTTTTTTTTTTTTTAGAGTCCTCTTCCAGGAGGCTGGCTTTGAGCTTGGTAGTGTTGCTCACTCTCTTGAAAAGCTAACAAGGATTCCAGTAGATATCCATTACTTCATTTTGTGTGAAAGCAGATGATGATGTCTCGAGCTATGGAGTTCTAAGAGATATAGTTACTTATTTGGTAAACATAAAGGGTTTTCAGGTAGAATATTCATAAGTATATGTAGTTCTTCCCTCCCAGAGCAATCAATGATCAACATCCAAGAGGGGTGGTGGCTGACATTTGCCAGGCCTCGCTACTCCAAAGACTGATCTCGGTCTCGCAGGGATGCCATTAACATGAATAATACCATTTAAATCAGAGGAAAGACTCAGTGATGTCAGCAACAAGCTGTCTCCTGCAGATGTAATGGGTTTGGCTTGCCTTTAGCTAACCCCTTCTTGATGGTCTTCTTGAAAGCCAAGAAAGTTATTTGTTTATTTAGTCATTTATTTATTTTTAATTTCCTGATTATTGATTTTTCTTCCTGCAGATTCACAGAATCACAGAATGGCAAGGGCTGGAAGGAACCTCTGGAGATCATCCAGTCCAACCAAAGCAGGGTCACCCAGAGCAGGTTGGACAGGAACGTGTCCAGGTGGGTTTGGAATATATCTGGAGGAGGAGACTCCACCACCTCCCTGGGCAGCCTCCTCCAGGGCTCTGGTACCTTCAAGAAGCCCCCTCATACAGATGATCTTCAGGCTATGCTAAAAGCAGGTCCAAGAAGCTGCCCTGTGTGCAAGTCACAGAAGAAACCAGGATCTCAGCAGCATGGGGGGATGCACAGCCACGTCCCCACCTTGAGAAAGCCCAGGGAGAGCATGGTGGATCAGGAAGCCAGTGTTCTGCAGGAACTGGGACTGTTTGGTTTGAAAGGTAAGGTTTCTCTCAACCTGATGGTTGTTTATGGGCTTGTTGTCACATCGTTGCTAGAGTTACTAAAATAAAAAGTTATTTTGGAAGTATTTTTCAAAATAAGCTGCAGTTAAAGAATATAAGATATATTTCCTGTGCATTTTGAACAACAACAGCAAGTAACTAATAAAGTAGAGGGAAAGGTTAACTGGTAAGTCTTCAATCGCTAAAGACTTGTGATTGCAAAGATTTGTAAAAGCTGAACGTTTGTAAACTTAATACAGTATAAATCTAATGCAGTATTTTACTGGATGAATAGATGAACTTTTAACTCTTTGATTCTCTAAAGCATAACCCGTTACTGAGTATTAATCTTTCAAAAGAGTAAAATAGTAATTTTTTTATATATATACTTGCAGTAATATTAAAACATCTCATCGCTGCCCTGCCTGTTCTTGCAAATAAATACATGAAAGTGCTGTCAGAGAGTTTTATAGCTCCCCCACAGATGACATTAATATGTACTTAAAATGTATTTGAACAGTCATTCTCTTATTTTTGGAAATTACCTTTGAGAAGTGCTTAATCTCTACATAAAGCATATAATTGTATTTTTTTCATGAAAGTAAATGTTAGTACTACATCTTCCTCTAATGGATGTAACTGCCTTGATTGAGCCTCAGGAAAATAGTTCTGTGTTTGGTTTTTTTAATCTTAACTTAATATTACTTGAGTTTAATTCCAGCTAAGCTTCCAGGTGGTGTGTCTGCTCATATGTTAGTTTTTTTCACTTTTTTTTCTGAAAGCAATACAAGTCCCATGTATTCTAGTGCTTCACTAACTGAAGCTGTATTTGCTGTATTTTAAAATAAGTGTCTCTCAAATGGTTATGAAAAACCAGTTGGAGCAACTGAAACCAGTATAGTATCTACCTTGTGGTTAACCCATGGACTGAGTGTACTGTGGTTTGGTAGCTCCCTGCATCCCAATCACTGGACAACATCACATCATTAATTGTCTTTCTTGTTTCACGTGGAGTTTGCTAGGGCGATTTCTGTATCTGCTATTTTTATTTGCAAGTTTGCTTTGGGAGGCTCTCAACCAGAATAATATTTATTATTATTATTATTATTATTATTATTTTCTTGGTCAGAAGGGATTTGCACACTTGGAATGTCAAGTTACAGACTTTTTAACACTTGTTCTTTCATAATAGCATAGTTAAGAGCATCACTAGACAACCAAAACCAGATTAATCCCCAAGTCTATTTGAAGTAGAGAGAGGAAAGACATCTTAATGGTGGTAGAGAGGAAAACAGTGCCATTTTTAGTGAGAAATTGGATATAAAAGGGAAATGGAAGAGTTAACAGTGACGAGTAAGAGAGGCTGAAGGGAAAATACAGATATTCTTATGGGGAGACTGAGATATGGTCCAGAAATGGAAGAGAAGTAATTTATGGTGAGAAAGGGGGCGAAGGGGAAGAGTTCAATGACCACATACGGCTGATTATACATGTAGAAAATGGACAAAGAGTTTTGTCAGTGTCTGTCGGGAGTGAATACAGTGCCCTTACCTGGGGAAGATACCTGAATCTACAAGATGTTATGGTTGTGACAAGGTTTTGCTGACAAGGAAAGAGAATAAATGGTAATTTGCAGAGATACCCATAGTGGTTTGCCAACAAGGAGCAATGCTTATACAAGAGCAAAGCATTGTGGTTTGAGTTGGTTTGGAGTTTTTTGTTTGTTGGTTGGTTTTGAATTTCTTTTTTTTATTTATTTTTTCCTAGAATGTGCTATGATTTGTAATTCAATACATTCTCAAACTGAAGTAAGGTCCCCTGATTTGTAGCTTCAGAGTATAGATAAAAATATAGATTTTTACAGTGATACATTACTGACATTTTAGAAACTATTGTACAGTGGGTGACCTCTTGATTCAGGTTGCTACTGTTCAGATTCCATTACAACATTTGGATATGAGAAATCTGGATAAAATGAGTCCACGTGCTCTTCTGTAAAAATGGTTTGATCTATCTGGAGCTTTTAAGAACTCCAGTGTAATCTGGAGTCTTAAACTTGCATTGAACTGGACTAATTTTATTAGTTCTTATTAGTAATTCATATTTAGAACAGTAAAAAAAAAATTAATACCTGGTCCATTTGTTCTTAGTGTTTCATCGCTCAATCGGAAGGTTGTCGTGTGTTCCTTCCCAGAAGTTTTATCTGAAATGGGAAAGGAAGAGAGAAAGAGGTGAAAAGGGAAGCTATTCAGTAAATTATCAACTATTATTTTCATTCTTTTAATAAAGTAAAAATCTTATAATACTAAAAGTTACTATAGCGTATTGTCTAATTTACAAAAGTTTCGGAAATTCTGAGTTGAGCACCTCTAAACTTTTCTACTTGAGGGCGAGCTTTTGTCCCTCCAAATAATGCAAAATTAAATAATAGTTAATGAATTAAATAATTATTAAGGAACATTGTCTTAAATAATATTTAAAAGAATATATTCTATTCCTCAGGGCAATCTGTTGGTGAGCTTACTGGCTGCGGAAATTATTCCATTCCCAGCTTTTGGCATATGTGTGATAGCTCGTTATTCTTCCAGGAAATCGGGGAGAGGGATGTTTGTTAAAATTCCAGGGCATCTGGAGCTGTTGCTGAGATCTGAAGACCGAAAAATGAGAATACCGAAAGCAATCCTGACGCTAAGCCTTTCGAGATGACCCGCCACGTATGCGAGATTTCACGCTGCTCTTTCAAGTGGAACAGAGAAAAATTGATTTTCTGTCTTGTTCAGCATGAATTAAGCATCCTACGCCAGCAGGCTGACAACTCTCACGCTGTAAATAGCTACTACAGGTAGGGAGGGGTTGCTCTGTGTAATTTATGGTCCCCATATAGGAAAATATTGCAATAGTACAGAAACTGTTATAAATACCTGATGAAATGCAAGCGTTAAATCTATTTACTATTAAATGTGATTTACTGCACTTACTTACACTCTCTCGCCGCTCCCTGTATTTTTGCAGAAGGTGGTAGAGGGGTTTTACACAAATAACAATATAATCTTTTTGCTCTGAGTGAGTTAGTGCAGAATAACTGGTATATAGAATCATCATCTCTATTTTCAGATCTTCTTCTAAGCTCTATAGTCTCTCTTTCAGGTATTTCAAGAACACCAAGTTAAGATTTGAAATGAAGATGAAAATCACAATCAAATAGCCCTTCAAAACTGAAGATGATTGTGTAAATCCATTATATAATAGATGCACGGAAGACCTGCTATGCAGCTTAGGACACCACTCTATATTTCTCCACAGGTAAGCTCTTTCTTAAATATAGATGCTTTTGTGACAGCACTGAGATAACCAGAACCCCATTTTATCCTACAGAATGGGAAATCTGTCGCCTGTATGAATGATGATAATTGTGATCTTTATCGTGTTCTTCTGTATAATGCATTTAAAAAGATTCACCGTTTCCATGTAAAGCAGAACTGGAGAGCCTGGTTACCAGAAAATGCTGTCAACTGCTTAAATGTATTATTCTGCTCATTTTGAGAAGAGTTGACCAGTCGCTTTGCTGAGACATAAACCAAATTTGTGGCAGCTTTTAGAAGTCAGCTCTTTGCTTCCTTTAGATCTTTAGATCTTTTACTTAGCGATTTATTAATTCATGTCCAGAAATCTCAATACAGAGAACGTTAAGAAATGGAAAAAAGATGCATTTGAGAAAGACATCAGCATTCAATAAGAATGATTGTGATGAAGTTGGAGCTCTCGTTTTCCAGCCTCTGCCTTCTCTTCCCTGCCCTGATGGGTTTTATGATTTTGGAGCATAGGAAGCTCAGTAGAAATCCAAATATCTGCTCAGCCAGAGTGTTTTTATTAGCTCTGCTTTCATGAGCTCCTTTCAGCGAGTTTAGAGATATAAAGTGAGCATTGCTTGGTTTAGTAGGTTTTTTATTTGCACACTATTCTAACATGCATATTTTATGCTCTAAATAGAATTACTAGTTGGAGTGCAGTTTTGCTCTGGCTTCACTTGTGCCCTCCTCCTTTTTAACCACAAATACATGTTTTATCTGTTAGATACTGGCTTACTGAGCCTCTGGTCTTGGTTTTGGGTTTGCTTTGTCCTTCCCCCATTGCCACTCTTCTGCCTTGGGCTTGGAGAGAAATTAAAAGGCTTATTTTGGGAGCTTCACCTACAGATGATTGTTTTCTCTCCGTTAAAGTTTGCTCTTTAATTGATTTCTTGAGATATCTTGTGCTTCCTTCCAGCAGTTGACATATAGAAGTTGACATATAGTTGACATAATTGGGACCGAGTAATTAAAAATAGCTGACACTCAGTTTTAGGAACTCTGATACCTAAATATGCAAGAATCTAGAAAAGCAATACCCCCTTTCCCCCTCGTCCCCACCTTTGTAGGCAATAATAGGAAATAATACTATTTCATTAATATCTCTTTTAAGAGCTGCTGCTTAGAACCACCCCTTCACGCTAATGACATCTAAAATTATTTCTGTGGCTGCCCACTCCTGTTACAAATACCTTGCTTTGCACCTTTCTTGTTCCACTTCCACACCCAATGCAGTTTCTGTAATTTACTAACTTCCTTCCAGCTTCTGAAATATCTTAATTTTGAATAGATGGTTCTATGCACATTTCTTTTCCCGTGTGAGTTAAAAATCTTACCTCTTTTTAGAGTTGCAGATGTTTGATTTTTGCATTCTCTTTAAGAGAAATCCTGACAATTTCTGTATGTCAATCCATCCCAGACCGGTGGGAGTCCTTTCATGTCCCCCTTGGAATATCAATGGTAATTTTTTTCCATCAAAGTATTTTTGCACACACAGACATTGTTGATCAAGATAGATAGCTGATTGATTGACCGTATGAAAGCATAGAGCGCACCAAAGCATTTTGAATTATTAGTTGTAAATTTTACAATAGAGCCTGTAGCACTAAATAAAAAGCATAGTTGGCATTTTCACTTTCACACTAATCGCCTTCAACAGACGTTATTTTATATTATTCCTTAGGAATCCTAACAAGAAATAAAATAAAAGGTGAATATGTTGGAATGTGAGTAGTTGCCACAGTCCTTTAAGCGTAGTCCTTCTCCTCAGGCAACGTACAGGATCTCCAACACTTTCATTAGTTATTAATTGTACTTCCCTTGATAATTTCATTCTAGAGACAGAAATATCACTGGTCAGGAAACACCAAGTATAACTCTTTCTATTTCAAATAACATATAACAGGTACGAGAAAAATCTCTGTAGTCTTTTCATAAAAGTGCTTTCCTTTAACCGCTTTCCCCCCTTTTAAGGCCTTAATAATAAAGCTGAATTGTAGTTCCTGGCCATAGGCAGATGATTAAACATTCTCACCCTTATATAATACAATTTCCATTTTATTTTAAACATACTTTGCATGATATAAAAATATTGATCACAGTGAGCTTTAACAATTGTTACTGCTATAAACAGAAATGCTGCACAATGGTTTTAGTGGAAATAAATTATATAGTCATTATCTCTTTTTTCTTAAAAAAAAAAAAAAAAATCACAAGAAGAAGAACCTAGGCTGTTTGTTTGGTCATTGGCAGAAGATAAGTCCTTATTGAGTCCTTTACAAAACATGAATCCCAGTTGTTTTCTACATTTGCTTTCCACGTCTTGAGAAAAGCACAACGCGTCCGTCCCTGAAAGCCCCACAGGGTCCCTGGTGCAGATTTAATTCCAAATTAAACAGCAAAGTTTCTGCTGTTCTTTTGTTCTCCTGGAAAAAAAAAAATAAAAAAAAATAAAAATAAAAGTACCCCCCAAGCAGGGAGTAGCGTGCTCTCTTGGCTAATTGCTGAGTGGCCTTTTCCAGTATGTGGGAACGCAGCGGCACACCTCCTCGCTGAAATAGAGCCCGGCCTCGCAGCGTTTCGTCCGGACTGTGCACGGCGGCCTGTAACAACTGGGGAGACACGGAAAAAAATAAAGTGGGCATTAGCAAAACGAGGTCATTCAGATCAAGCTGGAGCAGAAAGCTGTGTACATTCAGACTGCCGTTTCTCGACGGGATACTGAATTCCCACAAATACGTCTTTTAGCCTCTATTTATGCTCTTGCGTAAGAAGGTCTTGAATTGGACCATTCTTGGCAAAAGCCAATGAAAGAATGACTAATGAATGCTGTTGGAGAGAATTATTCTATTGCAACAGATACTCATGACTATTTGTAACCTACCGCCCGGTTGTGGTCGCGTTCTAATCTCCAGTAGTACTTTTTAAAATTTAGTATTGAAGATGCGGTGATATTTATTTTTCTCTACTTCAGTGGGGCTTGTTATGAGCTCCTGCATGTTCGAGGTGACAATCCAGAACCAGGGGGTGATCAGCTTTACCATCTTCTCACCCAGGACTGTTTCTCACCTCGTTCCCTGCTGCAATAAGCCCCAGAGAGAGATTTCTCTGACTCTGTTTCCCCCCCAGCTCTGATCTGGAAAACCACAACACTCATCCTTCACTCTGCGACGCCTCACGTGGTATCTATCTATGGAATAGATACGTTTATGATAAATCTTAAAGGGAAAAGAACAGAAGTAGTCCTTACTTGATTAAAGTAAGTTTAAGAGAGCATTAAACCACAAGTCACACCTACCTAAAACACAGCAGAATATTTCTTGACAGATTCCTTGACTGAAAAATAGAAGTTATACAAAGATAGTATCTGTGGTTGTCCCTGAACTCTTCCTTTTCCTATTTTATTTTTCTATTAAAACAAGAAGTTGACCTAAAATAACCTTACACTAACAATGCTAAATACTTTCTGGTATATAATGGAGACAAAGTACAAGTCTGGGGTTTTTTGTTTTTTTCAGACTCTGGCAAGGAGTCAAAAGACAAAAGTATACGTTTCGAATTTCAACACAGTATTGAAATAATGTTTGTGAAACACTGATATTATGATCTATTACTATAATTCATACTTACTTCAGTTCAAAGACACGACAGTACGCTATATTAAGGCAATGCCATTCTCCTTTTCCCGAGGCAACTCTTCTTTCGGGCTTGTGGCCACTCTTATTATTGTTGCAGATAAGTTAATATGCTGTGTGCTTGTTTTGGACACCAATTTACCACTCGGCAATAATTTGTTTATGAGCTGAGGTCTGGATTACAGTTACATTAATTCGAGCCGGCGAGTACAACCAAGGAGCCTGGCTATGAGGAAAACGGTGAGGAATGAGGAAGGCTGCAAACGTGACATCTGTTAACTAGTCACATCTTGCTCAGTGTTTGCAATGTCGTTAATCACAGATTATTTCACCAGTGTGGTCTCTGTAATTAAGGGAGCAATGTGATTTTTGTGCCACTTAATAGAAATATTTGAGCGTAGCAGCTCAGGGGAATCTCAAAGCCCTACTCAGCTTTTGCCCGATGGCGTTTGGAAATCATGGTAACGCTATTTGATGACCACAAGAGAATAATGAATGAAATAATGAAATAAGAGAAAGATAGGGAAAAGAAAAATAAAAGGTCAACTCTTCCACCCACCCACCCACCCATGACTCGTTGCACAAACCAAGAAGCAGCCAGGTAATCGTTAAATAAGGGGGTGTGTGTTCATTTATGAACTGCAAACATCACTTAGTGTTGAGCGTGCCCCAAAGCATCCCTCCCCCGGGAGTTTGTGTCCAGCAGCTGGTCAAGGTCGGGTCACCACAATTCTAGCCTTATCTGGAACACTTCAGCAGAGCAAGAAAGCCCCTCTCCTCCTCTAAAGCGCTTTGCAGCTGAGGTGCCTGGTTATCTGGCCCGGCCAAAACTGGCCAAAAGACATTTTTGAGGTGATAGCACCGGGTGAATAGTAGGGGAGTCATTGTAACTGTATAAATGTGGTTTCCTTAGGAAACTCTGCTGAACAATAGACCAGCTCTTTCAAAAGATTAAGGCTGGATGTTGTTTATGGAGTGTTTCCATGGGACAGGAGCCCACGCTGATGAGGCCGATCCGAGCGTGCTGGAGCTAAGGTAGGTGAGCAGCCACTACGTGTAGGGCTGGGTGAGCCGGTGGCAGCTTTCTCTTTAAGGTCAGGAATTGTGGGGGTTTTTGCATTTTTCATTTTTTGCATGAAAATGCAGGTCCTTCAAAACCTAAACCTTCGAGGACTGTCTGTCTGCACGGGGACAGACACTAGGACACAACTACAGGGGTCTGCTCCTGTCCAGGTCTCAGGCACCTTCCACAGTTAGAGACTGGTACCTCCATTTACACGCTCTCATAGCAGCCAGGGGTCTTTCTTTCAAAAGACAAAGAGGAGGCTACAAGGTTTTTCTTTAAGAGAAAGCTTGTGAACACACCAAATATGCAAGAAACCCGTGCTAAGAGCTTTTCAACAAGGAGGAGAGGTTGCCTCCTCAATTTTCCTTACCAGTGCTACTATCTACAGGGCTATTGGTTGGAGAGCTGTGGAGTAACACCATACACAAATAATTCCCTTCCTCTACACAAAGATAAACTGCTTAGAAAAGAGAAACACGTAATGTCAGTTACTATTAATCTTTTCCTCTACTTTAGAGACTTCAACACAGGTCTCATTCCTAATATTAGACATTTTTCCGTTATTCAAGATGAACTAATGTATATATATGGCAATATATTTATTACTAACTACATGTTATATAAAAGCAATATGTAAGGTTTACTTTTGATAAGAAAGACGTTTAAATGTCCCATTTTTTCTAACCACAGGCATCTAAATGTCCCGATTTTCTATTTACCATTTCCAGTGCCTGAACGCTTCTGGAATTATTTGCAATAAATATAGTAGAAGGATTCCCATACGTTACTAAATAAGTGATCCTTCTGCTCCTAATGGCATTGCTTCTGTTTTAACAAATTTACTTTGCAGGAAAACTTTCCTCACAAAATACATGAAGCAAAAATTAAACGGTTTGTTTTTGAGAACCTGAAGTCATTCATGTTTTTATATATAGACTGCTACCACTGTGGGTGGAAGGAAAAGCTCCCCTGATATATAAAGAAACTACAGAGGCTTTTTCCTGACCAAATCCCATTTTAAATGGTGAACGTGGGCAGCCTGTCTTACAGTTATGTATGTTTGCTTTTCACAGAAATCACACAGAGCTGTAAGATTTTTTTATGCATTCATAAATCTTTAGTATCAGTTGAGTGAAATGAAGGATACGCAAAAATTCAGCAAGTGAAAATGAATGATATCTCCAGAACTAACCCATCAAATCTAATTAGGAATATTTGAGTTATTTCAATTGCAACATTCAGTTCTGGTGAAAAATAGAGTGGGATTTTAAGTAGCCAAAAAAAAAAAAGGGGGGGGAGCGCGAACTTACAGCTCATTTTCATCAAAAGAAAAAAATTTAAATCACATGAAGTAGTAAGAGGAGTACAACAAACTACACACGCTTTAAAATACTACGTCTGCCTCATAGTGATAAAAACCACAGAAGATAAAACTGAATGGGAGAGAGTTTTAGTGTTCCCTTAAGGCTACAAAGCAATCCTTCACGGCGACGTGACCGAAAACGTTACACCTTGAGCACAGTGAAAGGGCTAAAGACCGAGTTTTTACCTGCATGTCTGGTGGTGGAACCTCTTTCCTTTTAAGAAGCATTTATTGGGCGATTCTATACATTCACAGGTGCACTTGGCGGGATTTAGTGGCTGATGTTTAGGACAGGTCTTTTTACATACACACTGGCATTTGTCTTCGTCGAACTCCTTGTTGGGCCCACAGGAACCGGGGAGAAGTTTGTTCTTGCACGTGCACTGACACGACGACCTGTCCAGTTCCTTGTGGGGTCCGCAGCTCGAGGGCCGCACGCCGCCTCTGCAGACACACTGGCAGGTCTCTGCCTCCAGCTCCTTGTTGGGTCCGCAGACGTGGAAGCCCTCAGACGTCTCTAGAAACGCAGCAGAGAAGTGGCACCACGATCAGAATTCTGTCTCTACCCCTCTCCCATTTTTAAGTGAAGAAACGGTATCGTAATTTGTACCTTTTAAGGTGTTTTAAGAACCAACACATGTCAAAAGACAGGCAGCAATCGGCAATAATATTGATAAAAGAGTCAACTATTCGCTTTTCCTGGTTTTAATTTCTCCTTTAGGTAAATCAGAACGTGGAACTACACTTAATTGTTTAAGCAGGACTGCTTACCAGAATCTCCAAGGTGAGAAGAGAAACCGAAATCATGCTGTGACAAACATCTGCAGATTTGGTTATTCCAGATATGATTTTTCGGACAGGTCTTGTTTGCCACGTGACACCTGTGGAATGAATTATACTGTCGCTTTACTATCATAATAGCTGAAGAAAAAAAATCAATTTTAGGTGCTAATTGCCTTTGTTTCCCTCCATTACAAAACCCTTTCAGCTTCAAAAAGCTTCAGCTCTTTCAAAACCCTTCTCTTTAACTCCTGTCAAATCTGTTCCTAAATAAGGTTCTGCCCACCACAGGAATCATCAACTATTTGTTGAGGATACGTTCTCACATTTCAAGTTTTAGCTCTAACTTCTAGAAATTTGTACTTTCTGATATTTGTACTTTCCTAAAGTACTTGGGAAACAGATCTAACCCTTGAAAGTAAAACCTCACAGAGAAAGCAGACCAGTATAAAAAAATATTTGTGTGCCAAATACCACATAGGTGGTTAGCAGGCAAAATTTTCTGCATTGATTTTTGCAGTACCAAAAATGTTTTCACACACACAGACATCAAAAGACAAATCGTTTCTGAATGAATGCTGTAGACCAAGCTCTAATTTCTGAAACAAAAAATCAGATTAGCAGATTCCTTTCCCCTTTATGTGAAAGTTAGGTGGCATTAACTGGCTCTTTCTCATCAGCCACTCAAACCCTGGACAACTTTGTTGAATCTAAAGATTTGGACTCCAGCAGAGATGCCTCTTCACTTTAGGAATGAAAGGCAATAAAACAATTTAACAGTTTAATGCTCTTTCCCTGCTGGGGTTTTGTAGCCGAGGTAGCGGTACCAAAGAAAACATTTAATCTGTACAATGTGTGTCCAAACCACATCTAAAATAGGTTTGTCGATCAGTTCTGAGGTGCCTACCCACCAACCACGCGACAAAAAGCTCCTCCTGGAGACCTGGATCTGAACGATGTGTAATGATGGACCCTCTGCTCCCCCCACCCCCAAAAAGCAAAACTTCTAAAATGAAGAGCGACAAATTTTCTCAGTTTCTAATGAAATTCTTTGTAAACAGAGAAGAGTACAACTTAAGATACCAGTAATCCAGGAGGTATTCTGAAACACGGCTTAGCATGAACTGACATGTCTCAGCTCCACGAGTATGCTGAGGCAGATACTGCTTTTCGGAAGGAAAAGAAGGAGAGAACAAAGACCTAGACCTTCATTCTCAGGGTAAAGTTTTTCAGAAAATATATTATTTTATATAAAACCAAAAAGAAGATCAACTATTTGTATTCTATCTTAGATGTCATTTCTCTCTGCTTTCTAACATGTGCCTGGGCATCACGACGTAATCCAGCCTTGAATTCTTACTGAAACCTGAGTGTTATTACCCCAAACCCCAGAGATCTGACTCTAGGCTTTTCTTTGCAGTGACACCTAAGGAAGCCAGGACTGTATTTCTGTTAAAATGAGCATGTCCATAAATACAGGCACCCACGTCAATCTGCCACCGTGACAAGAAAGTCCACCTCCATGTTTGGGCTTTATGACAGTTTTATTAGCATTCAAGCCTCTAAATAAAAATGTTAAGGAAAAGTAAGAAGTGAGGAAAAGAAATTGAGAACATTAGTACAAAGAAAATGCCAGTGGGATTCTGAAGAGCACCCAGGAACCCACCGGGAACGTCTTTACTTCCCTTTCTAGAAGCTCTCAGCTTGGTTTGTTTTCCCCCCCAATTTTCTTGAAAAAGCCACAGATTTTAAACTTAAAGACAATAGCTAAGAGTAGAGAAGGCCTGGATATACTCTGAGCCAGTCCTCCTCATCTTGAAGCATGATCCCTCACGGGGAGTGCTGCTCAAAGTGTGGTAGCCAAACGCTTAATTCCCTCTAATTCTGGCAGCTGCTTCCCGGCCAGAACAAACTCTGGGAATGGTCATTGGAACTGCTCTTCGTCTGGAAGCACGAGAAGCTGCCAACAGTCAGCACCATCTCACTTCGTTATTGACTCTTGGGTTTTGAATTGTAAAAATCTGCTCATTACATAATTAAATTAAATTATTAATAGATTTGTTTCCTAATATTTTTTCTAGTCCGCTCTTTATGACCTGTGTTTTGATGAACCAATTCAGTAGTTTGAATTCAAATAGAATATAATCCGCATTTAGCTGGAACATGTCAGAAAACATCCAGACTGTAAATGAATGAAAACACAGAGGAGACAACCCACCTTCCATCTCGGCATTTTGCACTATTCCTTATTAAAAATGTCTACAATTAATTCCAGTTCACCTTCCAGTCATTGATTCCTCCCTAAAGCAACTGTCAGTCCGTTAGGTATTTTTCTTCTACTAAATATTTATACATCATAGAATCATATGGGGTTGGAAGGGACCTCTGGAGATCATCCAGTCCAACCCCCTGCCAGAGCGGGTCTGCCCAGAGCAGGTCCCACAGGAACGTGTCCAGGCGGGTTTGGAATGTCTCCAGAGAAGGAGACCCCACCACCTCTCTGGGCAGCCTCTGCCA
>JAOTQQ010000032.1:76006709-76016760 GCA_026546715.1 Gallinago undulata | reverse complement strand
GGGGCCTCCCCAGGGCAGAGCAGAGGGGCAGGATGACCTCCCTCCACCTGCTGGCCATGCTCTTCTTGATGCACCCCTGGATGCCCTTGGCCTTCTTGGCCACAAGGGCCCATTGCTGGCTCATGGCCATCCTGTTGTCCACAAGAACTCCCAAGATCATTAACCATCACTCAGTTCTGTAGAACAAAGGGAAGGAGTTCCTCAGGTGTTTTAACAACAACTGCTTCAGGGCCAGGTTCCCTCTGTGACTTCCTTATTCAAAATCAAAGAAATCCAGATGCTAATTCTGCAGCCTATCAATTAACCCTTTATTTCCCCTTCCCATTCTGCTTTATTTTCACTCCTGGTGTATGAAAAAGTCCAAAAAGATTTTTAGTCAAAGATTCCCTAAAACCAGGTCTCTTCTCTAACAGCATTAGAGAAATGTTGTCTCATCCTTATTAGGAAAAATAAGTATTTTGTGATAGTTTTATGATGGCTTTCTTTAATTAAAAAAAAAATCACAGAATGATACGGGGTTGGAAGGGACTTCTGGAGATCATCTAATCCAACCCCCCCCAAAAAAAGTTGCTTTTATTGATGTTTCCTTTATGCCTCAATTGCACTGTAGCCCTTTCCATGAAACAAACCCCACGGACAACATTCCTTTTCATTTTTCGACCGTCTCGTTCCAATTTACCCACTGGGTGGAAAGGTAATGGGACTTTAGTTGATGTTTTTCTCCACGTAAAACAAGATTAGCTCCTTTGCAAAACGCATTCTGCTCCTACCGATGCGGGTTAAGTTCACCCACCATAACTGTAAATTTTAGAAACCTTAATTTAAGAAAAGAATTAAAATAAATACAAATTAAATACAGGCTCGCTCGCAGTGTGAAGGGAGAGAGGAGTCTCCTACTCACTGGGTTTGTGTGGCTGGCAAGGAGCGTCTGATGATGGAATGAACTTGTCTGTAAACATCCAGCTTGGACATGCAGCGGCAGGACGTGTGGTTGGCAAAGCTGACGGTGACGGGCTTGGGGCCGTGAGAGAGAGGCACCGTGATCTCAAACAGCTGTGACAGGGGAAGAAAAGATGGGGTTTATAGACCAGGAACAGCACAACTGAAAAAAATAAAAAAAAAATAATAAAAAAAAAATTACAGAAAAAGCTATAAGGAATTGAAGTTTGGGGTTCTGTTCTCTGCCATCATTCAGTTATACCGCTAAATAATCATGATGTGCAAAGTAAGCACAACAGCGCTGCTACGATAATTAACTTTTTTAGTGTTAAACTCTGGTATGTGCCTGTTTGTGCACCGGAACGTTCAAACTAACGTTGTTAAAAGAGGGAAACATACAAAGAGCTCATTTGTCCAGAGGAAATGACTTTACATTGGCAGCCTTACAAAAAAAAAAATAAATAATAGTATCTAAAACGTATCATTTGGAAAGTGCTTCAAAAAGTTGGAAAGCAAGAATAACTTAAAAAAGGGGGTAAGCCACAGCCTCAGACATCAGTTGCACAACTACAAGAGCTTGTGTAAAACGGCAATATATTGGACTTGGATCAAAACCTTTCTGGATGAACATGTTTTGAATTGCAGCATGCTCTGCCTTTCACCTTCCAGTACTTGTATCAACGCAAAATGCACGGTTACCCTAACAGAACGCACCTCAAACTAGTCAATTTGGGGGGGAGGGAGATTAAGAAATATTCATGATTAATAAAATAACCACGAATGTGAACCTTTTAATGGGAAATGTAGTTCATCTGGTGGAAGAGGAGGATTTCAGCGATACCTTGAAAAACTGAACAAGTGTTGACAAACAGGGAGACTCGTTTCGGGACTGGGTTCAGGACATCTTACCAAATTAAGAAGGTTTTGCTGTGAGACTCAAACCTCAATAGTCTCCTGAAAAGTTGGGATGAAAAGTTCAGGTCAAAGCTTTGAAAACTGCTCTTAAAACTACTTTTGGTAGTATTTTTGGTAGTCGTGCATTGTTGTCTTTTAGGCAAGAATACATTTTTCCAAATATATTTAGGAACATTTCTGCAACTTCTAGGGACTTTTCTACCTTTAAGAACATGGCCATTGGTTATTATTCCAGTTTCAGGTAATTTTTAGCTGGAACCTATTCGCAGTGCTGTTTAGTTATCGATAGGAACGCAGGGCATACAGGCAGCACGCAAATGTAATGGAAATGCCGGTCATTTTACGTGATGCAAAATGTGAAGTACATCTACGGATCTCCTGGAAACCACAGCTTGCCCCAAAGCTGGCAAGTGAGCCTGGGTGCCAGCAAGCCCAGGGCTGTAGCACCAGGTAACGGGGCACTGTCAATACACCCAAACTACACAACTTAACCCTACACTGTATAAAGCATCATCAGCTCTTATAGCTATTATCTATTTTACAAAACACATTTCGACAGTATTTAGTGACCAGATCTATAAAAAAAGCACAGCATAGGAAGTGTCATCATTCAAGAACTGAAATGGGAAAAGTATTATATTTACCTGTGGTTTTCTTTCATTACAGAAGATGACAATGTTATTATTTTGCTGCAAAAAATACCACATCTTTTATATTAGTTTTAAATTGGTTTGGTGTTTTTTTTTTCCCCCCACTAAAATCTAAAAATGCAAACTGGTATACATTTGCTTTTGTAGAAAGAAAATTGAAAAAAAAGAAAAAGTTTTCCTGCCTTTTCCAAATATTGATGAAATAAGCTATCCATGTAGGAAGCTACTTTGGAAAGAGTTTCTCCTGTTAAAGAGACTTTTAGCCAAAAGATATTAACATTTGGATTCTTGCTCCAGCTGCAAAACAAATAACTCTTCCTAAAATTGTGGTCTTGAGTCATCGATAAGATAAGGCACAAGTCCATGTCTAGTTTGAAGTGTGGGATCAATAAAGTGAAAGCCTAAATCAGTGTCTGCTTCTCTCAAACGTAATTATCAGCAGACACACCCCCAGGGTTTGCACTAAGTTCAACACAGACTTCTGGAAAACGACTTTATAATCAACTTATTGTAATCCTTCTTGGCTTCCAAACCAATACTGGCTCCTTTACCCTTATAAAAGTTCCTTAAAATTAATCACAAAAGGCCTTCTTACCAGGAGGCCTCATCCAAAAAGAGAAGCAATCATAACACAGAGCTGTCATTTTCATACTAATACGTTATATGAAAATAGCTTTATGTACTTATTCATTTCTTTTTAAAATATCCACCTGTTTGAAGGCCATCACAGGTTCTTACAACGCGCAATCTAAGTAGGAAACTGGAGAGGAGGAAGGCGGTAGATAAAGAGACAGAAAGGACCATATTTGTAAAAAATAGCTCTCATTTCTGCATTCAGTACACATTGGAGAAAATACATGCCCAGTTCTTTGGGTATCAGTTTTTTAAACACTGACCTTCAATCATATGACAAAAATCCCCCCACGTACACAAGACTTGGGTCTTTTTTGTGAACAAGTTGGGCTTTCAGCAGGACAGAGACCCCAGAGAAGGGTCTACAGATGCCGAAGCATTTACTATATTAAGTATATTGTAAGGAAACTGATTCTTAAAAGATATATATCAATTGCTGCAATTTCAACCCCCTGGAAGAGGTCCCCACCAGCCCAGCTGCTCCCATCAACACTTCAGTGGTGCAATGCAGAAAAAGCCTCGTTAAACAACGTAGACTCATTTCCCTGAGCTCATTGAATTACCTTCAGTTTGTTCAACTAAATTCTCTTAATAGCAATGTATTCTACACCACTTACTAGTGGCTACTGTTTACACATAAAGTAAAAAAAACCAAAGCCAGCTACTATGTTAGAGATTATATTATATTATGTTATATTAAGTATTACATTTCTAGTCCTCACTAGAAAGTGCTTTAAGTGCTTAAAATGATACATGAAACAGTGCTTTGAAAAAGAATATAAACCAGATCTATTTTCCTTAATGGAAATGACAGAAATGAAATATCGTGGCTGGATTTATTGATTTATTCTTCCAACACTTTTTATTTGTCTGCACATGCTACCAGGATACCACCTTCTGATGCGCAGTGAAAAAGTAGATATTTATGCTTCTCTGATGAGAATGAAAACACATCAAGAAGAGATTTCACAGGAAATAAATTCTTGAAGAGTAGTGTGTTACAAAAAATGTATTTAATACTCAGAATAACCCTCTTTAAATAGTCTCTGTCATTTTGAAATAAATCCATTCTACAGAAAATCTACTTTCTGCTCTCAGCTGCGGTAGCCGCATCTCTAAATCCAATGAAGCTATTTAAGGGTGATTAAACTCTCAATATACATAACCTGGCTTTGAATTACCACCTTAATAAATGCTTTCTGGCTTTGTTAGTGTCTCTCATTTATTTCTTGCTCATCTTCTTCATCCAACAGAACAATAAGCTCAACATCTGCTGTCACTACGGGGCACGGTGGGCAACACGTAACGGCCAAGAGTCAATGTCTAGAAAGGGTATTTCTGTGCAAAATGAACCCCAACGTCTGTGTTTGAGGTTGGGGCTGGACTCCCTTTTCTGGCACCATTACTGGTTGTGCTAAACCAACTGGTACTGCTGGTACTCACATCGTCCACACAGCTACCTCTCCCTGGAGATCAGATGGCTTCTCTCTCTCTCTCATCCCTCATTCAGTTTTACTGCATTCCTCAAGGCTCAAATCTTCTCTCCCTTCCCAACTTCAAATCAGTAAAAATTGGACAAATTCATGCTACAGGCAATAGGAAAATGACATTTCCTTCTGTTCAAGGGCCGTCTGTTCAAAGCCCAAGGCCTAAAGTCAGATATTTGGGACCATAAACCATTAACACAGGCTACTTTAGAATAGGACTCGTCCTGCTATTTATAATGCTTGTTCATAAATTTAGACTTTAATTCCAGAATTTAGAATTACAGTTGAGGAGCTGCAAAGAGAGGAGGCACCTTGAAATTGCATGAGGGAACGGACACAAGGTTTGCTCTGTCTACTTCTTGTGTGGGCTCTCAGTTATTTTTCAGTAAATACATAGTTTGACCAATCAATCAAATAATTCTTTCTTTTCCCCCCCCGTAAATAGAAATTTATCTCCAGTTAAGGCGCTCCCTCCCCCCCTTTTTTTTTTTCAGTCCTCCTTTTAAACCCTTTTTAGTCCCTGAGGTTAGGGCAGGTTTCAGTCCACCCTCACGCGAATGTTTTTGTGTTGCTGCTATTTGTGTGCTGTAATTACACAAAGATTTTCCTTCCCCCTTCCCCTCTGCTCCCCGAGAGCCTCAAGAGCAGCTCCCCCACGAGAGAGTCCGGTCGGGGGCACTCACAGTCCACCTTCTAACCATCTTTAACCTCATGTCATTTGGCCTTCCCTCTCCCAACAGATCCGTTTCAGTAAGTGGCTCATTAGCATTACTCAAGAGAAGAATCCTTATTTTTTAATTTTTTCCCCCCTCCCTTTTAAGCTCACCCTATCCTTAGCTGTCCATCCCTGGTGTTTGTCCTGATATTGCAGCCACGTCAGTAGATGGAAGCTCTTCCACAGATCTCCGCTCCAAATCAGCGCCAGCCTCAGTTCCTTGGCCGAGGCAAATGCCAGACGTTGTTTATACAGTGGTAATCAACGTGGTAAATTTAGAATATACCAGAATAAATTATGATAAATTTGCTGCCTCGGGATAAAGATAACATACGGGTAAAGTCAGTGGTTATCTCTTAAAAAGGGGGGAAATTGATGAACAGACTTTTTTTTTTTTTTTTTCCTTCCAGGCTGTGGGTTATTTTAAGAAGTTTCCCTTAAATTGATTGTCTGTTTCCATCACTTGTGATCTTTGCAGTTCTTGAAGTGTCAGTGGGACTGGCCAAATTCAACCCGTGTAACAGAGCACAACGTGTCCAGAGAGACTTTCAAGCTAAGGATATAAGACTTTTTGATTTCAAATCTCTAAATACCTTTATAGCAAAAAGAATTAAAATAAGCTATTTGAAAAATGCTACATCATCATTATTTATTTTACTATCTAACATTTTTTAGAAAAAAGAGTATTTCAAGGCTTACGTGTGACACAACAGGTAACTTATCTGATATAACACATTTCATGTCTGTTTAATACACTTGGATTCCTTATTCTATCTTTTATATTTTAATCACTTTTTTTCGCCAGAAATTTTAACAAAAAGCATTAGGAATTTATACTGATATATCTCCCACTATTAATAGTACCTACTATATCATAGAATCATGGGATGGCTTGGGTTGGAAGGGACCTTAAAGACCATCCAGTTCCAACCCCCTATACTATATCATCACAGTCATCACTCTAACAGAAAAATGCCTGGGAAAAGGCAAAAATGGTAAAGTTCAAGAAGACTGAAAATTCTTGTGACAGACACATCTTCAAATAGTGTAAAGGAACACCATGTACATCTTGAATATGGGAAACAATTTCAAGCTGTTAGCTTGTTTCCTGTGAGAACAGCTCCTCTAAATCTCATTTCAAACTGCTTAGAATGATGTTTTCCCTTGAGGGACTATTACTGTAACCACAAAACAAGAAGATTTAAGACCTTTACATCAAATGTGCTGAAATAAGCCAAAAAACTGTCCCTCTTGCCAGCCAAGAGGAAGAATGGAATGAGATGGCTCTTTAATATCTCCTCACTGCTTCCCTTCAACATATAAGCAAGTACCTACAGGTGGGACATAAAAAGATCTACAGCTGAGGGACAGGCTGTTGCTCCACCAGGTAGTTCCAGTCTTTGTAACTGTTGTTGAATTACTCATGGGAACAGAGAGCAGCTGCTTGATTAATTACGAATTAGAGAAAAACCCAACACGACCACACCACAAAACCCAAACCCAACCAACCACCCTGCCCACAGACCTGCACTAGAGAAGCCACCGCTCATGAAGTTGGGCTCTTGCAGTGTCACGGGTCAAGGAGAAGGAGAAGACCTACTGCATTTTATGAATTAGCCTAGAGCGTCCTCAAGTATTCTCACAGAACTTCCACCACGTCTTAAGAAATTGTCTCACATCCCAGTCATGATTATGATGTAAACACCCCTTAGCAACTACAGAAACAGGTATTTTGTGAAAAAAAAAATGCATTAAAAGCAAAGCAGAATAGTGTTTTATTTTCCTCCTAGTAAAGTAGCAAGAAAGAAGCAGCACAGCCCAAACCAGAAAACTACTGACCTCTCTCTGGACCACCACAATGATCCATAAGCCAATCTGGGATCATCTGACCTCATCCATTCTCCTTCCAGTCAATGATTTGTTCCCCATAAAAATAACTTCTATGCTAACTCTGTCTTTTTTAATGAATTTTCATGAAAGCTGATATGAACTTCCTTTAGATTTTAATGCCTAGAACCAATTCTAGAGCTCGCCCTCACAGTAAGACCTTCAGAAGAAAAGTGAATTTCCCACTGAGCACTTTTTCTGCAGGGTGAGCAGTATGAGGTTATCGGATGGAGTTTATGCACCAAAAATAAAGCTACAAAAATGGTGATTTATGAAAACAACCCACCAAAAGATGCCGGGTTACTACCCATTTGTTCTCATTCAGGAAATAAAAGGAAAAAAGGAGTGCAAGCAGGTGTGTAGAGTACCTGAATTCCACAGAAGGGTCTGGAATCCAATACTTGTTTCTTCCTAATTCTTATCGGCTACAGGGGACACTGTGGTCACAGAACTTTAAAAAGATTTGAGATGATGACAGATGAAGAGATTCAGCTAAAGCTCTCTTCCTTTATAAGGGTTTTTTAAAAACTGCATTCTGTCAAGGTCCAGATAAAACTGGAAAGCAGAAGCAAGATAGAAAACTGAGAAATTAAATTGCTTGCTTTTACAGAATAGGTGAGAAAACAAACCAATGCTATTGCCTCTTTTTTCTTTCTGATACATCCTTTAACATTTTCCCTTCCAGAGTCTCTCAAATCTTTAACTACTCCTGTATCGTATCATCACCAATGACATCAGGGACTTCAAAATAAACCCCAGTACTAGTCTAAAATTTTTCTGTTAGGCCAAAAAAAATTACTTCACTCAATAGGTATGCATAGAAAGATGAATAGAAAAGGATTATTTACCCCAAACTGACAAGGTGCTCAAAGACCAGGAAACCAAATCTGTGCTAAATGCAATAACTCTCTCTGTAACAAGACCATCCTTTATTCAAGTCAGCTAAACTTTAGAAATACATGCCAAGAAAAAAAAAAAAGAAGGCCATGTTTATTGGTTTATAACATGAAAAGTATATTTGTACCTTTCAAACAACTGGAATTAGGACAACTGTTTGTGGGAATAACTATGGGCTTGAATAAGTGTTGTCATATCCCTTGTTTAAGTTATTTAAGTTCCATTATTCCTGTGGTGTGTGGCCATCTACCACTATCTTACACTGAGGACTGAAAATTCTTGGTAGAATGTACCATTTCAGACACAGAGATTTACTGAGAAATGAGGACAGAAAATGCATTAAAAGAAAAGATTTGTTTTTGTTTTTTTTTTCCTGTTTTCTTTATGTCCTCTTTTCTAACTCCCTTCTCAAGATGGCTCAGAGCACGGAGAAGTTTCACGTTAAAGAAAAGATATTTGGCTATAAAGTTGTATATCTTCCTTACAAATATGTCCTGCACCTTCAGCGAGATGAGTCTACTCGAAAAAGGAAGCAGGATTTCCACTAAGATTAATTTTTTTCAAAGTATCAGAAAGATGAGGTAAAAAGTAGAAAAACCCACGACCAACAAAAGACCTACCAAACCCATAGCAAAAGCAAAAGACCCCAGCAAGTATTTAGAAGCATGGCTATTTTTACACAGTTCTTCAGGGAAATGTTGTAAAATAATTGTGATAATTAAGCTACTTAAAATAGAATATGCATCTATGGTTTTCCTTTAAAGGCAGCTCAGAGGCTCAATGCATCACCTCTGCACGCTCCTGCCCGATCACCTTGAAGAATAAAAACTGCATCTAGACCTGAGGGAGACGCATTAAAACAACAACAACCCCCCAAAAATAGGTACAAATATCTCTTAATACAGTAAAAGTTCCCACGAGGCTTTATTTGCAACATGTATCCTGTCCAGATTTCCTAAAAGTCTTCACTAATAAAATCAGAGGCTAGTTTTCCAGAGTTCTTGCCTTGTACAGCAGGCAAATGGTAGATGTGAAAAAAAAAAAAAAAATAGAATTAAGTTTCATGGATAATCTCAAACCTGAGAATGGGACATCATAATTATTATTTTTTTAATTTAAAAAAAAGAATGTGTTTGAGGGAATAGAGTGTCAAATATTTTCTCCCAGGCAGTAATCTCTTCAGCTGTTTTTCCCATGTAATCTGCAATTAATTTTTTCCTTCCCCATAGGTGCAATAAGGTGGCTTAAAGTACACACGACCAGAAATCAATTAGCAAGGAGCACTTGGATGGTAATAAGAGTGAGAACTTACTGTCTTGCTGATGTAATTTGTGCTGATATTCATACACTGGAGTCCTTCGCTATTGCAGCAGCCTCCACATCTGTAGATGGATACACATGGGGGTTTAAAGAAGGTGTTTGTAGTGGCTCCAAACTCTTTTCCCACATCCACACACACTTCACGTGGCATGCACTGAGTTTTTCTCCATTCAGTATCAATACCTGCCAAGTTACAGGGAATTTCATTTGTTATAAAGTAACTGTTTCAAAACAATATTCTCCTGCAGGAAGCTAGTAGGGCTTTTTTTAAAAGTTTAGGACCAGAATATGCGTTGCTCGAGTCACACCCTTCATTCAGTGAGTGTCACTGTGTCAACTTTTAGCTAATTTTTCTGCTTTGTGGGGATGTGACATATTTTCATAAAGCAGCAGAAAAGTTACAGTGGTGCTAAGAGGGAACCTAACAAAGCTGGGAAGATCTTACAACATAGAAACATAAATAGTTTGGGTTGGAAGGGAACCTTTAAAGGTCACCTAGTCCAGATCCCCCACCATGAGCATGGACATTTTCAACCAGCCCAGGTTGCTCCAAGCCCCCTCCAACCTGCCCTTGAACCCCTCCAGGGATGGGGCAGCCACAGCTTCTC
>JAOTQQ010000032.1:75971532-75999311 GCA_026546715.1 Gallinago undulata | reverse complement strand
CCCAGCTCCCTCAGCCTCTCCTCATAAGGCTTGTGCTCCAGACCCCTCACCAGCTCCGTTGCCCTTCTCTGGACCTGTTCCAGCACCTCAAGGTCTATCTACAACCTTCTTTGAAGCAATTTGACAACTAGATTACAGTAACAAAAAAGGTTTTGTTTTCATGGACTTGAGCCCAGTCTTTGAAATTTGCATTATTCCACAGCAGTAGTCTTCAACTGGTGGCCATAAACCCCAGCAGACGATTTCTAAGCATAGGGCAAGTCATAATTGCAAAATAAATGATAAAACTTGAGCCCTTTATCAAAAGACTCGATTCACTCTTCAGGAGCTCACAGGAGATGAGCCTACAAATTAAAGGTCAAGGGCTGCACAGCCGTTATGGAAATCTGTGGGACAACCATTTGCTGTTTAATTGCAGCTGCATCTGGATTCCTTAATTGATTCAAAGACTTATGCAGAAGCTTCCATGTAATTCCCATGATTGGGAATCCATAAGGATGTGGGTTATTGCTGCCAAAAGGCTTACATCTGATTAGATCTTGGAGACACCGGGCGGTGCAATCTGTGCCAGCTGAGATTTGAGAATTAGTTCCTTGGTCACCCTCGAGTACAGCCAGCGGCGACGACAGACACGGGGACCAGCAGAGAGAGGGAACCATTTGTAAATAAAACCCATTTGTAAAGTAAAAATAAAAGGCAACACCGTGAAAGGGAAGCACGCAATTCTGAACTTTCTTGGATGTACTTAGAAACTGAACACCAAAACAAATTCTGGTTATAAAGTTTTACTCTCCAACAAAAAGATAAAATACTGCTTAAGCAATTATTATTTTTAATAGTTTGAACATTGCTGTGTGGTTTGTTTTTTTTTAAATACCCTGCAACCTTTTGTTTTCCTTCCAACAGTCAGATGTATCTCGTTATAATCTGTACCCAAGAATAAACTACCAGGCATTTATAAGAGGATTGTTTATTTTCAGCCTTTGCTGAGCCTTCACGGGTGTTACCGTTGCTTTTGTTAGCAACTGCCGTTAGCTTTGGCAGGAAAAGCAAAGAAATAGGGAGGCAGTTTTTGAAGAAAACTCTTAACACGGAGACATTGCCAATCTCTGTCATGGCTTCGGCTTAAAAAAGCTTCTCGGTATCGAGTAGAGATTTACCAAATGGAAAGGTAAGAGACAACCCCTGGTTTTTAATCTGAGATTCTGCTTGAGAAAACTAATCCTAGAAACTAATTACTGAGTGACAATTAAAGAGTTCTGGCTGTGTATCAAGTGATGGGCTTCAAAAAGGCAGTGGGTGCAGTTTTACCGTGATGTTTTCTATTCTACGGGTCAATAGTTCACACTGGGTGCCCAGAGAAGCTGTGGCTGCCCCATCCCTGGAGGGGTTCAAGGGCAGGTTGGAGGGGGCTTGGAGCAACCTGGGCTGGTGGGAGGTGTCCCTGCCCAGGGCAGGGGGTGGCACTGGATGGTCTTTCAGGTCCCTTCCAACCCAAACCATCCTGTGATTCTATGGTTCTATGATTAAGAAGCTGAGATTTTCTTAAGAAGACACCTGTGTACTGCAGAACACAGGCTACAGCATATGGGGTGTTCTTATTAAATAAGAGTATTTAGTTTTCAGCTCATCTCTCTTGTTTATTCTTGAATTTTTAACAATGTGGCTGTTTACAGGACAGAAGGATTACAGGAACATGTCACCTCTTATCATGGTTGTATAATTTCTCCTGCTGCTAAGTAACTTTCCTTTTCACCAAATTTTTAAATCACTATTTGGAGCCCAGAGCAAATGCAGTTAATCCATGGTCTAAATATTTAGCAACAGGTCACAGAAATTTCTTGAATTAATTATACTTTTAAAATAGTTCTTAAAATAAATAATTTCACGGGCTGTGAAATGAGATCAATTGGATTTCAAAGAAAAAATTGAACTGTATTCCTAAACAAATGTCTTAATCTAATAGGACTTGATTTTTGTATTGTTAAACAAGCCTTGCACAGTTTACAGATCTGTACAGAAATATTAATTAGAAGACCACCTACCTTGTCACATTGCCTATTTCAACAACTATGCCAGCTATAAACACAATACGCTATTTAAAACTCAACAAAGAGCTAAAGAATAATGAAGTTATAACACATCAATCCCACTTGCAAAATCTTTGTTTTAAATTACTACGAACGAGTTTTGTATAAATTAAAAAAGGAAACATAGAGGATCTTAGAAACCTGGGCATTTTATTAAATTATAGAATGTATGCCATTAAAGTGACATTATTATCTGATTATCACGTTTCTTCAGTTCATTTTACACAAGTCATTAAAAGAATTCTATTTAGTAACTCAAAGTAAACCACCGGCCTAACACATCCCACAGCTAAGCCTTTGGTAACTAAGATATTAAAGAGGGAGATTTCATTAACAAACAAAACGCCAGAAGAAGCTTTTATTTTTGCTGTCAAAGTATTACCCAACTATTTTACGGAAAGGTTCTTTGCTAATGTAGGTGAAAGACAGAGATCTGCTGAATTTTATTAGCCTGAGGGAGGCACCCGATGCAAAGGACCTGCCACCCACCGTCTGCTTGTGCCCCCCCCCACAATCCGGGGGTGAAATTTGTTCCACCCCAAATTCTGCAGAAACAAACCCACCTGTTTAACCATTGAGCCTGTAATACTTTTGTCCTTGCCCTTTGATGCTGCGGGGAAAAAATAGCCCGACAACAGAGGAAAGCACTATCCAATCTTAATCCCAAAATTCCACGTGGATTAGAGCAGTACAAAGAGAAGAAGATTTATTTCCAAGCCTGTAAGTACAACATTGCATTGAAAGCATTTTAAAACCAGAAGACAATAACAAAAACCTTCACCCCTGCACGAGGCCATAATTTTCCATTAAGAGCAAATTATTTAAAGCCAAGGAAACAGAGTTAAACCATCAATTTGAGAAATTCTCAACACAATTTGAGAAAAGCACGGCATGCAAACTGCCATATGGAAGATCAGGAGCTCTCACATCCCTTCCGAGCCATGGGGAGGAACAAATAAAAAGCAACAGAGGTTTTTGATGACAAAAAGAGAGGTATTACTGTGTATCAACGATGGAGAAAGCTTGTTGTAACCATGTAAAACCCCAGAGGTATTAAGAGATTTGTCAGCGAGGCACGAGAGATGGGGAAAGGCAAAAGAATCCTTCAGAACTGCAAATCCAAGAACTAGATTGAGACTTGGTCACAGCTCCCTTTCATGTAACCAAACCAGGAGAAACGTTCATTGCCCATTATTTTTGGCTTAAATTATCTGAATAGCTTATTGTACTGTAACGTTACTTAAAAAGGGTCAGGGAACATCAGCAGCATTAAAGTAGATCCTAATTTATACCAACAGGACACAGAATAATCCAATGCTGAGCACTATGTTATCAGAAGACTTTCAGAAGAAGGCTTGACTGCAGAATGAAGGTTTTTGTTGATGTTTTTTTTTGTTTTATTTTTCAAAAACAGTTTGACAAAGCATGCCCTGATCTATCAGCTTCCACTGGATCTCAGGAATATGTATATTCTCTGATGGAAGGTACAACACTGCATCTTGAAATCCACAATAGTGCTGTGAGTTGAACCTTATCCCACACCTTGCTGGGCTGCCTGCATTCTTACCTGGGCCCAGAAACTAATGAAAAAGAAAATGGATTTATAGGGATTATAGATATTAAAAGGGAGGCATACAGAGAGCAGAAAAAAGAGGAACAGAGGTCCTAGTTATTCAAAGTCTGCATAATGATGTAAGGAAGATGTTTAAAATTATGCTAAGCACATACATAGATCTTACTGTTATACTGAAATATTAAGCATTTTATCTGCTCTTAGTAGTAAACAATTATTTTATGGAAATAAATGCCTTTGCATCACTGCATTTTGTATTCACCCGGTCACAGAGCCTTGACCAGAAGAACTTTGAGTGAACAAATCCAGGTGGTGGGTTTGTGAGGGGGAAACGGGGTTGAGGGAAGAAAGAGATAAAAGGAGTAAAATTTGGTTGGTACCAGGAAAGGGCAAACTAAGAGCCAGGCTCAGAGCGCCCGCGGGGGTTATTCTCCAGAAGCAAAGGTACACACCTCCAGATGCCAGATCCTAACACAAAAGGATGTCACAATTAAATCAAAGTAAAAGGCTCTAGACTTTCTGAATAAAATAGATCCTATCACATTAGTCACTTTCCTCTAAAGATTACAGGGTGGGTTAAGATTTTAACAGAAGAAAGTGTCACAGCAGGAGAATTTATGCAGAAGAGACATTTCAGTTTCTCTAGCACTACCAGCAACCCTTAAGGGCATTTTCAAGCCTAGGAATCCACTCCCCAAAGTCAATCTGCAGAGATTTATTTGCAATGATTTGCATATAAAACCACGATGGAGTTACGTGCACACAAAATTCATAAAGTAGCTTTCCTTTCACTTTTTTCCCCCCCCATCAGCTTGTTGCGTGTACCCTGAGGGACACACAGGTCCCTGCAGGATGGCAGTCCTGGAAGTTGGAATTTTGGGCATAGGCTGGTTAATACCAAGAGCCCTTTGTCGTCACGGAGGTTCCCATTTACAGGAGCAGACCATGAAACAATTTCTGTCTGTTCCCGCGCACGTTTCCAGCATTTCTTTTAGTGAGAACTGCAATTTCCTCCAGGCTTTGAGACAGCAGCTCTTTTCAAACAAAGCAGATTCAGAGGCAGGGAACACGTCCCATTCGAGCAACCGGCAGCGAGAATGACATTTCTGGTCTGCTGAATTAAATTCTGTTTGAAAAGAAAGTGTTTTGTTTATTTTCAGTTTTATTGGAACTAGGATGGCAAAAGAGGGGGGAAAAATGTAACTGAAGGAGCTTTAAGAACATTTTGTTTCATATCAAAATAGTTTTAAAACAATCTGGAGAGCGATTATTAATGTCGCTTTATAAACACTTATGGCAGATGATGTTATGTATTTTTATTAATTTATTTGGTGGTTAATTCTGACATAACCCACAATAATCTCCCTCCCATTTCTGAAAAGTCACAGAACTGTCACCCTGTATTATTAGGGACAAAACTATCTACTAAAATCCCATTTTCCCTGAGAAGGAAAAGAACAAAGAATGCAGAATTTTGCTGCTCCAAACGACTCAGATTTTGAAAGCGTAGCTTTAATAGGTCTCTCTGCAATTATTCACATTTGTCACTTGGATCAATTAGAACTTTAACTGTGGCGTAATTGTATTTTTCTCCGAGATGTCATTAAAACTGGCTGCGCCTTTAACCCCGCGTGCCCAGATGCTGGGGGGACAGCTAATCGCAGGGACAAAGGCCCAGCCAAGGTCAGGCTGTGAGTTTGTCCCTAATTGCCCGGTTATACATTCCTTGTGCCCCCAAATCTTCTACCGCCTTCAATGGGATTTTTGTTTCGGGGAGGATTACAGGATTTCTCCTCCTGCTTTAAGCGCTCCATCTATACAGTGCTGTGCACCCTGTGCTTCCATCCCTACCCTCACACCATCTGTAATTTTACTAACCTTAAATATCACGTCGAGCTTTTTTTAAGTCTTTCACCCTCCCAACGCCTGAAAACTCCCTTTCCTTTTGTCGCACTTGACTTTCTTTCCCTCTTCTACGGTCAACGTTACTGGACTCGGAAAATTAGTTACCTGGCAGCCAGCGTTTGTCCCACTGCTGCTATATTTTTCATTTCAAACATGCTAATTTGCTTTCAAAACCTATTGACCTCGCTACCGTATTAGTCATTCTGCTAAAACACAAAGGCAGTGTTTTTCCTACCCCAAAGTCTTTTTCTTAAATTCTTGGTTACGTTTCAGCTCCTTATTAAAGCTGTCTGCTCATTTTTTGATGATCTGGCCGATGCCCATAATAGCTTTTGTTGACTCCTCTGAACATTTTTGCCTGTCACAGCATGTTTGCACGATTAATTCTCAATTCTAATTTTTTTAATTTTTTTTTTTTAGATGTTTACATCAGGTCGCGTGCAGTCCTTCCTTAGTTTACCCCACAACATATGTTCATGAAGCATTTTTTCCTCGTTATGCAAACACTCCAATCTCGACGAGGCTCATGCTATCATTTTTTTATCAGACCAGCTGATAACACCCCAAAAAAGGGTGGTTTTGTGTCATCAGCCCAGGCCTGTTGGGCTCTTCACGTGAGGAAACCCAGGTGCAGCTGACCAGAAGGTCACTCAAGGGTCCATGGCTTCCCATGGCACAAACACAGACCACCCCAAATTCGTCCCCAGTGTCCCCCAGCTGGGTGGCACCAATGAAGACCTCCTGCCACCTCCTCCTCCAAGCACCCAACACTGCACTGTGCCCCACAAACACGTTTCCAGGAGGCTGAAACAGACACTTTGACTATTTTAACACCAAAATACACTCAAAACCCACCAACTATAAAAATCCCTCTGAACTGAAGGAGGCTCCAAAACAAGGGAAAAAGTAATGATGTCTCAGAGAGGTTTTATGGGAGTTGGGGGACCCATAGGAACTGGCACGGCAAGTGCACTGGTCAGCCTGCTCTGAGCAGCATCCAGTACTGTTCAATATCTTCATCAGTGACATGGACAGTGGGATTGAGGGCACCCTCAGCAGGTCTGTGGACCACATCAAGCTGAGCGGTGTGGTTGACATACCTGATGGACAGGATGCTAGTCAGGGGGACCTGGACAGGCCCAAGAAGTGGGCCTATATGAACCTTATGAGGTTCAACAAAGCCAAGTGGAGGGTCAGGGCAACCCCTAGGCACCCATACAGGCTGGGGGATAAAAGGATGGAGAGCAGCCCCAAGGAGAAGGACCTGTGGGCAAGAAGCTGAACATGAGCTGGCAATGTGTCCTCCCAGCCCAGAAAGCCCCCCACACCCTGGGCTGCATCCCCAGAAGAATGGCCAGCAGGGCGAGGAGGGGATTATGCCCCTCTGTTCCGCTCTGGGGATACCCCCCCCCAGTGCTGCCTCCAGCTCTGGGGCCACCAACAGCAGAAGGACATGGACCTGTTGGAGCGAGGCCAGAGGAGGCCACGGAAATGCTGGGAGGGCTGGAGCCCCTCTGCTGGAAGGACGGGCTGAGGGAGTTGGGAGGGTTCAGCCTGGAGAAGAGAAGGCTCCGGGGAGACCTTAGAGCCCCTTCCAGTCCCTCAAGGTGCTCTATGAAAGCTGGGGGGAACTCTTGATGGGAGCTGTTGTGATAGGACAAAGGGGAATGGCTTTAAACGAAAAGAGGGGAGATTTAGATGAGCTATAAGGAAGAAATTTTTTACACTGAGGCTGGTGACACCCTGGCCCAGGTTGCCCAGAGAAGCTGTGGATGCCCCATCCCTGAAAATATTCAAGGCTGGGTTGGAGGAGGCTCTGAACAATGCGATCTAGTTGAAGATGTCCCTGCTTATGGCCGGGGGTTGGACGAGAAGGTCTCTAAAGGTTACTTCCAACTCAAACCATTCTATAATTCTATATCCCAGTGACCAGGGGGGCAGAGTTTGCTCTCTACTACAGCACACAAAGACTGCTGAAATACAGTCTTTTCTTCCTTAAGAAATATCAAGTACTTGTGATACGTGTGGCACAGCAGTTTTTAAAATCTTAATTAACTTCTAATGCTTCCCAAAGTAACGCCCGGCACACGGACCCCCCGGAAAGTGAGAACAGATCAATGACGTGAGGAGACACCATCTGTGATTCACACCACCTTTTGTTGTTGTATCACAAGAGGTTGTATCACAGGGAAGCCACGCAGCTTCTGGGTACTACGGTTCACTCTAATACTTTTATTGATCCATCATTATTTTCTGTTATGTTTCTCAAGGTATTTACCAGATGAATTTTGCAGAAATGAATTTTTGCTCAATACTCCCTCCCCGGTAAGGGCTACCTCAAGCTCCCTGACCAGCCACATTCTAAATGTTCTGCTGGATTAAACAGAAAAGTGTTAAATGCTGAAAGACTTCACACATCATGGACTCACCCTCTGCTACTGCAAGTGTTTCAAGCAAAACACCAGAAATAACCCAACCAGAGCTGTCCAGGTAGAAAGCCACGCACTTACTGGTTTTCCCACAGGGATACACTGCTGGTCTGTGACACCCTCTGAACTCCCTCCCGCTTCTCATCCTATCTCAGGTCCATTCTATCTGTACTAACGTTCTCAGTGACAGCTTCTCCACTGTTGTAGCAGAATAGTTTGATATAAACGTATAAAAATAAAACCAAAATCTGTGTTCGAGAAACGCACGCGCTCCATAATGTATTGTCAAGAAGAAATTTAACTATTTGTTCTATCAATTAGAAATACGCACTGGTGAGCACTGAACATTTGATTGTTATGTAAAACATCTAGATTGTAAAATAAACTTCTTTCTAATTCTTAAATGCTTTAAAAAAATTATGACCAATAATTTCCTGTAGACTTTGTTACTACCCAGGACAGTGGTCTTCAACTTCTGCTGGTCTTTGGGCAACATCAAATGTTTCTGTTGGTCTCAGTTTTTATTTCTGATTTGTGGAGCCACACATTAATGGTCCATCACAGACCAAGAAGCTGTGATTTAACAGACTGACTTTTGTCTTATGAGATGCCAATGTTCTAACATGTTTTTATTAGCAAAGCCTCTTTTCTCTACAGCTGTGAAAACTTTTTTTTAAGAGTAGAAAAAAATATCATATTCCCTTATCTATGGCTGGTTTTTACATTTAAACATATAACTACAGTTATTTTTCATCCTCTGGTGTACATGCATTTCAGTATAATTTTATTGTCCTTTGAACAAGATTTTTTGAGGAGCAGATGAAAGATGAAGAACCGGTTATCTCAGTCAGAAACTAAAGTGAAGCACCGGGTAAAGCATATTCACTTAGTTAAAAACCCACCAATTAGTTACAAGCAACAAAAGATGTGTAATCCCTGCTCAGGTTTTGTAGTTTCTCTGATATCACTACGGGAGATACTCTTTGATGGGGTCCACTTTCAAGGTTAAATTATGTTCCAACACGGTGTGAAAGTGTCGCTGCCAACCGCCCTACACACCCGTATTTTTCATGCTTGAGAAGCACATGCCAGTCAGATTTTATCAGTTATTTACTTTCTACACAAAAGAGCACTTAACTCCTGCTGATAAATAACCTGTAATTCTCTTTCAGTCTAATGGCATTCGGTCCCATCAAAAAGGGAGGCTGGACAGCAAGAACCATTGGATCGGTCCAGTCCAAAGGCCAGACTGCTGAAATTTAAATCAAAGAAGTATTATTTTGCTATTCTGTCCGTAAGCGACACGGAGCACACCCATGGAAGGTATGACTCAGATCGGGACAACCCAGTGTCTGGAAGGTAACGAGCCCTGTAAGCCCACATTTTTAAACTGAACTTAAAGCTGTATCTTTCCCATGAATTGAAATTCTTGTGTGGCTCATTTTGAGCTCCTTTCAGTAAAGCCTGCACTAAGCCATGGTAGTTTGTAGCCTGCAGACAGAAGAGAACAGAACATACTTTCTTTCTGAAGTGTCCAGATATATCTTTTCCATTCTCAGCCTTTTTTTCGTATTTTAACAAATACCTGTCGTTTAAGGACGGATCCCCGTTCTCTGCAACCACATGTGGTTGCCCTCCTGAGCTTAATTCCAACATTCCCTCAGAGCATCCCTGACATGAGACCTGCCTAAAACCCCTCTCAACAGTCTTTAAGACCAAACAACACCTGCAGGAAAGTCTGTCTCTCGGCAGTGACTGCCCAATGATGCCATTTGGGCCACGGACTCCAGGGCTGTCAAACTCAGTACCTTCCTGGGGGCTAACCACTCCTGGAGGGAGCTTTGGAGAGTGCTCTCCAAAAGAGACAGTGCTCTCCAAGGACATTCCTTGTATGAACAGCAACATCTCATTTCATTTGCCCCATCCCTGGAGGGGTTCAAGACCAGGTTGGACCGGTGGGAGATGATCCGCAAGGTCCCTTCCAACCCAAACCATTCTATGATTCTACGACACTCTCCGT
Organism: Gallinago undulata; assembly: GCA_026546715.1. NCBI lineage: Eukaryota > Metazoa > Chordata > Aves > Charadriiformes > Scolopacidae > Gallinago > Gallinago undulata. The sequence continues at coordinate 75,989,294 of JAOTQQ010000032.1, read as the reverse complement.
TTACAAAATTAGTATCAGATACTGACTACAGGGAACGCATGGGAAAGGGAGCAATGCTCTACGTCTTCAGTTCCTACAGCTTTGCTAGTGGCAACACGTAAGACCACACTCATTAAAGTCCCATCTAAATTCTTTGAGATAGCCACGTCAGGCAAACATCACTGGCAGGTGCAATTAGGCTTGTTATACCAATTATACCTATTTATTAATGCTTGAAGCAACAGAATTTCTGAGTAAAAAAACACCCAAAAGGACCCTGTACCTGACTATACCAATCCTCCTGATAAAACATTTTATATCTGCTAATAAAAGGAAGGTACAATTTACGTTCGTTATCAAATCCCAAATCAGGAGTTATAATGTATTACAGAGATTTGCTTTTAAATTTTAAGTATAAATCCTGAGGCAACCACTTTATCTGGTTTTCAAAAAGCATGAGCTATCCCAGATAGAACTAGATGTCAAAAAGTGTACACCCAGACCAAAAATATGGCACATTATTCTAAATAAATAGTTTGCTTGTGATTTTCTTTTTAAGGAATATAAAACAGATAATTAAATGTAGTCAAATTCAGCAATAATATAAATGGCACAAAGGAATATGTAGTTATGTACGTGCTCTTTCATAATTTCAGCTTCATCACAGACACCGCTGAGTCACATTTTCATTATTTCGGGGATATTAGTGCGTCACATGGAAACATTTTTGACACGTAAAGGACAGACAATGTGTGGGAAGACTTAAACTGGGAAATATTAATTTTATTAAAAATGTCACCTCCCAAATGCAGCTAAAATAGGTAAATGCAGCCTCAACCCTGAAATTTGAGTGGTTATTGCTTATTTTATTCATGTACCTGACTGCCTTACAAAAGGAAATATTTTGCAGATAGAAGAAATTATTTAGCTCCTCTGATGAAAAAAAAAATAAAAATGGCAAAACCACATGGATTTAGAAGCCAAACTATTACAACATTGCCAATGGCTGTAGTTTATACTAAAGTCCAGATTCTGTGACTGATGCAGTTACCGAAAAATCATGTCTTTTATATATACTTAACATCTCCTGATAGTGGGAAGCAGTTTTAAAAACCAAACCTTAAAGGAACAAAACCACACAGAAAAATAGAAAATTAATTACATTTTTGCATCTTCTATTTTATACCTGACTCCCAATTTCTAGTTATTTCAACGCAGCAGTAATGCTCTAAGCATTACTCAAAACTCCAGTTGAAAGTCCAGAGAACAGAAGGGCCCCTTAAAACAAGTAGTTGAAATGAGCATTGAAAACTCCAACCTCTGTAAGGGGAAATCTTTCATTAACATTCATCCTTTTAAAGAATAATAATTGGTAAAATTTAATACAGGAATGCATTCTGTCTCCTGATACCCATATGTTTATAAAAAAATGAACATACAGAATATAATGCAAGTTATTAAATATATTGAGTTAAATTGTCTGCATTTGAAGGACAGGTGTAAAGAACAGTTTGAGAAAGTTAATGTCAGGAAAATTTCATCCCACAAAGGAGTTTCTTTATCTTGAAATACAGGTGAACTTTACCACAGACACAACTTACACCGACAAATTATGATTTCTCAACAAATGAAGAAATAAAACCGATTTACATTTCTTTTCTAAAGAAATGACAAAAACCGGAGAAACCTCCCATTCTGTCTCTCGCATCATTTCTGAGTGGGTGTTATGGAACTGCTTTTGTTTTTTTTAATGTTGTTTTTGTTTTTTTTTTTAATGTGGTTGGACTCGATGATCTCAAAGGTCCCTTCCAACCACTAAGATTCTGTGATTCTGCTTCCAAGAACCTCCCCCCCTGCTAGTCCTCCCCACGATCCGCAATTTTAACATCTATTTCTCTCGGATTTCACCTTCTTTCCTTCAGTATTGACTCAAGAGTCCCGTTTCACCTTTGATTTCATCCTCTTGGATATCATCAGGGAAACCAGGACTCCTATAACAATGCTGAAGGGACTCGGGGCAGTAGAATACTAGTCTCCTTATCAAGACTAAAAGGAAACTGAAAGACCAATAACTCAATTTTACAGCAACATTCAAGGTTTTTAATTTTTTGACATTTTTGACATGTGCACACTCCTGACTGGGATGTGGGGAATTAACTTGATGGTTTCTGAAAGTGGGAATGTATGTGTTTCTTCTCTCTATGTGCCTCAATTACCAAATAATAAACCGCTACTAATTTAACAAAACATTTAAGTTGTAAAAGAACGTTTATGGTATAAACATACAGCATATTCCACTAAACTACTATTGGAATTTAGCAAAAAGGTCTGAACAGAAGCAGGTTTGGGGGCGGAATTTTTTCCTTTTGTTCTTGTTTTGTTTGGGTTTTTTGATTACCTTCTATTCCCTCTAGAATTATTTGAGTTGGGAAGGTCTTCCAACAGTCATCTAGTCCAACCTCCTGATCAAACCTCCAGAGACAAAAAAAATCACAGAATCATAGAATCACATGGGGTTGGAAGGCACCTCTGGAGATCATCTAGTCCAACCTCCCCACCGGAGCGGGTCGACCCAAAGCAGGTTGCACAGGAAGGTGTCCAGGCAGGGTTTGAATGTCTCCAGAGGAGGAGACTCCACCACCTCCCCAGGCAGCCTGTTGCAGGGGTCTATCAATCTCACAGTAAAGAAGTTCCTCCTCATCTTTAGGTGGAACTTCTTATACTCAAGTTCGTGCACATTCCCTCTTGTCCTGTCCCTGGGCACCACTGAGAAAAGACCAGCCCCATCCTCCTGACACCCACCCTTTAAGTATTTGTAAGCATTGATCAGAAATCTACAACCTCTCTGAAAAACTTGTTCTGATGCTCAATTATCCTCCTAGAAAACCTTCCCTCCCACCCCACTATATCCTTTTGGAGTCTCTCCTGCTTCAACTTCTGACCAGTTTCTCATTCTAACGCTGTGCACCTCAGCGTACAGCCCGGCTCCACCTTCTTAGTAACCTCAAATTTTGGAAGACCACCACTAGGTCCAGTCCTCTCAGGCTCTTCTCAGAGGGCATATGTTCCAGCTTGGTGGCCCACTGCTGGACGCAGTCAAGCTTACCGACATCTTTCTTATATTCGTTTTACTTTTTCCCCCCCAAAAAACAGATACAGTATTCCACATGTGGATTAACAAGCATCAAATAGAGGAGGACAACCACTTTGCTCAATTTACTGGCCATGCTCCTCTTGGTAGAGCCCAGGATGCTGTCAGCCTGGACAGCATTGACTCACGTTCAGCTTATGGTCTACCAGGACCCTCAGGTCCTTCTCTGCAGAGCTGCTCCCCAATCAGCCAGCCCCAGACTCCATCACCTTCCATCCCAGGCTAAAGGCTTTGCATTTGTCTTTACGGAATTTCATCAGATTCCTGTCAGTCCGTTCTTTCAGTGCAATGAGGCCCCTCGAATGGCCACCCTGCCCTCACATCTATCGGCTGTGAGGCCTCCACACCTTCAGTTTGGTGTCGTCCAGAAACCTTATGAGGGTACGCTCTATTTCACCACAATGTACCTTCTCCTTATTCTGTTACTCAAAGATGTAAAACAGGACAGATCCCAGGAGAGGCCCCCGAGGAAAGGTACTTGTAACTGGCCTCCAAACAGAGGATGAACCATTAACAACACTCTGAAACCCAAGCTTTCACCCAACCAGACCATAACATCCTAACATGAATAAAAGAATACTGCGGGACACAGCATGAAAAGCCTTGCTGAAGACAAGGTAGATGAAGTCCACTTCTCTGCCCTCATCCACAGATCTAGTCATTTCATCATAGATGGGGATCAGATTAGTCAAGCTGCCTCCAAAAGGATTTCATATACCTGAATAAACCAAAGTATATTCTGTTGAAGGCCAGCATGGATTGTCTGTTACCTGCCTTCTTCACTCCCCTCTGGACATTGAGCTCCAGTAATTCATGGTTACCACAAGTTGCCATTAATGACTACCTCCTTGGCCGGTTCTTTATTTGTGAGGACAGGGTCCCCCAGTATATTGCATCTACATTAGGGTCCCTTGACGGTCTCCAGAAACTTTCTGAGTTGCTTATATGTATTGTCCTTCCAGCAGATGTCAAGGAACCTAAAGCCTCCCCAAAGAACAAGGGTCTCCGAGTTGCTTAAATAACTTTGTCCTCATACTGATCAAATGATCTGTAACATATGCTCACCATAATGTCACCCACACCAGCCCCTCCTCTGATCCTAATCCACAAGCAGCCTGTCCGCTGCAAATGCTTCTCCATGGGAAGGAAAACCCTCATCCCTGCGTTCCCTGTCCACCCTCCTGCATCCATCCATCACGGTTGCTCCGACGATGCCCTAGTGAGGTGTCTGCACACAGAGCTCTGTCTCCTCCTGACTGACCCCTCCACTGTGCGTGTCTCTGTGCCAGCAATCCTTCCCTGACGCTCTATAAACCAGAAGATTTATGTTTTGCTTTGGAGTTCTGCCTTGGATTTGACCATCTGCTGATTGTACTTTTCTGTCCATCATCCAAATGTTGGATTCTTTTCTCCCAACAAATTTTTTCATTCTCTCTAAAATCTGTTTCTATCTCTGTTCCAGTAAGAAAGAAAAAAAAATAATAAAAAAAAAAAGCATGTACAGGCAATCTGACAAAGTAGCAGTTTGCCTGTCAGCTATCACACTTTCAAATTAGCATTGCTACTTTTGGGAAAGCCATACTGTGGTAAATTAAAATGATTAAAAAGCTGTAGAAGTCAACGCATTACCACGTTCAACCAGCATCACACAGACAGGCAATGGGAGGAAAGGCTATTGGCCAAACGAGGCTAAAATCTCTTCCAACACAGTGATTTTAAAGGCTGAAATAGTATCTGGGACTGAGCGAACAGCCATATGGGTGCAGCTGTCCTGCACTGGAACTTCAGCCACCTCATTTAAAAGTTAGCCGAGGGCCACCGGCAGAGTGCAGTGCTGAGATTGCCCGGTGTCTCTGTTTACCTGGGATACCCTCTGGAGAAGGACTGGGCTCCCTTACTCCTCTTGAAGGACAAGAGACCTTGCAGAGGGATCTAGATAGCTTGGAACATTGGACAATGACTAATGGGATGAAACTTAACAAGTTCAAAAGCTGGATTCTGCACCGAGGATGGAGTAATGCAGGGCATGAGTATAGAATTAAGAGAGGAGTGGCTGGAGAGCAGCCCTGCAGAAAGGGACCTGAGGGTGCTGGTAGGCAGCATTGAACCATAGAATCACAGAATTGTCCAGGTTGGAAGGGACCTTTCAGATCATCAAGTCCAACCATCAACCTATCACTGCCAAACCCACCACTAACTCATGTCCCCCAGCACCACGTCTGCCCAGCTTTTAAATACCTCCAGTGATGATGACTCCACCACTGCCCTGGGCAGCCTCTTCCAAGGCTTGACAACCCTTTCCATAAAGCATTTTTTCCTAATATCCAATCTAAACCTCCCCTGGTGCAACTTGAGGCCATTTCCTCTTGTCCCATCACCTGTTTGTTAGGAGAAGAGACCGACCCCCCACCTCACTGCACTCTCGTTTCAGGGAGCCATAGAGAGCTATAAGGTCTCCCTTGAGTATTGTGCAGTTCTGGGCACCACAATTCAAGAAGGATGTGAAGGTCCTTGAATGCATCCAGAGGAGAGCAATAAAGCTGGTGATAGGGCTGGAAGGACTGTGAGGAGTGGCTGAGGACTCTGGATTTGTCTAGTTTTGAGGAAATAAGGCTGAGAGGTCCTACAGCCGAGGGCTCTACAGCTTCTGAGGAGGGAACGTGGAGAGGGAGGTGTTGAGCTCTTCTCCCTGGGACCCAGGGACAGGACATGTGGGAATGGTTCAAAGCTGCACCAGAGGAGGTTTAGACCGGACACCAGGAAGCATCTCTTTATCAAGAGTTTGGTCAAACCCTGGAAGAGCCTTCCTAGAGAGGTGGCTGATGCTCTAAGCTGCTCAGTGTTTAAGAGGCTTTTGGACAACACCCATAATAATTTGCTTTAACTTTTGGTCAGCCCCAAACTGGTCAAGCAGTTGGACTAGATGATCGTCATAGGTTCCTTCCAACTGAAATATCCTATTCTGTTCTAGCATCTGGAAGTGACCGACATTGTCCCTTTGAAGCTGAACCACACACTGAAAGGCAAGTCTGGAACCACACTCCAAGGAAGAGGTTCTCAGGAAAGGGAGAAGCAGAAAGGGCAGCTGCTTTAACTTTGAAAAAAAGGCACAAAATGGCTTGCAACACTTGTGCTACCGTGGTTCAGGGCTTAGATATATCGAATACAAAGCAACAGAGCCCAAAATTTGTCCTAAATCAGAAAATTCAGCAGGGCCCCGGTCCTACCAGGGATATTGCCCAGGAAGACATGGAAACACTGAGCAGCAGTGAGGATCACCAGCATCACATCTTGAACAGGAATTCCACTTCCTTGGCCAAGTCTACAGGGAAGCTTTGGAGAATGATGAGAAGAGGGTCTCATGGGGGGGCTACTATTTATAAGAAATTTATGTTGTTTCTCTTCCAGCAAGTCAACTGACTGATGGTAACCTCATATCTCCTTAGTGAGTGGAGGTCACTAAAAACCCGAGGTGTCGTTGACCCCTGTAGTAAGCTCAGAGAGTCTGAGAGGAGGAATAGACACACATCTCCATGTGCTGAAAAAAAAAAAAAAATGTCAATTTTGACTACTGAATTTGGAAAACATATCAGACAACTCCCATTGGTGAGTTATTGCTATAATATTGTAAAAACTGCAGATCACTCGTGGTTCCTCGTAAACAAAATTTTCAATTTCTAAAATTTCAAGTGAAAATTACTTTCATCCTTAATACTGAACACATTTTTTTTTTTCTCAATTAAACCAAGGAGATAATCCCCAAGGTTAAAGCGAAGCGGTACACACATCTGTGGGGCTGGAGTACAGATTAGCCATTATTTTAAATTCGTGTTTGCAACAAAGCTGTTATGAAACACAAACAAAACATTGCCTGGTGGCTGCTCCTGTATTTAAAGACTCTTAGGCAAGACTGTATAACTGTTGAGTATAATTTCCTACATATTGTTTCATTAGAGAAAGTTTTTTAGAAGCTAGATCACACCAGAGAAAAAGGCATGGAAAAACCAAAGAGGCAGGAGCAATAGAGGGATGTTCCCCATCACTCCACGAAGCCTTTTTTTTTTTTTTTCTTAAATTCAGACCAAAGCAGGTTGTATAACATTATAGGCTTAAATCAGAATTATTTCTGCTTGGTTTTAAACTCTAGAAAAAAAAAGCAACCCAACCCAAACCCTTTGCTAGGAGCAATTGAAAAAAAAAAACAGTCAAAATATACTTGAAGAAGCGATTCTGTCTCTTTACAGCTCTTGTGACCACAACTACACCGAGTTTAGCAGAGCTCAGACTATTTACAGCAGCTGAAGATCTGGTCTTCCAATTTAAATTCTGTCTTGACTTTGAGTAATTCTGTTGAGGTCACCAGAACAGGGTTACACAGGACATAAATTTGCCCCAAGGGCTTTTGTTGCCTGAGCTATATTTATATTACATTAATGTATAAACAGAAAATGCCAAACAAGTTCCAGTGAAGCAATTCGTGTAATTAGTTTGTAACTTGTGCTTGGGTCTCTCAAGGGTTACTGAGGGTCAAATTAGGGGAACGTATTTCTGAAAAGCACAAGTCCAGAAATAATAAAGCTTCAGCTTACATTTCAAAGCGGTAGAACCTCTGCCTTATGACTTCTAATAAACTTTTGCAAAAGTTCATGGATTAAAAGGATAGGACAAAATAACACGGAATGTCATATTAAAAGGCAAATGGTAGTTTCGTGGGTTTCCACAAATAAAAGAACATGAAAAAGCCACCAAGAGCATCACCGCAAAAGGAAGGCTTTTTTTCATATCTTCTAAACCAGGAAAAACAATTCAAACGCAACCAAGAAGTGAGGATTGTCCATTGTGTACTACCTGTAACCTGTCCTGGTCTGGAGTCGAAAACTCAGTAAAAGTTGCATTTTATGAAGCAGTTAAAAAAAATTACAAGTTAGCAGGATTGGGGCGTAGAAATTAAACACCAGGGGAAGAGGGTAAGCTGTTTTTAGGAGGCTGGTGCCTCCTGTCACACACGTGAAGAGCTCAGCCCTGCCTTTGTCCACAAGCAGCAGCGCGGTTCCATTGGAAGACGACAAAAATTATGTCACTGGAAGGTCAAGAAACAGCGTTAAGACATGCATTATCTGCGAGAACACCGGCGAGGAGAATTCCTTTTTTTATTAACTAAACCCGTCGGAGAACCCGAAAGAGCCACTAAAAATATAATTACAATAAATTATCAAAGGTCACCGTGCACTTTGGATAACTGCAAAGGCAGATAGCAGCCCTTGATAACTCTCATTTATTGACCGTATTAACAAGCTGCAGGAATGTGCTTGCTGCATGACATGACTGTGCATATATTGAACAAGTGGTTTATTTCAGCTCGACTTTCCTCCAGTTTACATAGTCCAGAACCATCTACGCTACGCAAACACCTAACAGGTTGCTCTTTTTTAAGATGCCCTTACATCACACGTGACATTTTTGAACGCACCTCTTAGTTACAGAAAAACTGCAGAGAAATAGGAAGGAAAGGCAACCTCCTCGGGGCCCAAAAAGGACAGATAAATCCTGATTTTTAAGACAGCTACTTGAGGCGTGTAGTTCACTAGATTTATACGTCAGTACATCAGACCTCTGGATTTTTTTTCATGCTAAATATGTAAATCCCTTCTTTTGCGGTTGCTGACAAAGCAGGAACTTTGAAAGAGGAGATCAAAAGGAGTAAAAGAGTCAAATCTGCTTGAGCACAGTTAACAATAGAAAAACATGATGGTGCCATAGAGGGCTAGAATATCAAGTGATGTGGGCAGCCACAAGCGCATCAGCTTTAATGGGGAAAGACAGAAATATTTATTTCTGAAATATGGGCAGAAATGGAAAAAATGCATTTGACAGCTCATGAAAGACAGCAAGCTCTGGTAAAATACAGGTATTTGTGACGCTGCGTTATGGTCCGACATCACAATGTTTCTAATTTGCTGGTGGAGATACAGTTCTAATTTGTAACTGTAAATAAAAAGTCCTTTGAATTCAAAAAGGAATTCAAGCGAATCAGATAGTTCCCACTGAAATCAGAGGAAATATTATTGTTTCTGATTTATGGGGGAGGAACAGCTGGCACTTATTATGTCTATGTACTCCATCAATCACCAGCAACACATAAACTCTGATAAATCTACCTTATGTCCCCCTGAACACAAAGCTGTTTTTCCTCTCCTAGACCAGATTGTGAGCTCATATAAAGTGGTGCAGCTCTAAATCCAGCCCTCCATTGTCTGATCAGTACAAATGATTTACCAGGCAAAAATTTATCTAGTTTAGCTTTTCACAGATTTAGATGATGATGAGGAGGATGATTATTGTTGTTATTATTATTATTATCCCCAAGTGATTGAGCTCTGCTCAGAACACTCTTGGAGGATAAACAGCACTGGTACATCAGCTGGTTTTGGTCAAAGTTGTAATTCCAACTGACCTACTAGAGCACAGGCTGTTTTTAGACAATCTGGAGAGTGAGACAAGAAGAAAGTTGGTGGTAAGGACCTTAATTAACCACAGAAAGATGAGCAGGACACAGCCTCTCCCCATCCGACCACCCAACGTAGAGTGCAGTAGCACCGGGGAACACACCATGCTTTAACTTTCCAATCTTTCCAAACTTTACAATTTTTAGTACAGAGGGTAGAGAAAACCACGAGAGAGCAAACATTTCTGAATTTGACTCAAACAACATGGGAGGACTTAGTCCAGAATGTGAAGAAGGAAATCAGAGTTTTTGATTGAGAATCCATTAACCTTCAAAAGAAAGTTGATCTTCTTCTTAATGGAGAGGAGCATCTTATTGACAGATTACAATGAGAACACACAATTACATTTTTTTTAGTCTTTCTTTTCTTTTTTAAACAAGTTGAATTGCAGTCAGGCAGCTGACATGATTCACACAGCAACAAAGAGCTTCAACTAAAACAGGGAAAGCATTCTCCTGCATCTTAATCTGGTCGCTTTAAAAATCAAAGGACTTTGTCTAGTTTTCCCTAAAATTATTGCCATTTGGAGAGAAGGAACAACAGAACTGTCAGTTGCTATCTTGGAGAAGGATCACCGAACTGGAGGATGGGAGACTGCAATCTCCCACTAGAGGAGGGACACCTCCCACCAGACCAGGTTGCTCAAAGCCGTGTCCAACCTGGCCTTGAACCCCTCCAGGGATGGGGCAGCCACAGCTTCTCTGGGCAACCTGGGCCACCACCCTCACCCTCTGGATGGTAAGAAACACGTCACGTGGGAAAGAAGAGCCAACACTTTCTCCCTGTGAGCCTGCTGCCCGGGCTCACTGTTCCCACCACCCTTCTCCCAACCTTGTACCATCCCTGGACACCGTTGCAGCCACTGGCCAGCCCCAGGGAGTCTCTGCTGCCCAGTGGATCATACATACTTTTAAACTCAGTATTTTGGCAGCCCAAACCTGCTAGAGCTGCACATCAAACATTTGTACAAAAGCTTTTCTTGTGTTTATTTTTTTTCCCCATGAGCCTACCCCATGCATGATTTTGTGAGTTCCTGTGACCAAAGGGACCCAACTAAAGGACCCCGATAAGCAAACTTGGCCCTTTCTCCAAAATGTTGCGCTGCTTAAAGGCTCCAAGAAACAGAAACAGTTGTCATGGAGCTGCACTTCCTCTTATGATTATTCTTGAGAAAAAAAGAAAAAAAAAATCTGTGTCCTTTTTTTCTGCCAGCTCAGATGCCTGACTCTTGTTTTCTTGGAAAGCTTGTGACCTCAGTGTGAAATACAAGCCTCATCTTGTCTACTCTGTAATTTATTTTGACTTTAGTAAGACTTTTTTCCTTGATATTCTAAGATGCAGGAAACATGGTCTAGAGGAAGTTACTACAAAGAGGGAAGCAAAACTGTTGGAAAAACTGTACCCTACAGTGTTTATCAATGGTTCACTGTCAAAGAGAACACAGCTGTACTTTTGGGGCTGTGCTGTTCAATATATCCATTATGGATTTGGAAGAGGGAAACGTTTACAAAATATGAAGCTGACTACTTTGCCATGGACTGTAGGAGCTTTGGAGGACGGGATCAGAATTCAAATGGTCCTTGGCCAATAAGACAAATAAAGACAAAGAAAGATGGTGAGATTTTGTTAGGAGGCTTCCTCTCTTCTGGCCTTCAAGCAGGAATACTCAACTGGACAGACACAAATTGAAGAAGGCCCAGCTTTCTAGCAGTTCTCCAGAAAAGCCATCTATGAGTCACAAGCTGAACACAGCATCTACAAGGAACAAACTGCAGGGACCACTGTTTAGCCTAAAAAAGAGGAGCCTGAGGGCAGCAAAGAGCTAAATACAAAGGAGGATGAAATAAGCCATCCTCCATATCCATATTCTCCAGGGCAAATAGCGACAATCTTAAATTTACAGCACAGAATATTTACATTGGATGTTGGGGAAGAGCTGTAGTGAATAATCTCCTTTTCTAGAGATCTGTGCAGGAAGGCACATAAGCAACGTTGCCCATTTGTCTCATAACAGCCTTCCCCCCCGCTGTCCCACGCATTTCGGTAGTTGTGTAAAATTTATGATGACTCTCAAGGCTACAAAATCCACTCCAACCACGTAACACCACATCTATAAAAGCGTACATGCAAAAATGTACTTAGGCTTTAAGAAGCTGAAATACAAGGGGAACTACAGCCGTGAAATGGAATTTTTCAGCCATCAGAAGACCTACCTTGCAGCCCAGCTACTTTCTCCTTTCGTGAATTCAGAGAGAAGCCACCATCCCCCCACTGGCTCTACGTAAAAATGAATCTATGGCTTAGCCACGGAATGACCAGCTCTTTGTGTGAGAAACACTTGTAAAGTTGCTTGATTTACTGACCCGCTACAAGAGTCTTTAAGTCCTTTATAAGGAGAAGAAAACGTACTCTTGAAGCAATAAATTCATAATACACACACCCCAAAGCAACATTGCTATCTAAGTCTCGTACACGTAACACTGGGGATCAGTCTTAAGCTAAAGCTTTGCATTTGGAGTGATGACAACTTACTAAAAAGGAAATATGGCATAATTAAAAAAATTTTGTTATTTTGTTTAATAAAATATTTTATGACAATGAGATAGCCTTAGTCTGAAGTAATGAAAAACCTGGAGTTCCATTAGTTTGGTGAAATACAAAGTAAATTGTATTATAGAATAATAGAATTGCCTATGTTGGAAGGGATGGTTCAGGTCATCTAGTCCAACCACCAAACTAACTCATATAAAATAATACCTTGCTTTCACATAAAGTAAGTTAGTTTAGGACACAGAAAACCAGAATCGTACCTCCTTCTCTTTAAAACAAAACCCCAAAATCTAGTATGTCACTAAACCACGCAGAGGTCCACAAACCATAATTGGACAAATAAAGCTTCTAATTAAAAAGAGGCAGGTTTCCAATGTAAAAAAGAGATTGCTGTGCAAATTCAGAATCAGGGTCCAACCCCCAGCAAAACCAATAACGAAATATCTACCAGTTTTGGTGGACGATGAGCCAAACACATACAAGGGGTGCCTGGAGCTCTAGAACTAGATTTGAGACGCGGTAAGCACAAGTACTGCCTTTGTGATGTGTCATTCTCCAAAACCTTCTGCCTGTTGATGACAGAGAAAGGGATCTGAAGTGGAAGATGGAAGAAGAGGAAATAAGAGGAGGGTTGTTAACCAAACTCATCCAGTTATGGTGATAACTCATACGGCCAAGTCCACAGTTAGTCATCTCTTCAGGGGAGCTTTACAGGAGCACTTAAAGGAGTCTTTGCCATAGACCTCCTTTGTTTAAATGAGCCCATAATGTAGTGATAATTGGTATTTACATTTAGCATTTCTGTGTGGGTACAGTTTATCTTTGCTACATATCTTCGCAGTAAGAAAAAAAAAAAGTAAGCAAAACCAAATTAACCACCATGAGTAAGAGCGATGAGAATTCTCAAAACCGAACGATTAGTAATTTAAACACACTTAATTAACCTAATTTTAGACTGCTAACAATCAGAAGACATCAGTGAGCACTCTAAAGCTTTCTTTCACTTTCCAGATAATGTTTTAAAGCAATTTAATATTTAACTATGTTAATAGTTTAAACCATAATATCAGAAATAATCCAATTGTATTCCAAGAGTTGAAAAGTGAATCAGACAGAAAACCAAATGTTGCATTTAAATAAGTTATTTTAAAAAAACCTATGATTTTCTAATCAGCAAAAGCATTCTAAAGTTTTAGAAATGATACAGGTATGAATTAATCCCAGCAAAACATACCAAGTATCCCAATTATGGTTTTAATCTGAAGGAGAATTACTGAAGTCAAATCATCAGGCTATTTAAGTTGCACGACAACTTGAAGTTAGAGTAAGCATCTTTCATCTGAAATATTTGGCTTTTCAGAAAGAGTTCTCCCCTCTTATAACAACACTAACACCGCAGCTCTGGCTGAGGTTACATTTATATCACTGAGCTCAAATGTTTTGCTGTTTGAAGCTACTTCATTTTAGGGAGAATAAAACCTGAAACTTACTGTTGGTCCCACTTTTAATACGATTCAAGTTTAATTTAAAGCATTTGCAAAAACAAACACACACACACACACAAATAAACAAACAAACCAAAACAACAAAACAAAACTCTTAAGCATATAATTTTAAATGCTCTCTGAAACAGCTCCATATTGAATTTAACCCTCGCTAATTTTTAAGTAAATTAGAAGTTAATGCTCCAAAGACTAGTCTCATTTTCTACATGTGAGCAATACCACTGCAAAAAAGTGCTACTCGCCTTCTGGCTTTGGTCAAAAAAATAAGTAAATAACTTTTAAACTTGTATATGTATATCAATGGCCATACTTTGTTCCTGATGATAGAGCACAAATTGTTTGGGTAAACGAGGTAACGGCGAAGGGGATGGGGGTCGGTTGAACCTGGTCTGGTGAGAGGTGTCCCTGCCCAGGGGTTGGAAGTTGATGGTCTTCAAGGTCCCTTCCAACTCTAACCATTCTATGACACAAAGAGCAAAACTGGTTTTTTTGTTCCTTCTGTTTGGATGCAAAGCCCTTTGAGTCAGGGCTCTGTTCTTGTTACCCCGAGCTGTAGAACAACAGGAGATGAATCACACCAAAAGGCCTAAATAATTCCTAACGACATCCACACAGCTGCAATAACGTGAGATTTACTGCTAAGCCAGCACTAACGCACACAACAAAACTACACACTTACCACATTTTTAAGAAAAGTCACTAACCCGCATCGTTTTTCGACCGTGCCAGACGTGATGTGGTGAGAATAAAAAAAAACACACAAGCAGAAACCTTCAACAGTAGAAAGCTTTAAGATGTGCCAGGCCCCAGTGTTGACACGTTCAAACTAATTTTCCTTTCAAGGTGCACACGTCAACAGCCCAGCAACAGGTTATTTTCCTTTCCAGTCATCACACCCATAAAAGCCCCACTCGGGAAGTTTTGACTGAGCCAAAAAGAAAGCTTCATTAGTAAGGAAACAAATTGGAGTCAATTAAAAATGTGCAATTCGTATCACCTGCTTGTGGACGTTCGCTTTGCACACACACTCCTCCTTTTAAGCTCCTTCCTGATATTATTGTTTTGATTTTTGAATAGCTGGGAAACTGTTACATAAGCCACAATATGGTGTTACTGAGATTGCAGCGGCCATTCAGCTCTTGAGTGACTTAAGCTTTTAAAGATAATTTTTTTAATTGTTTTGTGACAATTGCGACAAATTGTGACTTTTTTTTTTCCCCCACTTTAGAGATAACAAACATTTTTAAGAACATAAAATGCGGAAGAACACAAGAAGTAAGTTGAACCAGTCGGCTACCTAAAAAAATAATTATAAATCTATATCCAAAAATAATAGCTATCAAAATTACAAAAACAAATACATGGACAAAAATCTCAAAATATTAAGTAAAAGTAGCTTCATAAAATACTAAGGCTAAATGAAAGACTGCATTAGGCACAGTTTGATAAGTCCATACAGCTCCCAGTTGCATCCCAGTGTACCCAGTTCTCAGGATTCCATCTAGATTTTTCCCTTTGGACTACTGTTTGCGGATGCAATAGAACAAACCACAAAGATTTCAAATCCAAGTAACTCCTTTTCAGTGAGAGGTGGAAAACACCTCCACTTCCTGCATTCCTAAAGTGCTGAGGGAAACAAAGGCGTTTGGTAAGAGGTTTGGGAGGGAAGGAAATCTGGAAGAACAGAGAAGACTAAAGGAACATGGGTTTATAGCAAAAGAGTTTTTTTGGACCACTACAACTCCAGCTGATGGAGAAGGAACTTCCATCTCGGTAGCCATTTAGAAACAGGGAGGTCTTGGTTGTCCTCCAAAACTCTCTAAATGGGAGCGCTGAAGGACTGAGGCAGTCAAGAGCATGGAGAGGATCTGTAATAGTGTCCACAACTCCTAATCTTTTCTGGAACCTAAAGGTGTTAGAAACCTTCATAAAACCTCAAAGACTCAACGGTCTCTGATAGTTGAAGTGAAGAAACTGTGCAGTTGGAGTTCATGAGAGCAGAGGTTTAAGCTAGTGGATGTTGGGGGTGTCTGAAAGTCCTTCTCTCAGAGGTGAGAGGTACGTGGAGGCAAGCTGTGGTGTTCCAGCCTCTCCTAATTAAGAGAAGCCCACGCAGATTCATCATAGTGAGATCCAAGCAGAGCAGACCCATGAGCAAAGCAGTCCTGAATGAAAAACCAAACAAACTCCAAACCCCCCAACCCCAAACAAACGAAAACCAGATCCAAGTCATGAACCAAAAGGGCCAATGTTTTTAAAGCTGCCTCTGATAGGAACAATATCGGAAACAAACCTGACCTTTAGACTTACACTGCCTTTTATCATTAACAGATATTAAAAGGCGATAAAATACTTTATTGTATTTTCAGATTGCCTAATAATGTTAATGTACTTCAATCTTTAATTGGCTCTTAAATCTCATGGCAAAAATAATTCTTGCCAGTAATTTTTATATGATCTTGAAGTGCATTATTCATGCACTGGGTCTAATCCCAAGGCTACTAAGACCTTTGTTAGGTCTTTCACTAACTTCAGAAACTGCGACTCAGATCTTTTATCTCCTAACTACAGACAGAGAGCTCATGATCTTCACGCACAGGGTCATCACCTCGAGGAAATTCAATGCCAGAAGCGCAGCCAGTAAACTCAAAGTAGGAACGGGCAACTTGAAATGACACCTGCCAGCAGAAAAGGGTTGAAATTACCTGTTGGCAGTTTACGAATCCAATACCTCACACCCAGAGATCAGAAATGGACTCCACACGCTGCACATTGATGCATTTATATTTTTTTTTTTTTTGGAACTAGAGGCCCAAGTGCATACCCCAGCTGCGATTCAAAGCCTCAATATTCAAAGTAGGCTTTCAAACCGGCAGCGAGACAGCTGAATTAAGAAAGCCTGGCATCATTTTTGCTCTACCTACGTTGCACGATGCATTTAATCATGGCATTTATTTCCAATCCAAACAAAAAACGTGGAGGTAGTTTGTGACGATGCATGAGTTAATGGCAAATTAGGTCCCTGGTGCACTGATGGTGCTGCAGCACCGAACCAAGCATGGACCAAAGCCACCTTCCAAGGAAACTTCACGCAGGTTCTCCCATGGCTCCGATCCTGCCCCAGCCACGTGCCGAGAAACACCCCAGTCTTAAACAGCGGTTCAAGCACAGGTGCCTTCTGACAAATTCAAGACTGGAACTGCTTTCTAACTCCTTTTGCCCTTCACCAAAGAGCTGGTTGTTGAAAATTACAGAATAAAATAAAAAATCGTTTCTTTGTGTCTTCGCTTTCTGTAGCAATTAATACGGTTTTACGTACACACATAAATAAACTTACACACTAAAAAAAATGCACAACCAGTTCTGGGGTTTGCGGTTGGTTGTTTTTTTTTTCCTAAACATGGAGAGAATAAGAGCCACCCTCACTGCCATGCCCATGACTTCTCCTCCAGGAGGAGCTTCTTATGTACTTCAAGTCCCTGGCTGGTGCCCGCTGCTTCTCAGGCAGGGAGTTACTCTGACCTGGTCTGCCCCCTGGACACGACACGTCAGCTGCATTCACAGGCTGGGAAGGGGCACTCGGTGGCTGAAAGGAGCATTTTCTTGAGCCCAAGTGTTTTACATGAAGTGCTACAGGTTTTTCAAGTAGAGCCTCTTAGCGAGGGAATGAAAGGAAGAGGACAAGTGCCCAGGGCAGAACTTCCATGCCACGGCTGTTGTGGCCTGAGATTGCCAAGCAGCTCTGATTTACTGGGCAGGTTGCTCCACAGCGCTCACCTTACGGCTGCGCACGAGGACCCCCCCCTGCTCCCACCTACACCCACTTCGTGCTTCACAAAAGACAAAAATATCTATTTTAATAGGGTTTTTTGCTGATCTCTATAGGAAACATCTGATGTACACTGATGATTTACTTAGGAGAGGTTTAGAGCGGACATAAGGAAAACCTTCTTCCCTGAAAGGGCTGTCAAGCCTTGGGTGAGGCTGCCCAGGGCAGTGGTGGAGTCCCCATCCCTGGAGGGATTTAAAAGCCGGGCAGATGTGGTGCTGAGGGACATGATTTAATGGTGG
>JAOTQQ010000032.1:75960974-75971432 GCA_026546715.1 Gallinago undulata | reverse complement strand
AGGGCAGTGGTGGAGTCCCCATCCCTGGAGGGATTTAAAAGCCGGGCAGATGTGGTGCTGAGGGACATGGGTTAGTGGTGGCTTTGGCAGTGTTGGGTTGATGGTTGGACTTGATCATCTTAAAGTTCGTTTCCAACCTAAAGGTTTTTATGACTTTACAATACTGACAAAACAAGCTGGAGTTCCGTGTTCTGTCTAACTGTGCTCAGAACCCAACTATGATGTTTCACCATACTTAACTCTGCCCTGCTTACCAGTTTGAAGAGTAGCATGTCCTGGCACTCACTGCACCCTTACAGTTCTTTGGGACACCCAAAGGAGTACCCCCAAGGGGACTCTCCCCAGGACACCCATTACACCGGCACTCTCTGAAGGCACCTCACACAGCCTGACAAGCTTGAGTTCTGTGCAAGGTTCAACAGGACCTTCCAGCTAAGAAAATTCACTTAGTGGAGGGGGATAGTGACCACTTTTTATGTTTGGTTTAGTGACCTGAATGCTTGCCTAAGAAATTTGGATCCATTACTCCAGCAAGTGCCATGCTTAACCCCAACCAGCAGTTGGACCATGCAGCCACTCGCTCCCTGCCCACCAGGTAGGGAATCAGAAGAATAAAAGTGAGAAAACTCATAGGTTGAGATAAGGAGAGCTTAATAAATAAAGCAAAAGTTGGCCATACAAGCAAAGCAAAACAAGGAATTCATTTCCTGCTCCCCATGGCAGGTGGGAGTTCAGCCGTCCCCAGGAACGCTGGGCTACGTTACACGTAACGGTGACTTGGGAAGACAAAAGCCATCAGTCCCAATGTCCCACACTTCCTTCTTCTTCCCCAGCTTTACACACTAAGCACGACATCCCATGGCATGGAATATCATGTTGGTCAGTTAGGGTCAGTTGTCCTGGCTATGTCCCCTCCCAGATTCTTGTGTCCCCCAGCCTATAGCTGGTGGGGCAGTGTGAAGAGCAGAAAACCCCTTGAGAGCTCAGCAACAACCAAAGCCACCAGTACCCTATCACATTATTCCCATCCCAAACCCGAAACACAGCACTGTACAAGCTACTAGTAAGAAAGTCAACTCCATCTCAGCTGAAACCATGATGCCTGGTTTCTACCAGAAGTTCAAAACCACCGTGGGAGTCTCACCAGGTGTCCGATTCAGCACGTTGCCTTGCCTGGCATGAGGCTGCTGCCCAGGGCCTCGGTGCCCAGAGGTTAGGGATGGATATATCACATTCTGTGATTCTGTGATATCCCAAGTGTGGTCGTAGCCACTCACAGGATCTGGACCTTGGCAGCTTCCTGCTCTTCCCCATCTCCTTTGTTGCTGCTGAAAGATCAGACCCTTCATCTTTTACCCAAAAATACAACCAAGAGTAAAGGCTTGAGATTTGTTCTGGGGTTGTTGGCTACACACTTTGTTTCCTTCCGCGTGTGGGTCTGCACGTAGGGCTGCAGGTCAGGACAGAAATATGGATCAGGCTCTGTTTTCACATTAGCACAAGCCCAGAGTAACTACTGACGTACGACGTTTATTTGGGATATACAACTCAATAAGTAAAAGAATATAAGCCAAAAGAACTCTTAGATTTATAGGTTTAACTTCTTTAGTTTATAATTTTTAAACTCCTTAAAAAAAAAAAAATCAGAACAGTCACATATTTTTGAGATGCAAAGTGTATTCCAGGTTGTTTAGCATGCTCAGTTTAGGAAAAATTGAGCGTTTATATTTAATTATAAAATAAATTATCCTTATTGCCTAAATACACTGCTTGAAAGATTAACTCTTTTTGTTAATAATATTGCCAAATCTGATTTTCATCTTCAAACAGAGCTTTCACTGTTTTACTTAAAACTCCTGGAGGCAATCACAGTTCAGAGTTTCACATATGCTTCTATGCAAAACACTGCAATGACAAAAATTTCTAAAAAATGTAATACTTCTTCCAAAACCAGAAAGGTCATTTGGACGGAGGTGCCCAAAATTACTGACTGGATTTGGCTCACTAGAACAATTCCTTCGGCACGTAGCTACAACATCCTCCCTCCTATCCTCTTTTTCAGATACCTCTAGATATAAACAAGGGCAACCCGGGGCTGCAGGAATTATTCAACTTGTTCCCTGTCATAAGCACAGAATCATAAATTCATAGCACACCAGGTTAGAAGGAACCTCGATGATCATCTGATCAAACTTTTCTTGGCAAAAGCCGATCTGGACAAGTCCAGCTGAACCTTAAAAGCATCAATGCTGGGGAATCCACCACTTTCCTGGGGAGATTATTCCAGTGGCTGATTGTTCTCAGCGTGAAAAATTTCCCTCTTGTGTCCAGTCAGAATCTCCCCATGAGTAACTTGTGCCCAGCACCCCATGCCTTTCCCATGTGACTCCTTGTAAAAAGGGAGTCTCCATCTTCTTTGTAGCCACCCTTTAAATACTGGGAAATGGTGACAAGGTCTTCCCTAAGCCTTCTTTTCTCAAAGTTGAACAAACCAAGCTGTCTCAGTCTGTCCTATTATGACAGGCTTTCCAGTCCTTAGATCATCTTGTTGGCCTTCCTCTGGACCCTCTCCAGCCCATCCACATCAGATAAAGAAAAGGGCAAGAGGAAAAAAGGAGCAATCCCCCTCCCCACCAAGACTCAATTCCACAACTCAAACTTATTGCCATGGAAGACTGGGGAGGCCAGAGCTATAAACAGCCATAACAAAGGAATTCAGCCAACTCGGGGTGGGTGAGTATGTAACTGGATAACAAACTGGGTGGGCTGGAATTACCCTGGCTCAGCCCTGATCTGCCACCTGATGGAAGCCAAAGGATAAAACTGGGGAAAAAAAGCATCTCTCCACTTCAAACACAGTCCTTCAGCACTCGTGACACAACCAGATGAAATACTAACCCGTACACACCTCAGCGTGGTAGTCCTTATGCTTTTATGTACTTGTAGCCAGACCAAGGAGGACTTTGGCATGTCATATATGTGCCTACACAAAGGTATGCTGCTTGGAGGGTCAGGTACACCAACAGAAGATCATCTACTCCAACCTCCTGCACACAACAGCCATTCTAACCTCCGTATCTCAGCACGGAACCCAACATCTTAGAAATATAAAGGCTCTTACTTGAGAGCATTGAGACTTGACGATCAGAATAGATGCTGAAGTCACCATTTCCCTTGACAGTTTATTCTAAAGATTAGTCACTCTCACAGTTCAGAAGAAAAAAAACAACTAACCTGTGTCTCTGACTTCAGTTATTAAGTTCTGCTACGCCTTTTGCCATGTTACATTTTCTCTTTTCCGACGATTTCTACAGGCTTTCCCCAGCCATCTTTGGATCTGCAACTCTTTAAGGCTCTCACTAGAAGTTATTTTCCTCTCTTTCTTTTTATTGTTGAGCTTCTCTTTCCTCCATTCCATTTTTTTTTCAGGGCAGGTTCATCTGTAGACCTCAAAACTGGAGACAGAAGCCCAGTAGCTGTCCTGCTGTCCTACTCTCGCCACACGCAGAAGAGGGGAGGAGGATACATCCCTGCTACAACTCACTGATGTTCCCTTCTACCGATCCTCTCTCAGTGACAACACTCTACTCAAGGATTTACATAGAAATATATTTATTATAGCTCTTAAATCTTTATTCTAGTACTACCTCCCACAATATAGTCTTCTATCTATGTAACAGGTAAACTAAATTTTAAATAGTAAGAGGCAAAAAACACATAACCTAAATAAGTTATGTTTCAAGTTTAAAGGGTTTTTTTATGAGTTTACAGTCTCTTTGCTTTGCTGGACTCTTGATTTTTCACATTTAGGACTGCCAGCATTTTCCTCCAGCAGGGTGAAAAAAACCAAGCCGGTTGTTAGAGATGCTTTCAAAGTGATATTCCTGTTCATTTACCTTGGATTTACACTAAAAACTGAACAGGAACTCTTTGTATGCGATGGAGCACATCAGAGTGACACAGGAAGCACTTCTGCAGCAGTAATATGTATTTTTTATTGCTCTCCCCATCTTTATAGGTTGTCATTTTATAGGCCATATAAAACACTACTGCAATTTATTACTGAGGCCCTTCAGACCAGCATGGTACGGCATTTAAACGATTCCTTAAGTTAAAATTGCCAAGCTTTCAAGAATACACTTTCCCTAGTGCTTTGTTTTTGCGAAAGCTCATTGCTAATCATAAAGACCTTCACTTCAAGTACAAATCACCTGGGTTTTTTTGTAATCATGACCTATTAAAAGCATCTTTTTTTCCTGTTTACAGCAGAGAGATGAAGTTACAGTTTGGGGCAAATAAGAAAAGATTAAGATAACTGTGAAACGCTTCTGACTCGGACGAAATGACTAAGTCTGAGAGAGGTGGCCCAGGTCCTATTTCACTCAGGAAAAAAACCCAACAACTTGGAATCGTAGAATCATAGAACCGTTTTGGCTGGAAGGGACCTTATAGATCATCTAGTTCTAACCCCCTGCCCTGGGCAGGGACACCTCCCACCACACCAGGTTGCTCCAAGCCCTGTCCCACCTGCCCTTGAACCCCTCCAGGGATGGGGCAGCCACAGCTTCTTGGGGCAACCTGGGCCAGGCTCTCACCACCCTCACAGCAAACAAGTTCTTCCCCACATCTCAGTTCAATCTCCCCTCTTTCAGGGTCAAACCCTTCCCCTTTCTCCTATGGCTCCTCTCCCTGACCACGAGTCCCTCCCCATCTCTCCTGGAGCCCCTTGAGGGACTGGAAGGGGCTCCAAGGTCTCCCTGGAGTGTTCTCTTCTCCAGGCTGAACCCCCCCAACTCTCTCAGCCCGTCCTCCCAGCAGAGGGGCTCCAGCCCTCCCAGCATCTCCGTGGCCTCCTCTGGCCCCTCTCCAACAGCTCCGTGTCCTTCTGCTGTTGGTGGCCCCAGAGCTGGAGGCAGCACTGAGGGGGTGTCTCCCCAGAGAGGAGCAGAGGGCAAAAAAATCCCCTTCAGACAGAGTAGACACCATGTTTTGACAGTAGGGCGGGTCAACAATTAGCTAACAATTAGAAAAGCTTCTCTAAACAAAGACCCAATTCTGGCTTGAAAATACATTTGTTCCAAATAAAAACAGTTCCCCTCCTGACAACGCACATTTACTACTCTTCACTATGCTAGTTTACAATATTACACTTACATATGAGTATATACACCTAAGAATTTGACTTCTAGAAAATATTAATCAAGATAGGAAGCTAATATCTTGGAGTCTAGATGTTATATTCTTATCAGCACTGTAACAAAATAATAACCAGTGTCTGAAAAACAGCTTCTCAGTCTGCAGCTAGAGTCCCTCCCCCACATTTACCAGAGCTGATAAGAAAGTTTTAGGCATTGTGTAAAAATAGGCAGTTAACAAACAACAACAAAAAAAAGAAATAGGTGTGTGTTTCCGATTTTCAGACTGGTTTTGCATTTTTAATTTGTTTTCCCTATGATTCTTAATTTTTTAAATTGTAACCGACCTATTAGAACCAAACCACAAAATTAGAAAAGATTATTTCATGCAAAAAATATCAGTAATTTTACTTCAGCTTTAAAACTGTTTGCTGGGGTTTAAGTATACAGTAAGGATATTGAAACTAAGAATATATACTTAAAAGGACCTATGTGTATATAAATATATATAGAGAGAGATTTTGTGTGTGTGCATCTGTATGTGTGTGCCCATACGTATAAGGGCGGAAGCTATAATATCTATAGTTAGAACTAATCACTATAATCTATAGTTAGACCTAAATTCAGCAACAGAATCCGGATGCAGAACAATACATTAAAATAAAAGTATATGACCTCAGGAAATTCCATACTAAAATTATCTCTCCTTTAATTCCACTGTATTAACACCAAGTGGGAATCGGGACAACGGTTGTTCTTGGGTATCTGATGCATTGATCTAATACACAGTTGATTTAAAAGGAAAAAAATATATATACTTTAGACACTTTTGGCATAAAATATGTTTTATAGTGTTCCCGTTAAGCTTAGTTTCTGGGTCCATGCTGCTGGAGCTGTAGGAATAATTGGACAACAATTCCCACCTCTTCCCTGCTGCTCCTGCTTTTCTTTATCCCTTTCACCTTCTCCAACCCCTCGCTATTTATAACTCAACGCCGACCGACAGGGTTTAGAGGGGGAGCAAAGCTTCAGTCCCTCAGCAACCTTTCAAGCTCAGGCTGAGGACAAAAAGCTTCATGCACTTGAGAAAAAAATCCCTCAACGATTTCAGCAGAAATACAGAAAATGACTGAAAATAAGAGTTGCTGTAGTTACACAAAATAAGCACACACTTATTTACACACACCCCCCCCCCCCAAAATCAGTATCCTCACTTAAAAGTAACTTCTGATACTTGAAAAAATCTGAAGAAAACTTGAAACTGTGGCTGATGAGGTCAAGTCGTGTGTTCCTTATAGGTGGCTTTCTCCATCTTTTGGCTACGAGTTGCTTAACCTTTAAGCAGATCCCGTGAGATAAGGCCAACCAACAACCACCGGTGTTCCCCAAGGAATTACTGCCTCCTTCAAGGCACTTTCTGCTCTGCTCCTGGTTTTCCACAGGACATTGCAAAGCAAAAACAGCCCCTTGCATCCGAGTGACCAGGACCGCTGGGATCTGAAGCTGTTGATCAACAAATGTCCTAGATCACCACCAAAAAACCTCCCACCCCTACTGCTCCTACTCCTGGCCGCTCATTCCTGCCCTCCCACCACTCCTCATCTCCGGTGTGGACACGAGGACACGTGAAGCCAAGAGGTAAACCAGACAGAACACGTGGTCCCACCGAACCCTCCCCAACCCTCCCACACGAGTTGTCCTTCAGAGTTCCTGAGCTCAGGAACCAAGTTCCCAAACTTGGAGAACCCCACATCCTCCTCCTGGCAGGGGACAAACAAGCGAGTGGGCAACGGGAAGGCTGTTTGGGCACCAAACTACATGAGTTTACGCCGTTAACTTCAGCTGGAACCACTCCAATTTTCCCCACTTGTAAGACCTTGTTTCCAGCTGTTTATTCAAAGGTTTTGACAGACTTTAACCTGAAGCTTGATTTTTTTTTTTTTTTTTTCCACTGAGGAGCTGTCCCAACGCCTGTTTCTTGTCCACATTAAAACAGCGCAGCCTCCTCCACGAAGATTTGTAGCATCTTAAACTGACAGGGAAGTACGAGCTGGAGCGATGAGATGAGAAAGAAAAACCAGAAGGTGCCCCAGGAGCGTACTTTATCACCTTCAGCAAAATTTGCCCAGCAAATAAGCATTACAGCTTTTGAATTTCCCTGCTCGATGGAGAAGCAAGGAGTTAGAGAAAGCAGCAAGGATCTGGAGACAGATTTAAAACACGGGAGGTTTATCAGAAAGATGAAGAGAGACTTTTTAGTGGGGCTTGTTGTGACGGGAAAACAGGTGATGGTTTTAAACTGAAAGAGGGAAGGTTTAGACAAACTCCCAAGGAAGATATTTTTTACGTTGAGGGTGGTGAAATGTTGGTCCAGGTTGGCCAGAGAGACGGTAAATGACCCATTCCTGGAAACATTCAAGCAAATTAATTTATTGCAGCCAACTCTTAAGAAAAAACACTGCAATTTCAGTAACAAAAAAATTACAAAAAAAAAAAAGTAAGAATCACTTGACCTTCCCAGGTACATCTTTGCCAGAGTTTGGAATGAATTATAGTGCCCTCAAAGAGCTGGAAGATATTTCTCACACCGTTGTGATCATCACTGATTGGGGGGGGGGTGTTTATTCTTGGGTTTTTTGCCCATATTGCAATCCAGCTAAAGCATTGCCATTTCAGAGTATCAGGACGCTGACTGCAAAATAATTCTGATTTTCTGGAAGGACACAGGAAAATAATCAGCAAACAGTGGATGAGAGTAGTTCTGCCTGAAATTCAGCCACTTTAATGATTACCAAAATGAATTTTTATTAATTTTATTTTTCATTCAAGATTGCTATTAATGCAAGTTTTATAAGATAAGCAATTAATTCCACTTCTTAGTAAGACTTTGCACTTACTTAAAATTCCTTAACACTGCACTAACTCATATTGCCCTTCTAATGGAACCAGTTAGCTAATGAGAACACTGCTCAGAATAAGCTTTCTTTTTAATAACTCCCTCATTAGGCAGTTGAAAAGTTAAAAAATATACAGTGATAAAAATGTAAGTCTTTAAAAGAGCATGTGTCAAACAGGCTGTAAGTTCAGGGCTGTATGACAATGTCCATAACAGGGATTTTGAGGAATTCATTGTGCATTTATGGAAGGAAAGCAAATAAAATCAAAGCTAAATATAGTTTTCACAGTTGTAATAAAGAACGTGCAGAATAAAAGCAGAATTCAATAGGTTGGCACAAACACAGAACAAATGCTTAGAAGAAAAAAAACAGATGAACCAGAAGAACTTCAATTTTATCCAACATATCACTTGTTAGATAATATCTCTAAGATAATAATAGGGATTTAAACATATATGCCTTGGTGGGACCCTTAGCAAGAGGCACAGATTGCTCTGACAGAGCAGCACACAACACTTCTCTAGCGAGGCAGAGGAAAGCTGGCCCAACACCATGAAGAAGAAGGAACAATGGACAAAAGGAGAAAAAGAAAATCCAAACCCTCAAGGACTTAATTTTCTGCAGGACAAGGCAGAAGTTCCTAAGGGGCTAACGCTGGAACAAAAGCTCACAGTATTAATCTCTATCTGAAGAGTTTCCCTTCATTCCCTTATCTTCTCCCTCCTCCTGGAAGAGGAGGAGTAGGAATTAAGGGAAATTTGTGACTCATTTGTTTAGGACCCAACTCCACCACCTTCCTCTAAATATTCCTGTAACTCCTCCCATGTTTTTCTATGGAGTAGAGCACCAGGAGCAAGATCAGATCTCCTGGTTTACCCTTTTACTCAGCACTGAGCTTCTGTTCACCAAGTGCCATTTGGAAGATGGAATTTCCTACAAACAAGTCCATAATAAGGGTTCCAGCCACCAGAAACATCTCAGAAGAGCTACAGATTTTGATTGTGACCTGTAGGGAAAATATTGCCTAAAGCTGGCAAAACCACAGGCTGACAGCAAGCGAAGAGACACCACACATGTAATAAAGGTCTAGAGATGGAAATTAAATCAGCCTCTTAATGAATGGGGGAGGGGAAACACCACATTGAACTCAGTCCCTATAGCGGGTCAAAATACAAAAACACATTTGACTGAAACATAGCGTGAAAAGAATTAAATGACACATCTATGTTTCTTCTTCGAGAAGAGTCTTTGACAATTTCAGGATATATATCCCAAATCCCAAAATAAACAGCAAATTTTATTTTCTAAGCGCTGAAAAGAACTCTTTTCACCTGTGTAACACTCAAGATTCAAAGAATAGAGAAGTAGAGAATATTAATGGCAGAATAAGTCTTTACAGATATTGCAGGCCACCAAAAATCCAAGCATTTCCACTGCACCCAAGCTGGCACCGTAGTTCAGGATCTCCTGCAGTCTTTGGTATGAAACTAGACAAATCCATGGACAGGATGTCCACAAACGGAGAGCGAAGGGAAGAGACATGTCTCCTACACCCTCAACCCAACAACCCTGGGCGTCAGGAGGGTTCCAAGGGAGTGAACTGCAGAACCCAGATGTTCTCCTCAAAGGGCACAGCATGTCTCTGCTGAGACCGATGGAGGCCAAACACTTGTCCTGGCAGACCATTAGTCTGCCAATGGGATATTTTTTTATATTCTTATGCTTTAGGCTAGGCTTGACACGTATCTAAAAAATTTGCAAGCGTGGGTAGGTTCCTGATGAGTTTCCTTAGTCACACGCACCTCGTTAATGCACACCACCAACCTCTCCCAAGTCTTGCCTGACAGTAACAATCTTATTGTTGACAGGCAGGAGCAACCTTTGCTGGCATATTGCACAGATTCCTTTGAGAGCACATCTCATTTCTTAGAAAAAAAATAATCATTAAGGACATTAAATGTATCGCACGTGGTTTATAACTCAGAAAATAGTCCCATTAACTCTCTCCCTGCGCACGCCGGCAGGGAGAAAAAACACATTCAAAGCATAAGGAACACGTAGGTTAAATAATCTTACGTCATCTGGAAACTGTCCCCTAAGAACAGCTTGAATGTGAATTTGGAAGAAGTATTAAAAACTATGAAAAGCCTCCCCTTCTCCAGCGTAAACACAGGCAGTTCTTTAAAAGAGATTTTAATCACGGTCTCATCAGACTTGTTACAAAATCCTCTCCAATCAAGACACGTTTTAAAAATAAATATATAAGTAAAATTACGAGGAAGGAGAAGAAAACATCATTGTGTCCCTGCACCCATCTTGGGGTGTCCCACACCTGGAATCCTGGCTGCGCTCCTGGCCCTCCCCTCTCCTTCTGCAGCCTTAAAGAGAATTAAGAAAGGCCTGAATTCGGCTGATCAAAGGAAAGG
>JAOTQQ010000032.1:75935871-75957323 GCA_026546715.1 Gallinago undulata | reverse complement strand
GACCTCTGGGGATCACCCAGTCCAAACCCCCTGCCAGAGCAGGTCCACCCAGAGCAGGTTGGACAGGAACGTGTCCAAGTGGGTTTTGAAGATCTCCAGAGAAGGAGACTCCACCACCTCTCTGGACAGCCTCTTCCAGGACTCTGCCGCCCTCACAGGAAAGAAGTTCCTCCTCATGTTGACGATGGAATTTCCCATGTTCCAGTTTGTGCATGTTGCCCCTTGTCCTGTCCCCGGGCACCACTGAGAAGAGTCTGGCCCCATCCTCTTGCCACTTGCCCTTTAGACATTGCTCAGCATCCATAAGATCCCCTCTCAGTCTGCTCTGCTCCAGGCTGAAAAGCCCCAGGTCTCTCAGCCTTTCCCCAGCAGAGAGATGCTCCAGTCCCTTCATCACCTTTGTAGCCTCTGCTGGACTCTCTCCAGCAGTTCCCTGTCCTTCTTGAACTGGGGGGCCCAGCACTGGACCCAGTGCTCCAGATGTGGCCTCACCAAGACAGAGCAGAGGGGCAGGATGACCTCCCTCGACCTGCTGGCCACTCTCTTTCTATTGCCCCCCAGGAGACCATTGGCCTTCTTGGTCACCAGGGCACATTGTTGGCTCCTGGGCAACTTGACTGATCTTCTCGTGATCTTTAAGTATGGATCCCATATTTGCATGGCAATGAGCATTAGTGCCCTATTTCGAAAGGGATGAATGGCTCAAACTTGAGTCACATTTTCATTTACATTTCAAATTACATTTCATTGACTACACAAACATGAGTAAGCAGTGAGGAGCTAAGGAGTCCACCTTCATTTGGCCAGTTTTTCTCCTGGCTCTTAATATTGTGACTGATGCATCCGGTACGTTCTGGACAGCTGGAGCAGTTCACCACGAACACCGTTGGTCTGCTGAATTCCACAGGCAAAGGAAGTCAGAGGACAGCGAGAGTAGTTTTGCTTCTTCTGAAAGACCTTTAGTAGGATATCTACTGAAATTTTGACACAGGCATTAGGTGGTTGCTACAGATCTCCTTTGGGAAAAAAAAAATGAAGAAATAGCCAAACACTGTGGCTGTTCTCAGAAGAAATCCCTTCTGCTGAATTCCTCTCTTCTCTCTGTCAACGGAGCACAATTCTTGGGTAAGAAAAGTCAGAGTTAAGCCGTTTTACGGTGTAAGGATTTAGCTCCAGATGTCAACTGATTCCTGATATGACTTATTTCCCAACGCTGCCACAAGCAGGTAGGAGTAACAGAGGGGATTGTGTACCTGGGGTACCAGGGAGGAACAGTGTCCCCTGCTCCCCAGCAGCCCTCCGGTGCCTTCCAAGAACTGTCCCATTCTTTGCCAGTATTTCCCCTTTTCCAGGATAAAACGTCCTGCTCTCTTCAGTGAGGAACAGGATGCAAAACAGCTCCGACGGGTTTTAAGCTGCATCCTCAAGGTCAGGCTGTTTGAAAATTGTCAGCGAGTGGATGAAGCCACTACATGAACTGTTATGGAACACTACAGGGTTCAGGGTGATGGCACTTATAATGGCACCCTGAAAATTAATGTCATTAACTTCCCCAAGCAATCAGTTTTCATTGAAGTTAACCACAATCAGGACCCCAAAAATTTTCTGCAGAAGATGTGTGGCATTGAGGAGGATAATATATTCACCCTGAACAGAATTCAGCAAAAAACTACAGCGTAGCCAAAAATATACCAACTACTAATTTCCCCCCTCCCTTCAGTTATCAGAAGGTGTTCGTCCTGTGCCTTTTCCACTTTCATATTCCTAAGGAGTTACAGCCATCTTACACACGTCAGGAAAGGTCAAAAGAAAAGCCAAATTACTAACGAGCTCGAGGGATTGATTTACAGTGATTACAATGGAAGAGCAGAAGAATAAGTGACTTACAGCTTAGCTATTTCCTAGCTAAATGAAATGCAACAGAGGGGAAAAAATACAGTAATGCATAAATATTAAGTCATCAGAAAAACTTCTGGTGACAGATAAACAGAAACCAAGGAAAAGAAGTTGACAAATTCATATACAATAGGAATTCAAACAAGCAATCCCTCACGGTCCCCCCCGAGCTATCCATGTTTTAAATTAAAATTCTGGTGCAATTTATGCAGTCATTGGTGCCCTTGAAGCAGATCCACGTATGCACGGAGGGTACTACGTGTCACTCAGGGTAGAAGCAAAGTGGAATTAAGGGGGGTGGGGGTGGGAATGTATTGAAAGTTTATAATAGATAATGGAAACCATCACACTTATCCCACTCACTAAACAAAACTCAACACCTTCCCAAACATAAAACTCCTAAAAGCAACTCAGACTTTGTTACTTGGAAGATGTGAGCTCTTTCAATCTTGCTTGGAATTTCTTATAATTCATTCTACAAACAGCTGTAGCACATTTTTTACATTAAACAAGGATATTATAACTTGATAGGATACCAGGCTGACTCCAGTTGGATTCTCTTCTGTTCCAAGCATTTTGTTTTAATGAATCACTGACCACACTCAAGCAGCTGAACAAGAGGTTCTGAGACAGATGTCCTACCCTGGATGAGGGCTATCAATGGGAGAGGATTTTTTCCATCACTCTCACCTACAACTCCCTGCAGAGCAAGGTTTTTTCACTACAATAAGCAGACACACGTCCTTGAAGAACAAGCAAGAGTTTAAACACACCCCGAGCCTAAGTGAGCGTAAAAACACTATATTTGGGTGGATGTTTCTGTAAAGCCTCCACACGCTGCAGGTGGTTAAAGTGATCCCTAAAGCTTCTGGAGACCCTTCAGAAGCGCGGTGATTTGTCAGCAGCAATCCCCTGAAATCCCTCGCACAAGAGAGCCAGGAATGCACATACCTACGCCACCAGCCACGAGCTCTGGGGGCTTAGTATTGCCCTCTGCTCGCACAAAAAATTTAATTATTATGTTTGCAGAAGCACGGCTCGGTCTTCGTAAGAGGTCCTGTCACGTCACTTATGCTCACCCCATTTGTAGCCGATACAAATCGTGCTTATAAAACAAGAGGGCATTTTTGTGTCTAAAAAAAGAGAGTGGCTACACGCACACGCGTGCAAAGTCGCAGCAGACAAAACAGCAAGAGAAGAAAAAATAACATCCTCCCTCCCTGCTCGGTTTAACGCTGGTGGAGCAAGCTCTACGCTTGGTTTCCGAGGGGAAAACCCCCCCAGCCTGGTCTCCCAGCAGGGCACGGAGTGTCCCACACACCAGCAACTGGGAGCTGGCCAGAAAACCCATGGCTTTGAGATACAGCCACAGGAGGAAAGCCCAGGAATCATCACGCCGCTCTTCCTCCCCCTCCCACACGACCACGTTGTGTTTAAACTCCCTTAGCCATTTATTATTAGGTCAGGTTGAAAATAATAGTAATTAAAAGGTGTCTCTCGGCTGAGGTAGCACCCGAGATAGGTAGAGCTCAAGTAAGCACACCTATTTTCACCGCAAAAAGCAAATCACAGCGCAAAGGCTGTCCTGTAGTTAATTGCTGTCTGTCTAACGAGGCCCCAGGGATGCACTTTAGAACAGGCAGATACTTTTCCATTTGTTATTGCCATTCCAATACAAAACCAGGAATCATGGAATGGTTTTGGCTGGAAGCCTTGCAAAAATACAGTTTTAAACCTCCTGAAGCCACACAGGACACCTGAGCAGAGTCACATAACCCCACAGGTTGGACCATGTGAAAAAAGGAAAGTGCAGCCACCGCAAACCCTCCCAGCTGCGGGGCCGCTTCCCAGTTAGAGGTACCATCACCAGTACTGTCACCATAATAACCTGCTCCTCCTGTTGCCACCCCTAGGACCAGTAGCACATGCTACTGTCAGAATCTAAGAAGTTTAATTTGTGCACAGATTTCCCCTCCGGTTCATTTCGGAACTTTCAACAAAGAAACAATAAGGAATTTATTTATTTATTAAAATACTTCGCCCTGCTGGGTAGAGAGCACATACTCATTGCATAGTCCCAATTCAAAAGTACATAAGGAACGAGACCTAAAGACTAAAGGCATTGTAAGAGTTATTGAAATATTCACAGATGGTAGAAGGAGCTGAAGTTTTCAGTCCCCAGTGCTGCCTGACTGCTCACCCTCTCCTTGCTGGGCTGCTCCAAGCATCCCTGCTCCCACCCAAACTCCGGGAGCTCCGGGGGCAGGCGGGTCGATTCCCCATTCCCACCTTAAGCAGGATGAGTTTTGGAGAACCCAAATTCCCGGTTGCCTTCCCCAGGCAGGAAGAGGGAGCCCGGCCATGGCTGCGGGGGGGGGGGGTCCCCTCATCGGGGGAACCCGCTGTGCTGCGGGAAACCCCAAAGAGGTGACGTAGGGCAGGATTCCTTCCCGCCCCGCCGAGCAGCCAGTCCAGCTGAAATGCATTAATCTGGGCCCTGTAAGCTTGTTAAATAATGAACTTTACCCCTGGGCTGGGGGAATAAAAAAAAAAAGGGGGGGGGGGGAGGGAGGCAGCATTGCACAAGCTTATCAGTGCCCGTTTGCTGCAGGACATGCCCTCCCAGGAGCAGGGGTATGAAGAATTACTACTATTTATATCCGTACGGCTCCAGGGCTGCTGCAGGTCTCCAGCACCCGGCGTTTACTCACCTCGTCCCCAACCACGACACCCTCCTGTCCTGCCCCGCGCCACCCGCAGCTTCAGCCCCGCTTTTGGAAACCTTTCTTAAAATAGGAGCAAAGGAAAACAAAAATATTGCGTAATGTGGTGACCCCAAAGGCCGTATGACCCGCACTTTGGCATCGGTGTGATACGCAGCAGGGGGGCGGCAAGGAAAAAAGGGAGGAAACATAACATCCACGAACAGAGACTCGAGTGACCAGGCATTTTTCAGTGAAGAAAGTTCAAGCAGACGACTTTTTTTTTTTTTCCCGACAGTACAATCATATTTTCCTTGAAACAATTACTTACAGTTTACTTATTTAATCCTTTCATAATTGCTTCAGTCGCTCGTCTCCGCATTCTCTCATCCCCAGAGCACTCGCTCGCTCACTCCAACGGCTCCAGCAAAAGCAACACACAACTGAAGGCTTCCAACATGACTAAGTCCTCCTGGATCCAGAGTCACCCTCTCCCTCTCTCCACTACTCACCAGGAGGACATTTTCCTGCTAATGCAATGGCTTCACACACGCTGTCCCACTCCCTGCCCGCTCTCTCGACCTCCCATCCTTTGGTTTCCTGACTGCTCCCCCTTTTTCCAGGGAGCACTCGCACTTCCACGTGGCGCGGGGGGCAGCTCCCAAAGAGCCAGAGGTTCCTCCAAGGAGCAGAGTGACCATCCCCAACACGTGCATGAGGACGCACAGCATCGCTCTGGAGAACATCCTCACCATCCACTCACTTGCTCCCTAGAGTCACAGAATGGTTTGGGTTGGAAGGGACCTTAAAGAGCACCGAGTCCCAACCCCCTGCCCTGGGCAGGGACACCTCCCACCAGCCCAGGTGGCTCCAAGCCCCCTCCAGCCTGACCTTATTCCTTCTACACTTCCAGCATTTTGAGGCTTCAAACACCAGTCTCCCCCAGTAAATAACTGACTTGCAGTCACTTGTGGAAAGAGCCGAGGTATTTTTACCCTTCGCTAAGTTTTGCATTATTTATTTTATTTATTTTTTTTTTATAAATAGTCCAAGTGATAAGAGAGACCAGCTGAACCCATTTGGCTTTCCTGTTTTTAAACGCTTACCTTTGAAAAATATTTGACAAACTTTTAAACAAGGGGATCGCTGACAGCAGATCCTAACGCTCGGATCCCTGCGACCTGAGGGTCGGGCTGCAATCAGGGCACTGGGAAGGAGGCTGCAGCATAGCTGGTGTTTGAGGGGAGAGTATGGGATAACCCAGCTGCCTTTCCCATGCGGAATATTATTGGAAAAAGGTGGATTTCTGCGAGCAACAGATGGCCCACGAGAGTCTGAACAGCTGAAACCCGGTGTACGCCAGCAAAACTTGACTTCCAACGTACTTATAGCAAAATCTCCCAAATTCCTAGCCAGTAAACCGAACAGAAAAAATATAAATAAATCAGAATATCAACCTCATTTTTAATCCAGGCGCTTCCTTACTGAAATGAATGATCAATGAGCTGGGGCGGGATGGCTTTCAGCAAACGTGTCAGAAAAACGAGGAGGGTCAGAGCTGGTAGAGCCTCATCAAAGGGCTCCCCACTAACGCCACCGGCTCCCGCAGCCACACGCCCCGCGTCCTGCCTGTGCCCCAGCACACCGGGAACCGCAAAGCCACGGGTACCAGCGGGAAAAAAAAAAAACAACTTCACACCGAATCGGATTTGTCACCGGATTCTGCAAATTTAAGCCCGACCTTCCCCCCCCTGCAGCCGGGAAGTTTCCAGCGTCACCGCACAGCTCCCGCGGCACCAAGGGACACCTCAGCCCCCCCCCCGGCCAGTCTCGGGGTGAGCTGTCACCCTGTCCCCCCCCTGCCCGGAGCCCCCCCTCCCGCTCCCCATCCCGCCGGGATGCGCTGCCAACGGCGGGTCGCTGCCCCCTCCCAGCTCCGCTGCAACCGGCGGGACCGGGACGGGGAACCCAGAGCGGGGCCGGGAGCGGGATGGGGAGAGGGGCCAGGGAGCCAGAGGGGGGTCGGGGAACGTCAGCTGGGACCGGGATGGGGACCCGGACCGGGAACCGGGAGAGGGATGGGCACCGGCACCCGCACCGGGAGCGGGATGGGAACGGCGGCCGGGGACCTGGACCGGGAGCAGGGACCGTGCTGAGGACCCAGAGCGGGGTGGGAACCGGGAGCCCTCCCCGCCGGGCAGCCCCCGCACGGCGGCGGGAGCGAAGGGCAGCGGGGACTCACCTTGGCCTCCCCCGCGTCGGGTTCCTCCTCGTAGTAGCCCTGCCCGGACTGGTCGGCGGCGGCGGCCGGGGGCTGCCGGGGTCCCAGCAGGACGGCTCCGGCAGCCAGGCAGCACCCCAGGGACAGCAGCTCCAGCAAGTGCATCCTGCAAAGGCTGCGGGGCGGCGGGAGGAATGCGGGAGAAATTGCCAGGCTCCTTCTCGTCCTCTTCTCTCTCTCTCTCTCCCCCCACCCCACCCCTTCCCTTCCCTTCCCTTCCCTCCCTCCCCTCGCAGTATCCAACGCAGTAAAATCCGCGGGATGAAGAAGAAGAAGAAGATGAAGATGCGGTGGCGGCTCCCGGGAGCCCGCGGGGAGAGTTGCCAACTCGGCGAATTCTCGCCCAAAAAGTTAAGCGGAGTTTGCCAGGTAAAAAAAAAACAAAACAAAAAAAAAAAAAAAAAACCACCAGGAAACCGGACATCCGAGGCCGCGCTCACTGGGGAGCAGGGGAGGTGGGAAGCGCAGAGAGGAGGAGGAGGAGGAGGAGGAAGAGGAGGAGGAGGGAGGGGAAGGAGGGAGAGAGGGCGAGCGAGCGGGAGCTGCCTTCGCCCTCCCGGGGGGCTCGGCTCCGCGCCGCTCCGCACCTCCCTCCGCGGAGCTCTCCCCGTCCCCGCAGCTCCCTCCCGCTCCCCGCGGAGCTCCCGCTCCCTCCGCCGCCTGTCCGGGGGCCGCGCATGGCGAAAGCGCCCTCTGCCTGCGCGGAGAGAGGGGCCGGCGGCGGCCTTCCTCCTCCTCCTCCTCCTCCTTGTTCTCCTCCTACTCCTCCTTCTCCTCCTCCTCCTCCTCCTCCTCCCGGCGGCGCCCCGGGGAACGGATGGCCCCGCACCCCGAACTAAACCAGCCTAGGAAGCGTGTGCCAGTTACACCGGGATTAAAAGTTACCAAAAGGGGAGAAAAAAAAAAATAATAAAATAAATAAATAAAAGAACCAAAAAAATGAAACGGTAACCCCCAAAGAGATGTCACGCTGCTCACACAGTGGCAACGCTACCTCCTGCTCAAATCTCCGCCGGGCAAAAAGTCATCTTCCCCGTGCTATTACTTCTGCTTGATGGGAACAGCATTACTGACCTCTGGTTTGAGATTCTTCGAAAGGTTTTCAAGCTGTTCTGCATCAGTTTTTGATGTGTCTTTTGGTAAAAAGATGGCATGGGAACAAACGGGGGGGGGCAGATTCCTGATCAGCCTGGCTGGGTGCTGGCAGCTGCTCCCCGCCCAGGACAGGGGGGTTGGAACTAGATGATCTTTAAGGTCCTTTCTAACCCAAACCATTCCATGATTCTGTGTTACATCACTCTTTTTCTTTAGGAACAACATGCTGGGAATAACTAATTCAGGATAAAGTTGTCTCTAGCAGGCCTCCAGGTACCTCCTCTTCCTTTTGATTTATTTCTTACCAAGATGGTATTTCAGTTTGTTGATACACAAATAAATTCTTTTGCCCCTAGGCAGCAATCACAGTCTTTGCAATCAGAAGGAGATCTGAAGTTTAAATAGAGCTACAGTTTAAACATTTTTAGAGCTACTAGAAAATTATTAGAGCGCTAACAATTTTTTTTAACATCTTCACCACGCAGTAAAGCAATGAAGCAAAGACAGTGGCAGAAGTTAAGCAGAACAGCTATGAAGATGTAAAATAACGTACACAAATTAAGAAGCCTATTGTTCTTCAGGGGACCCTTACAGCGCCGCCGATCAAAGCAGAGGATTAAAGCCCAAAGGGAGCGCACTCCAGGATGCAAAACCCCTCTAAATACAAACACAGAGTTACTGGTTGGAGTTTAAACACATTACAAGCTCTCAGGAAGGGCACAGGCTGGTGTAGAGAACAAGTTCTTTTGCAGCATGTTAATAAAATCCACCTGATAAACCATGCACAGATAATATTATTTCAGTATCTGAGTGCCTCCCCAAAACTAAATCACAAACCGGGATGGACCATCCCGCTCCCGCTGTGCCGTCGCAGTATCAGCTGGCTGCATTATTTGTTTCCCAGCTCTCTCATTCTGTCCCTTTTTTTCCCCCCCTCTGCCCAATTCATAGAACATCCATCACGGGATCAAAGGCTTTTATGCAAGAGAGCATTTCCACCAGCTGCCCGGTACGGCAAGTTTGAAGTGTCATAATTGAAAGGCAGTAATCATAGTCACAGGGCCCCGGGTCACAGTCTGATCACAAGGGCTTTAAAATAGAGTGGTTGAAGCCTCTGATACGTTCTATCTTCTGTTTGCAAACTAATAAGTATCTCATTGGGTCTGGGTGACTTTAAGATTTCCCTCAATTCAGGCTGTATTTCTTTCCACCCCAGAAAAGATCACTAAGTTAAAGGTTTGCTGATCTAAAAATCCTTTCTCCTTTCCCCACCACCTAATGATTGATATTCCACCTCTTGTCTTCCAGTTAAGCAGAAGTCAGCCTAAAAGACAATTCATTCAAAGTTCTAAGTACACTAGCAGTGAACTGACCTTATAAACGCAAACGACTAAAGAGACATCCCCAGAAGTGTGAGATCCAGGTCTAGGTCTTGCCCTGTTAATGTTTCAATGGCAATGGTTGCTACCATTGACAGACCAAGGAAAATTTTGATGCCAGCTGTAAATCAACCCTCTTGATGTTGTTTTAAAATTGAATTTTAAAAGATCCGTCCGCCATTGTGTTGCTCAAGTTGGTGTAACATAGATCCATCAAGCACATTCCTCTCCTGTGCCTAAAGAAACCAAAATGGTGTTCATTCCCAATATATTCTGGAGCATGGATCGGTCCCTGGTTCCCATCACCACTCACCAGAAACAGGGAAAGTCACAGGAACCACTGTAAGAAACATGGCCCGGGACTGGGAAATAGGAAAGTGTCTACAGCAGCAAGAAAAATCAGCAGCATACTATTGTAATTTGGTCTATTTGCCTATTTTAGAATTAAATGTTAACATTAAGTGTTTTCTTTTCACAGAATGTAATTTCCATTCTCCATATTTTTTTTTTCTATGATTCAAACCGATCTCCTTCGCGTTCTCCCCTTGAACAGACATACAGAAGCGTGCCTGAGTTAAAACCAGAGGTAGCATGGTTTGCTTTAGTTTCAACACACAGAGTGAGTTGTGGAATTCATAGTTAATGTCTGCCTCAAAGATAGAAAACATTGTTCCCCGGGTGCAGCAACTCAAAAGAGTGTGGAAGAGCCCTTCTGGAGCCATTCCAAGAGATGACAGCTCTGTAGTAAGCTTCAGTCCTTAGTTCCTCTGCAGATAGGACTCCCCCAACATTTCCTCTAACACTTCAAAGCACGGGGAAAAATAATGGGGGTATTGACCAGCATCTGAAATGTCTATATCTATTTTTTTTTTCTATTAAAAAAATTCTATGTAAATACTGTAAAGGAGCCTGATACGTATCAGGAAAAAAAGAAAGGAGGAAAAGGCATTTCAGGATCGGTGCCAAGCTACTCGAACAGCTGCTCAAGTCATGCATTTGCTGCCAATTGAATCTTTCAAGCCCAAGTTTTACTACACATTTCTTATCATATCGCTCATCCGCTTCCAGTAACCGGTGCTACGGAGGAGAAGACGTAGCTACCGAAAAAGGATGGAGCAGTGGATTTCAGGCTGCAGTCTCACTTCTCTCCTCAAACCCTCTTCTATATATAAACCGGGTATGGTTTAATGGAAACATTTAGGACTACTGCAGTTTTACTGCTTGCGTGCATAATAGTCTTCCTCATTCCTCTCAAGGGAGATTTGAAAGCATGTATTTCTTTTTGTACAGGACCTCATTTCATATTTTCTTATATGATCCTAGAAAAGGATCTAAGAGCGGTGGCTTGAAGATCATCAAACGCAACTGAAATCTTTTCGTTGACTTCGATTGAGCATCTTTGCTGTAAAACTTAACCTGTAGGAAACTGTGCTACATCAAACCTCCAGGTAGGGATCATGAAATGTAGCTTTATCCATTCATTTTTCTCTAAAAATAGTGCCAGGATAAGTAACTTCAATTCAGTGAGAAAGACATCACTGCTGCAAAATAATTTTCTGCAGCGTTTGACATCACAGCTGGCACGTTTTTATTATCCAGAAGTTTTTCTTTCATTTGGTATGAAAGTTGGTCCCTCTTGAAAATTAATTACAAAACAAGAATCCTTAGCCTTTGGTCCTTTGACAGTGCTTGGTAGTCAGGGATTAGGGGATTATTGGTATTTCTTTGTTCTCAGGGATCCTCTTTCTAACCTGTCACAACCCCGACCACTGGCATCCAACGTTAGAACTTCCTGATGCTACAGACTGGACGAGCGTAATAACATAAATCCCTTTCGACCCCTGCTATGTAAGAGCTTACTATGGACAGCACAAACGGACAGGCATCTCAAGAAAAGCGTTTGAATTCCCCAAAGTATCTCTAGAGCTGCCCGAAATTTAGAAGGGAGAAAGCCCCAGGACGCATTTTATGCAGCTGTCTTCCATTATGGTCTTTCTCTCTACCCATAGTTTTTCTTCTCTCCTGTGATCCAAGGTCTGACACAAGAACAGGTACACGAAGAAGAGCGGTTTAACATCCTGCAAACTCATTAGTCTCTCTGAGCAGTGACGATGCTCATTGTTATAGCCTCTGACTGTAAAAACACCAAAAAGACGGATGGTGAATTTCTGCTGCCTCTCAAGGGAAAGCTGTGCACAATCTAAACTGTGTGTAACTGAAGCCACGTCACCGTATAAACAAACGTCGATTCAACAAAACATATTAGGCCTTAACAGCATAGGACCATTACACACGCAAACTCTTATCACGTTACATACCTTCAGAATCTTTTTTCTTGCAATTATACTTAGAAAATTTTGGAATTTATCAGAACTAAACAGTCCTAAATCAATTTAAGAGACATTTCCATATATTTGCTAAAACAATGGCAGAAATAATTATTTCTATAAAGAAAGCTTCCACTAACTTTGTTCTTACATACCTTTTCTTCACTCAGATATATTCTACTGCATTTTCCCCCCTTTTTCTTCAAACCTTCTCGTCAATATTTTGGCTGTTCTGGAAATTAAGCACATGAGAAACCCTTCAAGCGCAAATTGCTGAAGCATTAAAACTTTAAAAAAAAATTGTCAAAGAATATTGAGACAAATTCATTTGCAAGCCTAGAATAGTGTAATGTGTTATTACTGATTATGATCCTCATTTTTCCTTATTATTTAATAGGTTTTCCTTATCAAAGTAAATTCTTCTCCTGCTCTTTTTATAATAAGCTTTCGTATGTTTGATCGCTTACCCTTCCTTACCTAGTCATCTTGTTTTAAGCTAAGTAAGATCAGTTTTCCCAACATTTTCAAAGAGATTTTTATTTTATAAAGTTCCGTTTATCCATATAACAGTCACTGGGTCTTTAGCTGACCCAGGAGTTCTTTGACAGATGATGCCTGGCACCAAAAAGGGTACTTCAAACCTGACCTGAGCAGAATGAAAAACCCCAACCCGTTCCCCTGTGGGTGCATTCCCAGATGGCATTTGCCAATTAGGCAGAATCATTTTCAGCTTGCAATCAGCTGTAACTCTTGGATGTTTTGTGAGATTTTCCTATCCAGCCAGATTTTCCCTTCCTGCAGTCCTAGAGCTGACTTTTCCAACAG
Organism: Gallinago undulata; assembly: GCA_026546715.1. Taxonomy (NCBI): domain Eukaryota; kingdom Metazoa; phylum Chordata; class Aves; order Charadriiformes; family Scolopacidae; genus Gallinago; species Gallinago undulata. The sequence goes on along the minus strand of JAOTQQ010000032.1, from coordinate 75,944,818 downwards.
AAGAGAAGCGCTGACATTTCCCAACAGAATAGTGTCCACCATCTTCTATTTTTTTCCCCAGTCATTTCTTGACTTTATCAAAATTATTTCCGATTCCAAGCCTGTTTGTGCCATTCTTGCTGGCTAGATCTCACTTATGTCACAAAAGGAAGGTGTATTCCACCCGTGCTGCCTTTGGTTCCTTGTGGTCACCAAAAGCATCATTAGTGACCAATCACAAGGTTTGGCTGAAGGTCAAAACTTCCCTACTGAAGTTCAGGACGTCAGGGTTTGCCTCATCCCATCTGATTCAGACACCAAAAATGCCAAAATGAGGAGGACATTCACATTTGAGATCCATGCTCAGGCCCGCCTTCATTTTTCACATAGCTGGAGATCAGTTTAAAAGTGATGGAAGAGAGGGTTGTGGTTTGGGATGGGGTTTGGTTTGTTGATTTCTTGTTTTTTCCTCTTGATACACAAAGTAGTGAACTTCTGGAATACATTGTTATGAGAAGTTGTCCCTAAATAGCATGATCAATTGCAACTCTCGGAGACACAAATCCAGATAGACAGTCTAGACAGATGGTTTGCCTGAGCCAATTAGGATGTTTCTTATATTTTGAGGGAAAGTGAATCAATTTCTCATTGATTCAGGTCCAAACCACAAAGTAAATTTGTTCTTGTCTCTTAGTCTCCTGTTCAGACCATGTATACTTAGTCATAACAAAAATACTTATTTTTACACATCATTATTGCACCAGAAGTCAGTCCAACAGATTGGATTTGCTGTGTACTTGCTCCAACCCTATCTGGGAAATATTCTTTACAATCCACCACGAGATGAATAGAGTGTTATTGCCATCACCACTGAAACTAGAATTAATTATTCTGTTTTAAAAAGAAAAAGCCCAAACAAACAGCAAGGTGTCTGCTTTTTGGATACATGTAACAAAAAAAACATGAAGCAGCAGATTTTTTTTATTTTATTTATCCATTTATTTTTTAAAACAAATGATAAGATAAAGCAAAACAAGAAATACCCATACCAATTTTTGGTCAGGCAGTTGCCATGACTGACAGTGTGGATTGGCACCATGCTCAGCATGGTTACTAGGAAGGTTTTGTTCTCTGCTAAACAATTGCTTAATAAAAAACCATAACATGTTCCCTTCAAAAAGTTGTGGTTTGTGCTGAATCAAGAGTGTTATTCTTGCTATCAGACCTGGGGACACATCCCAGGCACAAAACCAGAAGGGTGGGGAGCTACTGTCTGTAAGAACTCCAAATTCAATCCCCAACCTTTTCGTTTCCCAAAAGCTGCTAAAAATAATAATAATAATTTAAAAAAAAAAGTAAAAAAAAGCAATAACAAAGAATTAAGGAACAAAAGTGCGTTGATATGCTGATTGCAGAGGCCACAAGCAATTCCTTCCTTCACCCTCTGGCCAGGAAATTTCATTTTCCAAAGGGCTCAAGGCTGGGTGCCGCAGATCCTGGTTCCCTGTGGTATACTGAAAACAGTGCTAATTTCCCCCCTTTATTACCATTAGTGAATTTATGCAATATGAGAAGTTCTTTAACCAGTTCTCAATTGTTTCTGCCTTTCAGCACAACTGATTAACCTCTCCTTTGGCCAGTCTCTTGACCTTCAGCCCTTTGGACCAAGTGGCTGATGCACGTAACGTGGGACCAGAGCATCGCTGGGCAAAGCAGCCTTCATAGAGCACATCCTCCTCCTTCTGGTTACTTTTCTCTTTGTAACCTGAATTTTAGCAGCAACTACCTATCCAAAAAGCGGGTAACATGCTGGGCCTAATCTATTTTCAAAATTCCTATCCCATCACAACCCTACAGCTATACCCCACAGGGACACTTCAACTAAAAACTCTGAAGTTTGCTCTGGAGCAACAGACCGTTTTCAGCAGCAGGTTCCAGCTGTGGAACTCAACCTAATCTCTTCTACTGATAATGAATATAAGCCCGAGCACATTCAGAACTAAAACCACCCCAGCTTCTTAGTAAGGCTCCCTGGGGTGATGGCATCTTCCCAGGGTAACTGGCTGATCCAGATAGAGAAGGAGGTAGAGAGACGTGCATATAAAATAAAGCAAGCTAAAATTTGCAGATATTTTCTTTAAAAAAAAAAAGTTCAAAAAGATGCATTGTTATTTTAAGATAATTTTCCGAGATGCACAGAAGTCACCTTTTCAGCTTTAAAATTTTGAGTGATCAAAAAGCCAGCTTTGTCATCACCTTTTTAGGAGCCACAATTCATTTTTCCTCCCTAGTTACCCCAGCAGGTTAGTCATAATTGTGTTCTAGTCCTTTGCACAGAACCACAGAACAGTTGGGGTTGGAAGGGACCTCTGGAGATCATCCAGTCCAACTCCCTGCCGGAGCAGGGCCACCCAGAGCAGGTTGGACAGGAACGTGTCCAGGTGGGGTTTGAATGTCTCCAGAGAAGGAGACTCCACCACCTCTCTGGACAGCCTCTTCCAGGACTCTGCCACCTTTGCAGGAAAGAAGTTCCTCCTCATGTTGACAATGGAATTTCCCATGTTCCAGTTTGTGCCTGTTGCCCCTTGACTTGTCCCCAGGCACCACTGAGAAGAGTCTGGCCCCATTTTTTTGCCACCCACCCTTTAGACATTGCTCAGCATCCATAAGATCCTAAGATCCCCTCTCAGTCTGCTCTGCTCCAGGCTGAAAAGCCCCAGGTCTCTCAGCCTTTCCCCAGCAGAGAGATGCTCCAGTCCCTTCATCACCTTTGTAGCCTCTGCTGGACTCTCTCCAGCAGTTCCCTGTCCTTCTTGAACTGGGGGGCCCAGCACTGGACCCAGTGCTCCAGATGTGGCCTCACTGGGGCAGAAAAACCTCCCTCGACCTGCTAGCCACTCTAATGCCCCCCAGGAGACCATTGGCCTTCTTGGTCACCAGGGCACATTGTTGGCTCCTGGGCAACTTGTTCACCAGTGCTCCCTGGTCCTTTATATAGGTTCTGGGGTTACTCCTAGACTCTGATCTCTTATAATGAAAACTAGTGTTTACTGATGGATTTTCAGAGTTCTGGTATTCTAGCTGGTAAAATTAAATTAAAATACTCCAGAGGAATATTTATTTCCACACAGTTCTGAAATGAGTCTTAACTTCACCCGATAGTCCACGGTTTTGCACTGAAATCGTCGAAGAAGCCAGAGGGAATTAGGAACAGTTATTAACTGTAATTTTATCCTTTTACATTTTAATAGGCTTCTTTCAAATCACATCTGATTTTTATAAGTAATTTTTCCTTTTCTTGCCCTTATCCAAGTATGTCAATGACCTATCCAAAAAGGATAAAGCTCTGGAATGGGAAATGATATATTCGTGTAGTGATATTAATAGCAAGGCTGTTAATAGCCATAGGAGGTCTTGAAAAGTCATTTGAGTTTTTAAAATCGTGGAGGAAAAGTGTATTCCTTCCCCCCCCCAAACAGAACTTCAAAGTCTAGACGTTACAGTACAGCAGTTTCAAGGGCTTTTTTTCTGCCTATTTATTGTGTGACCTATTGTTTAGTTAAACTGTCCAGCAGATGCCTTTTTAAATAATAATGCTGAGGGCCAGTAGGAGTAAAACAACATTTTGAGTTCCATCTCGACTCTCAGTCAAGGTCAAAAAGGGCTGGGGCTAGTTTTCAAAAGCTTACCCTAACTATACAATATCAAAGTTCATAATTAGGAAGGCTCGTTTCATCAGTCAGCATGATGTTTGCCCAGCAGTGGGAGTAATTATAACACTACTCATTCTTTCAGGTTGGCTTGAACACTTGACCTTACGAGCAAACTCCTTCCCCCCTCCCGCCCCCTTCCTAAGATGCGAAGCCAAAACATTTGATTTTACCAAAACAGAGCTGTCAGTTTGACATTTCAAAGCCCATTTAACTGCTTTCATTAAAAAGATAGTTTATCTTAAAAATAGAAGTTTACAGGCAATTTCTACTGATTTTTACCAAAGATTAAAAAAAACCCACAAACATTTCTGCTTTCTTGACCTTTTCTTCAGTTCATCAGTTGAACTGTATTTGTTCCAGCCTCCACAATACACAGAAATCCCCAAATTCGTGCAAGTGCCAGGATGCCTCAAGGGCACCGTTGCCTTGATATTCCTCTTACATCATGCCAACATTCACTGGCTCACATGGGGCCAAAGAGTGTGAAATCCAAAAGGAGAATTGCAATTGTTTTCGGCAGTAGTCATGTGTGGGCAGATATTCAGCACAACCAACCGCACCCGGAACGAGTAAAACAAATGGAAGAGGATCTCACCTCCCTTTTGTTGTCCCAGAATTAAGGTTCTATTCTGGTTGGTCATTACAGCCAATGAAGAGCAATGGCCCCCTTCCAGAGGGGAACTCATTCTCCATTTCTTTGGCATTTATTTTAGGACAGGACACAGAATTGTAGAATCACAGAATGGTTTGAGTTGGAAAGGACATCAAAGATCATCCAGTTCCAACCCCCTGCCATGGGCAGGGACACCTCCCACCAGACCAGGTTGCTCAAAGCCTCTCCAAGGATGGGGCAGCCACAGCTTCTCTGGGCAACCTGGGCCAGCATCTCACCACCCTCAGTGTAAAACATTTCCTCCCCAAATCTCATTTCAAACCCCCCTCTTTCAGTGTCAAACCCTTCCCTCTTGTCCTATGGCTCCCCTTCCTGACCAAGGGTCCCTTCCCATCTCTCCTGTAGGCCCCCTTCAGGTACTGGAAGGGGCTCTAAGGTCTCCCTGTTGCCTTCTCTTCTCCAGGCTGAACCCCTCCAGCTCTCTCAGCCACGCACTAAAATATGTTTTGTCTCTGCTGGTAATAGGGGATGACTATCTGCTAACTTTGAGATCCCTAAAGTTACAGAAAAGAAGTCTCAAGCTGAGAATCTACATTGGAAAAACCATCCCTGGGGACCCCAATGCCATAAGGGGATGTCTAAGAAATAAGAAAGTCCAAGAAACATAGGAGGAAAGAGGACCAGGAATTTAAGCGAGGCAAATTAAATCCATGAAATCAGTCTCCAGCTTGGTGATTTGACTATCAAAATGGAGCAAAGTGATATACTTGATAAAATAAGAGTAATCTTTAGTTGTCTGACTTCGTGCTTTCATTTCAGTTTTATGCCTTGAGCAAAAATTGAAAAATATGATGAACTCAATTTTTAGACACGTCAGTAGGTTTTACCAGAGAATTACCAAATTAGTGAATGAAAAAAAAAAATCACATTGTAATTGGCTGAAGTCAGTCTAAGAAGTTATAAAGTGAAGCTAACGTCATGTGAGATGATGGTTTGTGAATTTCCGTAACAACTACCAGTGGATCTTATCTCAGTTAAAGTTTTGCATTTTTTTTTTTTAAACATTAGTAATCCTTATAAACTGGATTTGAAACACCTTGTGGTAACGGAGCCATTTTTGCTAATTCTGAGAAAGGCAGAAATTAATTCTGAGCTCTTTTCATAATCGGTCACTACAGAGACTGAGAACGAAGAAGTATTTACAGTAGTAAAAGAAAGTGTGGGTTTGGGTTTTTTTTTTTTTAAATTAAAACTCATTACTTTTCATTATAGAGAATTTTTCCTCTCCATAGGACAAAAACTACACAGAGTCCAGATTTACATCGGCTGTCAAATATAGGATCCAGAGCCTCAGAATTTCACAAACTAGTAGAGAAGCACACAGTTTCCTTACTCACACAGCCCCATGGTAGTCCTTATACTCTGCACTTATTATGGGATGGGTTTTCAGCAAACCAGATGTGAAAACTCCCCAGGTTGACCCCTTCCTTCTGTTGGAACCAAATTTAGGGTTATAGTTTAAACAGCTCTGCTTTTCCTTCGTGTATCTCACAAGATTAGAATAAATGGAAACAGGGCAACTGTGTTCCAGATATTCTTTCATTCATAGCTAAATTTCAATTATTTTATAGAAACAGTCTGATTTTCAGCAGTATCAGGTTTTATGGGAGGCACTAATTTTAATTTCTCTGAATGCAACATTGGGTTTCTCTAAGATTTGAGACTCAGCGTAGAAAGTTCTGCCCGCTACCTCTGTACACGTTCTCATTGCAAACTATATATATTTTCCTGTGGATAAGGAGATTCCATACGTACCCACCCCGTCTTGTGCAATAATTGCAAACCACCCAACTGAATTAATGGCGGAGATGAAAGAGAGCTCCAGCTGAGACACAGAGAGATCTCTCCTTTGGAGACACCATACTTTTTACCCCCATATAGAATGCTGATTATCTCTTAGAAAATTATGGACACATAATAATCCACTGATTTTATTTTGTTTCCTGAACCTAGCTGGTCTGCCACCCGATAAATTTCACAGCTGTGGTAATAATATTTTTTTAACTATACCACGCACGTGGCCTTCATCGTTCCATAATTCAGTAAAAAGTAGCACATAATCTACTTTTTGCATTAACTGCTGAGCTATCTGCTTGATTTTTATTGAAACACAAAGGACATAGTTGTTGTTTACCTTTTTTGTTCTTATTTGTTTTTTACCTTTTGTCATTTATGTTTTTTGCTGTTATTTATTTTTTTTTACCACCTACTCGAGGTAGTAGCCCTAGGGAGTCGCAAGGCCCATAGTTACACATTATGACATTCATTATGCATTCTCACTTCAAAGAGGGGAAAAAAAATAAATGGCGTGAAGTAACATATCCTATTAATCACAGAGATTTGAACCCATCTAATCTTCCTCTATAATTTTGGCTGGAAAGCCATTATGATGTCAAATACTATTAGTGAAGCCTTCGCTCCTCGATTCGGGCAGCACAAGTTCTTGCATGAGAATTGACTCCGGAGAGCTCTCGGACAATGGAGGGGCAGCGGGGCCGGTGGCCTCTGCTCCCCAAATTCAGGGACACCAAGGGGAAAAAAAAAAAAGTGAATTCACGAGGAGCTGTCAACTCAGAAACATCTCAGTTCAACGTGATTTCGCCAAAGATCAAACGGAAAAGGCTAATCTTGTTTTCTAGACACTTAAATCCCATTTTCCCAGGCAGATTTGCCCCCTGGTTTGTCCAAATGTGTCTTAAGCAGAATATCTTATTCTCAAGGGTCTTTTTTTTGTCCCCCCTCTAATACAAGAGGCACAATAGCACTGAATACATCAGTGTCACAGTTATTGTTTCCAAAGATTGGGCAGAAGGCCACAAGACATCTAGGGAAAGGAGAAAGCATGTCACCAATACTCTTACAGTACATTTACACTTCATGAAAATATTTACTTACACTTGTGTATCAGAAGTCTCCAGCTTGTGTCTTCCCATACTTGTAATCAACCTGTGTTGGCAGAAAGGAACACAAACCTTTATTAGATCATCTGAGGTCTCTAAAGTGGTTTGTTTTGGGTTTTTTTTTTTGGCTTTTGTTTCAATAAAAGCTTACCAGGAGTGCAGTTTTACTACTATTTGGTCAGTGGTTTGTACATGAAAGACATCCTGCTGCTCAGTCCCATGCACGCTCCCAGCACAGTTATAATAAAATGAATAAAACATGTAGCCAAATGTTCTGGTAACTGACAGTTACTAACATGTTGCTTAAGATAAGTCACCTACAAATGTAGTTATAATTCCACAAATATGGGAATTAAATAGGAATTTTCCCCCTTTGACACCTGATATTTATCTCAGCACCACTTTGTTCTACTCTAAAGACTTGTTTTCTCCTTTTCTATGATTTTTCTTATTTCCCTTCAGCAAGATTTTGTTTTCAACCCAAAGACCAAAATGTTAAAATGAAGTAAGACTATGTTCTCCTAGATCAGCAGAAAAGTTTACAAAGTTTTTATCTGTGAATCTGACTAAAATCACAGTGTTACAAGAAGTTCCACTCTGGATATAATTTAGAGCCTTGTGTTGATTATTTGCTTAGGAAAGAAAAAAGGAAAAAGAAGAATAAAGCAGATATTTTGATATTTCAATACTAGTAAAATCCAAAATACACTAAAAATCATTCCTGACTGAGAAAGCTTCATCCCCAGTGTTTTGCTTTTCAGACAGAACAGCACACAATGAAGAAACCTACAGACTTTTTGGTTTTTCAAATGTCTTGGTCCTGACAAAATTGATGGCGACATAATTCCAGCATTGTGTGTTACAAAACCAGGCTCTGATTCCCCATCAAGTTCAGTCCTGTACCAAAAAGTGAGGAAAGTGCTCCCTTTCCAACTTGGCATCCTCAGCCATGTGTCTTTCTATTTCTTCATTCTATAGGAACGAAAGTGTAATTTAAGGACAAGATGAGGCTTACAGTAAGTTGATTCTGTCATTACAAAAATGCTTTCTTTTCCATTCAGAAATTACTACTTATTTTGAACAGAAGGAAGCAAGCCAAGAATCTAGGCAGGTAATACTATTTTAATAAACAGCTCCCATAAAAATACTCCTTTTTGAACTGTGGTATTATACAGGTGTGTGCATTCAGAAAGGGAGGACAAGATTTAACTGTTTGTTTTCCCACTGTTTAAACAATTTTATTTTTTTTCTCTCCCTTCCCCCTCCCTTTAATCACAAGTAATTGAGCAGGGAAACAAACTCATGCACAACTATATGCCTCTGGAATCATTTATAGTTAGTTGTGAAAAGAAAAAAAAAACCACCAAAACAGCCAAAATATTGCTCCTCCCCTCAATAAAACAAGTAATTAATGTTTTGTTTTACCACACAATATTGGAGACAAGGAATAGTAATAAACACAATACAATAGGGGAAATTGTCTATAAAGCCAGGATTTTTCTCTCCAGATACTTAAAATTTTAATCTAGTAAATGCTATTTTTTCTTTCTTGCCTATAGGAAAGCTGGGGAGGGACTCTTGGTCAGGGAGGGGAGCCATAGGAGGAAGGGGAAGGGTTTGACCCTGAAAGAGGGGAGATTGAACTGAGATGTGGGGAAGAACTTGTTTGCTGTGAGGGTGGT